>CM065592.1:280859858-281449858 GCA_033119425.1 Bufotes viridis
CCATGAGTTGCAACCTAAAGTGCTTAAATCAGTATCTGGTGTACGAGAGGTTTCGTATGGAGTCCATCAGGTCAGCAGTGAGCAATCTTTTCCCGAACTGCTTTATGGCCACTGTGGACCTGAGGGATATTACCATATCCCTATCCATCCCAACCATTAAAAGTTTCTCAGGGTAGCAATCCCATCGGTGCAGGGAGTTCTTCATCTAAAATTTTAGGCCTTACCTTGAAATATTGGATTACACTTGCCGGTAATGGTTTTTCTTTGAGCCTATGACCGCACCCTGTTAATTCCCATACCCCCCCCCCCCCAAAAAAAAAGGAGGAAATATATATATATATATATATATATATATATATATATTGTGGTAAGGTGCAAGGTGTCATATGTGATGGCAGGTACGTGTCACCGAGGTTGCTGGCCTCGGTGAGGTGAGAGCCGGGTTTTTGTCTGCAGCAGCTAGTGCTGTTTGACTTTGTTAAATAGCATGGCTGCAAAGCCGATCCGGGCCGGCTCTTACTGGGAGCAGCTAAAGAGTAGGGTGGGTGGCTGCTCCCCACGGTCCAGTCCATGTTTTGGGCTGGATATAAAACGCAGCCAGCAGCTGTGTCTGGGGAGTGTGATTATCCTGGAGCTGCTAACAGGGCTGGGAGTTCTCTGTCCAGGAGGAAAGAGCTCAGCAAGGAGGTATTTTGTTCCTGGCTACCTGAAGCTGGATTCTCCTGCGGCTGGGCCGACAGCGTGGTGCGAACCTGCACCTACACCTCCCAGGTGACTGAACCTGTGTTGGACTGTTTTTGTTTGGCTACGTTATTTCCGTTGTGTGTGAACTGTCACCAAGAGACTGTTTTTCATTTTGTGTGCAAGTGTGAATAAAACACTGTTTGTTGCACAATCTGGACTCCTGGTTTTGCCTCTAAACTGCACCCGCACCGCTGTCTACCAGAGCGACTCCCCACAATATATATATATATATATATATATTGTAAGAGGGTGCAAGGTATCATAGTCGATGGCAGGTACGTGTCACCGAGGTTCCTGGCCTCGGTGAGGTGAGAGCCAGGTTTTATGTGTCTGCAGCAGCTAGTGCTGCTTGACTTTGTTACTTAGTTTGGCTGCAAAGCTAATCCGGGCCGGCTCTTACTGGGAGTAGGCAAAGAGTTGGGTGGGTGCCTACTCCCCACGGTCCAGGCCGGACTTTATCCGGGCCTTTAAAAAGGCAGCCTCCTTAGCAGCTGTGGTGTGATTGTCCTGGAGCTGCAAACAGGGCTGTGGAGTTCTCTGACTTCGAGGAAAGAGCTCAGCAAGGAGGTGTTGTTGTTCCTGGCACCCTGAAGGTGGATTCTCCTGCGGCTGGGCCGACAGCCTGGTGCGAACCTGCACCTAAACCTCCCAGGTGACTGAACCTGTGTTGGCCTGTTTTGTTTTGCCTCCTTATTTCTGATGTGCATGAATTACCACCAAGAGACTGTTTGTCGTTTATTTTTGTGTCAGTGTGAATAAAACACTGTTTATTGCACATTCTGGACTCCTTGTTTTGCCTCGGTACTGCACCCGCACCGCTATCTACCAGAGCGACTCCCCACATTTGGTGTCGGATGCGGGCATGCGCAGTGAGGCTGGCGTGAACGCCGAAGTTTTTTGCTAAACCCGAGTGCATGATATATATTAAGCCAGCAAAGTTGCAAGCAGGAATCTTTGGCAACATGGAGGCTGCTGTGAAGGCTCTCATAGAGGCTAACGTGCAGCAGCGGGAGACCAACCAGCTACTGCTACAACATGTGATGGCGTTACAGGCGGCAGGAGCGTCCCACCACGTCCATGATGCCCGGAAAGCGGTCCGTGCGGCGATCCCAAAATGACCCCCGCAGACGACGTTGAGACATACCTGGCGGTTTTTGAGAAGGTCGCCGTGAGGGAAAAGTTACCCCGTGACCAGTGGGCCGAGGTGGTTGCTCCGCTCCTGGCATCCGGACCCCAGCAAGTTTTTTTTGATTTAGCAGATGACCAGGCTGCTGACTATCCCACGGTGAAGGGGGAGATCCTGGCCAGATTGGGGGTAAACGTGTTGGTCCGGGCTCAGCGGGTCCACCAGTGGGACTTTAAAGCGGCTGAACCCGCCAGGCCGCAGTACTATGAGTTGCTGCACAGGTTGCAAAAATGGCTGCAGCCTGACATTCTAAGCCCGACTGCTATGTTGGACCGTCTGCTGGCTGACATGTTCTGGAGGGTCTTGCCTTACCCCCTTCAGCACTGGATCGGCCAGGTGTCACCCACCAATGCTCTAGAAATGGTCGACCTGGTGGAGCGCTATGAGGCCACCCAAAACTTGAAGGGGGTGTTGTTGGGAGGGGGCCGGTCAAACCCCGGAGGACTCCCATCCAGTCCCGACGACTGGTACCCGAGAAACCTGCTCGGGTGTACCCCCTGCAGACCCGGCCCCGATAGTCTGCTGGCGGTGTCACGAGCCTGGCCACGTAAGGGCCGACTGTCCACAGTGGGGAGAACCCATGGAGATTAATTATGGGTACCGGGCTTCCATGTACGCCCGGAGACTGTGTGCGACCGGCACCCCGAGACAATAGACAATCGTCATCTGTGCCAGGTGCAAGTCGGGGATAACCTGGCAGTGGCGCTGTTGGACTCAGGGAGCCTGGTAACCCTGGTAAGTGCTGCCCTGGTACAGCCCACCCAGTATACGGGCCGGAAAGTTGGTGTGGTGTGCATTCACGGAGACTTAAAGGACTATCCCACTGCTGTAATGTCTCTGTCCACGGCGGCCGGCACCTGGACTTGTGAAGTGGCGATCTCCACAAAGCTACCCTATGAACTGATAATTGGGAGAGACTTCCCTGGTTTTCCGTCACTGTGGCCTGAGGTGAAAGTGTCTAATAGCCCTGAGACAGGGGTAACCCTAGCAGAGTGGCCTGATACCACTGGAAGGCCAGAACCCTGGGAGCCCGAGTCTGAAGGGCCAGCGGTAGGGGTGACCACTGCTGCAGCGGTAGTGGGGGAGACAACCCCACTGAGTGTAATGGTGGGAGACACGGAGGACTTGCCACCGGGACCTGAGTTGGCAGACCTCAATGTCTCCGGGAAAATTTTGGGACCGCACAACACCGGGACCAAACCCTAACCAGGGCCTGGGAGAATGTGCTGGAAATTGATGGTAAACCCCAGAAACCAGGGGCTGAATTAATGTTCCCACGATTTATTGTTCTTCAGGATATGTTGTATCGGGTGAACCAAATCCGAGGTGAACCTGTTGAACAGTTGGTGGTGCCCACAGCATATCGCAAGCTTGTCATGGAGCTTGCCCACCAACATGTTCTTGGGGGACACCTGGGGTGGCAGAAAACCCAGGACCGCATTCTGCAGCGGTTTTATTGGCCCAGTGTGTTCAAGGAGGTAGAAAATTATTGTAAGTCCTGTCCAACCTGTCAGATAACTAGCCCCCAGCCTCATTTCCGTAGTCCTCTGGTACCTCTGCCAATTATTGAAGTACCGCTTGAGCGAATCGCTATGGATTTAATTGGGCCTGTACCAAAGTCTGCCAGGGGCCACCAACACATTCTGGTAGTTCTCGACTATGCCACTCGGTATCCGGAGGCGGTGCCTCTGCGACATACCTCAGCTAAGCTCATTGCCAAAGAGTTAATGGAGATGTTTTCCCGTGTGGGCCTGCCAAAAGAGGTTCTGACAGACCAAGGGACCCCTTTTATGTCCAAAGTAATGAAGGAACTGTGTAAATTGTTGCGTATAAAGCAGTTACGGACGTCCGTTTACCATCCGCAAACAGACGGTCTTGTTGAGAGGTTTAACCAAACTCTAAAAAATATGTTAAAGAGGGTGGTGTCTAGAGATGGGAAGGACTGGGACCTGCTTCTGCCCTATCTCATGTTCGCAGTGCGAGAGGTACCCCAGGCCTCTACTGGGTTCTCGCCCTTCGAACTGCTTTATGGCAGACACCCTCGGGGCCTGTTGGATATCGCCAAGGAAGCATGGGAACAACAGCCTGTCCCCCACAAAAGTGTCATTGAGTATGTCACCCAGATGCAGGAACGGATAGAAAGGGTGTTGCCGCTGGTCCGGGAGCATATGGAGGCAGCGCAACAAGCCCAGAGTAGGGTGTACAATCGTCAGGCACGGGTACGGGGCTTCAATCCGGGAGATCGAGTATTGGTTCTGGTACCCACCCTTGACAGCAAATTCCTAGCTAGGTGGCAGGGCCCCTATGAGGTGATCGAGAAGGTAGGGGAGTAAATTACAAAGTACACCAGCCAGGCGGCGCAAGCCGGAGCAGGTGTACCACGTGAATTTACTTAAGCCGTGGAAAGATAGGGACACGGCCGACGACCACAGCCCCGGCCAGGGCTTCTAGGTGAAAAGGGTCCAGCCCCACAGTTCGAGGCCTGTGAAGCAGTAACCACGGTAAAAATTGCAGACAGCCTGTCTTCCAAACAAGTTCAGGAAGTCAGGGAGTTCATCAGTCGGAACACGGATGTGTTCTCGGACCTCCCTGGCCGCACGTCTCTCATCCAACATGACATCGTCACTGAGCCTCAGGCCAAGATCCGGTTAAAACCATACCGGGTACCCGAGGCTCGGCGACGGGCCATCGCGGAGGAAGTACAGTTAATGTTGAAGCTCGATGTCATTGAGGAGTCGAAAAGTGAGTGGGCCAGTCCCATAGTCCTAATACCCAAGCCGGATGGGACGCTATGGTTCTGCAACGATTTTCGCAAGTTAAATGAAGTGTCCAAGTTTGATGCGTATCCCATGCCCCGGGTAGACGAGCTTGTTGAGAGTTTAGGGCAAGCCCGTTATTTTTCTGTGCTAGACCTCACCAAAGGGTACTGGCAGGTACCCTTAACGGAGTCGGCCAAGGAAAAACGGCTTTTGTTACCCGCAGGGCCTGTATCATTACAAGGTGTTACCCTTTGGCCTGCATGGCGCCCCGCCACCTTCCAAAGGTTAATGGACATTGTGCTGCGACCACATCGTCGGTACGCCTCGGCCTACTTAGATGATGTAGTCATCCACAGCACCGACTGGGAAAGCCATTTACCCAAGGTGCAGGCGGTAGTGGATGCCCTGAGGAAAGCTGGACTAACCGCCAATCCAAAAAAGTGTGCGATTGGGTTGGAAGAGACCAAATATCTGGGATATGTAATCGGGCGGGGAGTCATCAAACCTCAGGTAGCTAAGGTAGAGGCCGTTCGTAACTGGCCCCGACCGGTCACCACCAGGCAGGTAAAGTCGTTCCTGGGGATTGTAGGATACTACATGAGGTTTGTGCCCCACTTTGCCACAATAGCAGCGCCATTGACAGATCTGTTGAAGGGGCGAAAGTCTGGGAGGGTTAGCTGGAGTGAGAAGGCGGAGGAGGCTTTCTCCGCGTTGAAGTCGGCCCTGTGTGGGTCCCCGGTTTTGGTGACACCCGACTTCAACAAGGAGTTCGTCGCACAGACCGACGCCTCGGAGGTAGGCCTCGGTGCTGTGCTGTCTCAGGAGGTCAACGGGGAAGAACATCCCGTTGTCTTCCTGAGCCGTAAGCTCAGTCCCGCCGAGTCCAGGTATAGTATAGTGGAGAGGAGTGCCTGGCTATCAAGTGGGCACTCGAATCTCTCCGCTACTACCTGTTAGGGAGGAGGTTCCGTCTGGTGACCGACCATTCCCCTCTCAAGTGGATGAGTCAGGCCAAGGAGAGGAATGCTCGGGTCACCAGGTGGTTCCTATCCCTGCAAAATTTCAAATTCTCCGTGGAACACAGGGCAGGCCGCTTGCAGGGTAACGCAGATGCCCTGTCCCGCGTCCACTGCCTCACGTGTGTTCACCCCTCAGGGTTGAACAAAGGGGGTGTGTAAGAGGGTGCAAGGTATCATAGTCGATGGCAGGTACGTGTCACCGAGGTTCCTGGCCTCGGTGAGGTGAGAGCCGGGTTTTATGTGTCTGCAGCAGCTAGTGCTGCTTGACTTTGTTACTTAGTTTGGCTGCAAAGCTAATCCGGGCCGGCTCTTACTGGGAGTAGGCAAAGAGTTGGGTGGGTGCCTACTCCCCACGGTCCAGGCCGGACTTTATCCGGGCCTTTAAAAAGGCAGCCTCCTTAGCAGCTGTGGTGTGATTGTCCTGGAGCTGCAAACAGGACTGTGGAGTTCTCTGACTTCGAGGAAAGAGCTCAGCAAGGAGGTGTTGTTGTTCCTGGCACCCTGAAGGTGGATTCTCCTGCGGCTGGGCCGACAGCCTGGTGCGAACCTGCACCTAAACCTCCCAGGTGACTGAACCTGTGTTGGCCTGTTTTGTTTTGCCTCCTTATTTCTGATGTGCATGAATTACCACCAAGAGACTGTTTGTCGTTTATTTTTGTGTCAGTGTGAATAAAACACTGTTTATTGCACATTCTGGACTCCTTGTTTTGCCTCGGTACTGCACCCGCACCGCTATCTACCAGAGCGACTCCCCACAATATATATATACAAATTTAGAATGTATAACCTGACCTGAAGGGTGAAATAACCAGCTTACCTAAATGGACAGAAAACAACCTATTTAAATGGCTAGTGGTGTGCCCTTAGCCATGAGCATGGGTAGGCCTATAAGGGGGCAAAAAGCAAACCATAGGACTTTTTATTTTTTTTCTCATAGAATTCCTTGATAAGTACGTTTCAAAATGCCAAGTTACATAAGGCCTTAGAGATCTCTGCATGAGGGTTAGGGATGTAGCGAACAAAGCATGAGGAACGGCACCGAACCTCATCATCTCCATGATGATATGTCCGGGTACTCATGTCTGGAGGCTGAGGAAGCTGCTCCAATGCGAAAAGAATGTCCCGAAATAAATCTAGGATCAAAACCTAGGCCGAAAGCTAGAGTACGGACATGTGAGATGAATTGAGACCATGTGAGATAACAACTGTTCTTGAAAGAAAGCAAAGGACTATCTGAAGGAGCATCACCTAGGATTAGTAAAAACTTGTTTAACACCTGAATCGGGCACCAGTTGTTGAATGTCTGGTAGTATCTGACTGCATTCGGAGGCCCCGTTTGGGAAGTTATGGTGGATGTCAGAGAGAGACTAAAATGATCCATGTGCCACTCTAGTTGTCCCTTGGTTAAGCCTCTATTCTTAGGAGAGGTGCTGGTAAATTCCCCGGGCCTAAGAAAACCGTAAAAACGTAGATGGCAGCTTTGATGATAGTGCATGATAGACATAGGGCACAAAAGGATTCCCGTCTAATGAAATGGAAAGCTTCCTAAACAGGTCTCCTAAAACCGGCTGCCTGGTTGAGGTAAACACTTTACCACTCTTTTGAATGCCCCTAAGGGTTGCTTTGATTGCCTGGGATGTGAAAATTGATCTGCTATCTGGATGTTTCAGCATGAAAAAATGCTGGACGCCTGCTAAATACAACCTAATGGTGTAATAGGAAAGTCCGAGCTCCATATGACAGTAGGCTAGGAATGCCATAATGTATGTAGTTTTGTCGGTGCTGTCCCTGGGATGCAAAAGCAAAAATTTATTACAGAATGTTCCAGTCGGTTTTGTAGTTTCTGGCTGTGTTTGCAGATAATTACTTGCGAATGAGCGATTTGTCAGAGGCAATGTGCGAGTTTAATCCATTATGAGGGAGCGAAAGACTGGCGGAGCAACTTCTTTGTGGTCTGCTTCGGGCATAACCTGAAAAAAAGCAGGGACATTAAAACATGACAGGGCGTCAGCCGCAAGGTTCTTAGAGCCCTGTATGTGTCTGCAGAAAATATGAAAATTGAAATGCATTGAAAGCCAAATCAACCTGCGAAGGAGGGACATGATTTGAGGGGATTTTGATCTACCCTTCTCAAGTATCTCGACTACTGACTGATTGTCGGTGATGAAGGTCACTGGGGAGCTGACCCAGTGCCTACCCTAGACTTGGGCGGCTGCCTCGATTGGATAAATCTCTAACAGGGGAGAAGATTTCAGAGCTTCTCCGGCCAAAGAGATTTCTGGTGGCAATGAACCCGTGAATCATTGTGTTCTGAAAATCGCCGCAAACCCACCTGAAGCGGCTGCATCAGAAAAATCGTAGGTGATGTAGGGCTCCATTGAGGAATGAACAAGGAAATACCATTCCACTTGAATAAGAACACCTTCCATATCGTGAGGTCAGCAATGGCATGGGAATCCAAATAGATGGGAGAATCCTGTTCGGGAGCCACGGGAAGTAGCTGAAGCAATCTGGAAAAGAAGGCTCGGCCCTGAGGCATAACCCTTATGGTAAAATTTAGCATTCCTAGTAGGGACTGTAACTCTACTTTGGTAATTATGCTGGAGGTCGCCGACTTGGCGATGGTCTCTTTGATCTTTGCCAATTTCTCTTCTGGAGGTCTGTCCTCCGTTCTGACAGAATCTAATACTACACCTAAAAAAAGTGACCGTGGTTGAAGGCCCTTCTGTTTTTGAAGTTGCGACTGGGAAGTTAAGAGCTGCGAATGTTTCAAGGAGTGTTGCAAGCTTTTCGAGTTTACAACCAGGCTATTCTATTATGAGGAAATCATCCAAATAATGGATGACCATCGGGCAGTCACAATAGTTGACCAGGATCCAGTGTAATGCTTGAGCGAATTGATCAAACAGCCAGGGACTGCTTTTGGATCTGAACGTCAGTCTATTTGCGAAATACTATTTATCCCTCCATTTGATCCCATAAAATTTCCAAAGCTGTGCCTGGTCCGGCAACAGCTTGAAGGTGTCTGCAATGTCGGCTTTAGCCAACCATGCCCCCGTGCCTGCCTGAAGGATGAGCTGAATAGCTTCATCTACTGAAGAATAGTGCATGGAAAACTCTTCAGAGGGGATCGAGGAGTTTAAACTAGGTATTCGTGAACCATGAGGAGCTGAAAGATCATAGATTAGACGTTTTTTATTTGAATTTTTTTACACACAACTCCAATGGGAGTAACTCTCCAGGAATCAAAGGGAACTGTAACAAAAGGCCCAATTAAAAAAAAAAAAAACTTGACACTCGGAGGAGATCAGAGCAGAATCAGGATCCCTGACTGCTAATAGGAGATTGTCGCCCTCGCAGGTGGACTGTGGCAGGGCAACTAGACCTGTGTGGAAACCCTCTGTGAACCCAGAGATCAGAAACTGAACGAACTGGGGCTGGTGATGATCTTGCAGTAGGGTAGCCAGTAGATCAACAGGTGTGTCTTGACGACCTTTGAGGGCAAGAGGACTGAGGATGAGCTCTGAAGCACAAAGAGCAAATGTGGAGAGCTCTGCACTTATTATAATTGCAAGCAGCCAGGTTGTAATTATTTCAAACGTGGTTCTTACCCAAGAGAACTATGAGCCTACCTAGTTTATATATCGTCGGGATCTGTTTTTGTATGCCAGATGGACCTGGAAGATATCTGTCATGGAGAAAGGAGGCTGAAGTAGGGCACCATTCGGAGGAGTGAAGAATGGATTGCCAGGAGGCGCAAGTTGGAGCTTTAAGACCTGCAAAGTGATGACAAAAAAAGCTCCATGTCCAGTACGGCCCAATTTGTCACATACTGGAACTGAGCCAGGGCAGCAGCTGCTTTCGCTGGGAAGGAACGATGATAATCGTAAAATCTGAAACCACCGTATTTGTGCCCCAGATCAGTAACCCTGTAAAGGTACGTATCTAGTTCCTCATGTCTCCCTGGTTGAGCAGAGCATATAATGTCCCGGAATAGGCTGAAGGCCAGGAAAAACTCTGGTATGGTCAACTTCTTATTGAGGCGAGCATCTTTGGATATTAAAATGATGGATACGTCGCCGCAGGCGATTCTTATTTTCTGAGAAATTATGCGTGGTAATGAGAATAGAGGCCAGGTTGACATCCTTCCCAGCCCAGGTTGACATCCTTCCCATCCTTAATATTTTCGGGAACGAACTGAGAGGGCGCTATGTCAAGTGAACTTAACGCCCTACCTGGTGATGGTCATCGAGAAGTGGAGGGAACAGACACCTGTGGGCCTGATTGGCTGGCCATAGAAGCCCGGGCTTCCAACGCAAGCAGCCTAGACTGCATGTCCGAAATTGAAGTGGAGATATTATTTATCGCGGCATGCAGTTGCGTCAGAGAGAGCTGGATGGTGGACATTGATATTTGTTCCTCGGCTGAAGCTGTGGACTCGGTAAAAGTCTATATAATTCGGCTTTCCTGGCAGAGGCCGGGTGACTAATGCCCCGTCGATTTAATTCCGCAATTAACTTGGAAATCGTCCAATTTCTTAATGACCTGTTGCTAGCCTGCTCAGACACATGGGTTTCCGGAACCGATAGAGCATTTTCTATGTCCGATACGTGAGACATGTCTGCAGCTGTGGAGCAAAAATGATCTAAACGAACCTAGATGGGGCTCCCTCCCCTTGTGAATGTATAAAAAAGTGAAGTTGAACTGGTGACCAGATAGTAAAGAACGATAAACGGACATGCGGTCGAACGTAAATAGCGAACGGTAGTAAGTGAAAACTTAAGCGATTGAACAACGTGAGCGGGAGAAGGCCGTGTAGAATAATGTAATGCCCTTGTCACCTAGAAAAGTGAATGGCTTGGCCTGAATGAACATAAGAAAATATAAATACATGAAACATACTGTACCTGACAGGATACAAAAACTGATTAAAATACATGGCCTGAATAGCTTACAAGCAAAATAAACGTGAGCTTAACCGAATGATCGGAAAATACCTTAACCGAACATGACAGACAGATGTAAAAGAGAACAGGACCTACCGACGTGATAGGTGGCCCTAACCTGAATATGAACATGACCGGGAAGTCCGGAGAATATGATTTAACAAACATAACCAGACCGACGTGACAGAAGATCCTGAATGGATTGCTACGTGGCCTGAACAACGTGACAGGTGATTTTACATTAAAAACGTAACCTGACCCACGTGGCAGATGACCCTAACCTGAACTGACTCTACGTGACCTGAGAAACGTGACAGGCTGAGATGTAATTAAAAACGTAACCTGACCGATGTGGCAGTTAACCCTAACGTAAATCTATTTGGCCTGAAGAACGAGATGGAGTTGTCATGAAATACAATAGTAAATAGACAACGTGCATGAACATACATACTTGGCTGAAGACATGGATACACTTAGCTGAAAGAAGAGGCTAGGCAAACGCATACCTTGAACCTGAATTGACTGCAAGGTGAACAGACACTGAGGCTGACGTAGCCTGGACGCAACAGATGATGCAAAAAGAGGCGAAGACCTGTTACACCAGCTGAACCTGGAAACATTAGAACAAGTATAAGCAGTTAAATGTGAGACGGCAGGTTTTCTGTTGGTGCGCCATTGTAGACAGGAGACCATCAATAGCAATACTCTTTGATTCTGAAAGTTTCTTTTTTCTTTTTTTTCTCAGATTCGGTGTGTGGCCAGAGTAAGAGCGCTGCTGATATAAGTTATAAATCCTCCTGAATACAGAGACATGGAGCACGCTGCAGTACCCGGCAATCCCGTACATGACCACGCGTGCACGGCTGGTACAAGCCACAGAACTTCCCATACATAGTGACATGGACCAGCCTGGCACAACCTGGGCAGCCTCTGTATGCAACTACATAAGCGCAGCTGGCCAGTGACATACATGCTGTCAGTCTTATGTAAATCAAATCATCAAGACATCAACATTTCACTACCTCTGTTTGCTGACTGTGAGTAGTTCACCCACAGAGGCTTAAATCCAAACTGATCACATTGAAAGCCTGTAGTGTGTATCAGCGTGCATACTCCTTTAAGCCAAGTAACACCCCTGCCACAGGAACTTACACCGCCAGAGCTGTGGATAGTGGCGTACACACAATCCATGGGGCCCCGGTGCGACACTGATCCATGGGGCCCCCCCCCCAACCCGCCGCCAGGAAAAGCCCTCAGCAGCACTGTCTGGAGTAATGAGAGGGCCCTGTGATTACTCCAGACAGTGCTGCTGAGGGCTTTTTCCGCCAGCTCACCCCCCTTCCTCCCTGGTCATTACAGGGCCCTCTCATTACTCCAGACAGTGCTGCTGAGTGTTTCCCCCCTCCAAATAAACAACCCCCCCCCCCACGCCACCCCCGGTCTCTGGGTGCGCTTAGCATTAGGCAGCCGCACGTGTGCCGTGCCAGTTATGAAGTACCTGCTGGCTGCGTCGCTGGCAGTGGCACTACTGGCTCCTGATGGGCTGGCTCTGGATGATGCATGTTCCCGCGAGACCTGCCGCGGGAGTTCACAGGTCTCGCGGGATTGACGCCAACGCCGTGCTCGCTCCTGCCCGGCACTGACGGCAAGAGTGCCTGGAATCTGGATTCAGATTCTGGGAGCAGTGAAGGCAGCACTAACTACTTAGCGCCACTGCAGGGGCCAGGGGTCCGCAGGCGGCCGGGCCCCCTGGGGTGCCGGGCCCGGTCGCAACTGCGACTCCTGCGACCCCTATATGTACGCCACTGGCTGTGGACCAACATCAACCCTGCACTGGACGCCTGAGCGGCACCCCACACCACTCCGCCATAGAAGCGGCAAATCAACTGATGGTGTGCGCGAATATTCTGCCATAGATGTACGTTAGAGAAATCCCCTGATTGGTTGTGAGTAGAGATGAGCGAACTTTAAAAAATAGTTCGGTGTTCGGGTTGTGGTAATCGCCGCATCCCGTTATGGATTCCACTACCGCGGACTATCCCGGCATATGGAATCCATAAGGGGCAGCTTCCACGAACCCGAACTGTTGAAAAGCCGAAGGACCTGGACCTACAACCCGAATGCCGAACTATTTTTTAAAGTTCGCTCATCTCTAGTTGTGAGTGATAGTCCCTGTACAAGCAATGGTAGATAACTGAACTCACTAATATCTCCAGATATAGGCACCAGCTGCATATGATAATCCAGTAAGAAGAATACAATGGTGAAGCTTTTGATAATTTATTGATTTGCCTTGGAGAAAACAAATGCAGGGAATCAGGGTATGCTAGAGAATATTAGAGGTCAAAAGGAAAAGCTCTCACCAGCTTGAAGTCTGCAGCAAAGAGGAAAAACTAAGGACCTTCCAGGGGAAGTGATGTCACAAAAGAGGGAGGAGAGCATTGCAATCGAAATTTACATAACACCCTATAAAATGTATTATAAGAATAACCACAGGTTGACAGCGTTACACAACATAGTGATGGTAGATAATGTGAACACAGCAATTACAATAAAATAGAATAACAAAAGCTGGAACAGCACACTCCCCGTCTGAAATCCTTGGATTTCACTATATATGCAACTACAAAATTTCCATGAAATGTTGGAACCTGAAAGACAAAAACAAACCAAGAAAACACTGGAAATGGTGGACAGGACCAGTCCAATGCCTTGAATCTTCTGGTTCCCAGGAATAAAGTTCCTCAAGTAACGGAATCATTCCTCTACGGGTAAGAGGAGAACAATCTCAGATGCAGGCCTGATAAAGGATTTGGGATGGCCTTGTTTTCCGATGGTCACTTCCACCTTGCAAACTGCCATCTTCACTGTTAAAGATTTTTGAGATGAGTCCCATGGGCCAGGAGTTTCTTTACACCTTCTGGTCTTTCATGATTTACAAGATTGACCTGTTGCCACTTTCTACGTGCTTGAAGAAGCGTTAAGTACTCCTTTTTCCACCTGCTCTAGAAACAGTTGGCCAGATGTTGAACGTGCTTCCACTGTTTCAGATATGTTACTAGAAGAAGACTCTCTTTAGGTGGATTAGGAACAGATCCAAACTTCTGAGTGAGAAGAGTTGCTGGAGTGAGAATGGCAGGGGATTCTGGATCCATAGATACAGGTATAAGAGGTCTTGCGTTGACAATAGCAGATACCTCGGCTAGGAAGGTAGTCAAAGTCTCATGGGTGAGCCTTGAGAAGTTTGAGTTCATAAGCATACAGTCCAATATTTTGCGGGTGATGCCTATCATTTTTTCCCATGAACCGCCCATATGAGAGGCATGAGGGGGGGTTAAAGATCCATGTACAACCATTATTGGCTAAGTAGTCTTGAACTGGTTTAGAGTCAATTTGCAACTCTCGACAGGCTCCTATGGAGTTGGTTCCACAGTCAGATCTTATTTGCTTTACTGGTCCTCTGATGGCGAGGAATCGTCTTAAAGCATTGATGAAGCTAGAAGCATTCATAGATTCTATTACTTAAATATGTATGGCGCGTACACTTGAGCACGTAAACAACACTGCCCATCGTTTGCTTTCTGCATGACCACCTGTCAGGAATCGAACCTGTGACCAGTCATGTCGCAGGCGGTAGCTCTAGCCACTAGACTACCAGCCCTTCTGGACTTTTCCTCCTGCTGAACTCTTTGATCTATCTTGCTCCAGCCTACTCTTGTTCATCAGTCTTGATTCCGTGCACTTGTTACTTCCCCTTTATAAGCCCAGCCTCTAGCACCAGACCTCTGCTGGTTATTGTGCCTCCAAGCCTGTAGCAAGCTTCCTCTCTGCTCCTCCACGACTACTGCTGTTTACCTTTGTTGCCGACCCGGACCGTTTGACCTCGCTGAACTGCCGCCTGCATTGACCCTTTGCCTTCCACCGACCACGCCTCTGTCTACTCTTGCTGTTACCTCGCTGCCATCTCTACTGCCGACCCGGACTGATCGACCTCGCTACCTGCCTCCTGCTTCTGTGGGTCTTTGCCACTGGACTCCAACCACCAGCCGGCTGTCCTCTGACTCAGGTGAGCCAAGGACCGTTACACCACCTCTGGTCTTACATGCAGTGACTGTCCATGGCCCGAAGATGTCCAGACCAACATAAGTGAACGGTGGTTCGGTGCTTGTCCTATCAACTGGCAAATCAGACATTTGTTGATGTTGTAGTTTTCCTCTTGCCTTGCGACATTTAATGCAATGGTGAATAATATGAGCAACCTGTCTTTTTGCTCCCACTATCCAAAGACCTGCGGCTCTTAAAGCGCCCTCAGTGAAATGCCAGCCTTGATGCTGGATTCTTTCATGATAATGCCGTATCAGCAGGGTAGTAACTTGGTGATTGGCAGGAATAATGAGGGGATTCAATTCTGAAATCTCTAGCTTAGCCTTGTTTAGGCGACCACCAACTCTCAGCATGCCACGATCATAAATTACTGGTTTTAAGTTGACAATGGGGCTGCCTTTTGGTATATCTTGCTTGTCATGTATACATTTCAGTTCCATTTTAAAGGCACTCTGCTGTACGTTTCGTATCACAAGCAATTTACTTAGAATAATGTCTTCTGCCGTGAGAGGTTTATGGCACAGGTGCCAACTGTGACAGTCAGTGTTATGCTTCTCAGCATGAAAACAATGAACAATGTGGACTAACCTTGCAATGATCTGAATGACTCTTGACCATCTCGAGAAGCGTTCAAAGCGATGATGGCCCAAGCCAGCCCTCCTTTCAGACTTGGTGACGAGGGTACTAACTTCAGGCCATATCTCTGGATCTTCATGAGGGTCCTGAAGACGTCTTGAGTAGGAGTTTCTTCATTCTGATTCAGCAGAAACGCTGGACCTGTTAACCAAGAAGAAAATGCAGAGACTCTACCAGGTGCCGGTCTGGTGACGCAATCTGCGGGATTGAGATGAGATGGAACATAGTGCCACTGTTCAGGTTTAGAGAATCTTCTAATCCTTTCAATGCGGTTACTCATGTAAATGTAGAAGCGTTTTGACTGGTTGTGGATGTAACCCAGGACAACCTTACTGTCTGTGTAAAATTGAATGTCATCCACCTGAATATCCAGCTCACGTTGTATAAAGTCTGCAATCTCTACGGCTAGCACAGTCCCACAAAGTTCGAGTCTAGGAATGGTGTGCTCAGGTTTTGGAGCTAATTTTGCCTTTCCAAACAGAAATCCAACATGTGCTTGATTGTCTATTACCTGTAAATAAGCAACAGCTGCGATGGCTTCAGTAGACGCATCTGAGAAGATGTGGATTTCTCTCCTCCGAGTGGCTGTAAGGGATGTTGGAGTGTAGCATCTTGGTATGTGAATCCTGTCTAATGCATGCAAGCATTCCTTCCACGACTCCCACTTTTGCTGTTTGTCAGAGGGCAGTGGAGCATCCCAGTCAGATACAGACTCTGAGAACTGTCTTAACAGGAATTGCCTTGTACAGTCAAAGGTGCCACAAAATGACTTTTCATTTCTGGTTTGCTTTTTAACATACGCTGCAGGGATATGAATCTGGATAGTGCTTGTTCCCGGTTGTCAGGGAGTCTGGCTCTTACAGCACTGAAAGGTAAAGGTGCAACCCAGTGGTTAGATGCATCTTTGAAGAATTCATCTTCCATTATTTTAATAAACTCTTTGTCATCCATGGACGAGGCCAATTTGTTGTAGTCTGTTGTTGTACAAAACGCTGTTTTTCCTAAGTTGTCATAACTGGTAGGAATGATGTCTGGTGTCTTTAAGAGGTTAGAAAGCCTTTCGTTCACCTCATAATGATGAACACATGGCTTAAAATGAGATGTGCGACCATTGTTGAGCACAAAGGTTTTGAAGGAGTTCACTTGGGATTGTTTGTGGCTCTTATTTATACATGCATCGCCCACGATTACCCAGCCTAAATAGAGTCTTTGTGCATATGGGGTGTTGTCAGGACCCTTGCATTGTTGACGCACCTTGTGGACCCTCAGAATGTCTCTCCCAAGCAGAAGTAGGATGTCAGCATTCATGTCCATAGGGGGAATCTCACTAGCTAGATGTTTCAAGTGGGAATGATGGTATGCAGCTTCTGGAGTAGGAATTTCATCTCTTTCATCTGGTATTTGGTTGCATTCTATTAACGTTGGCTAGGGTATATGAATGTTTTCTTTAATGGGGGAGATAAGGTATCCAGTGGCTCTTCTGCCATAAGTCTCTACACGACCAGAACTAGTGTTGAGGGTATATGATGTTGCTTCTCCTGCTATGCCAAGATCTCAAAGAATTTTGGTTTTGCCAGAGACCTATTGCTTTGTTCATCAATAATTGCGTACATTCTGATGGCCTTTTCAGATTGCCCTTCTGGGTAGACGTTGACCAAACACACCTTTGCACAGCACTTGGAACCAGCCTCCTTGCTTCATATCTTCATACAGGAAGAGGAAACAGTAGTTGTAGCTAGTTCTTGAGCCGGTGGCTCCCCGCCATGAAGTGCGACGGCATTGGTCGCAGCTTGAGATGGTGCTTTGTCTGAAGGAAAGGTAGGAAGCATTGCTGTAACGTGCTTGTCACTGCTGCATTCTGCACACTTGATAATAACTTTACAGTCTTTCGCCATATGATTTGATAAGGCACAACACCTGTAACACACTCTGAGTATCTCTCTGCGTTCTTGCAAGGTCTTTGCCCTGAGCCCACGACCTTCTTTTAAAGGATGAGGTCTTTTATGAATGTGGCACATGCGGTTAGGGTCCTCTTCTTTGAGGACAGGGTCGTCCTTCCTAGTAGTGCAGTTTGCAATGAGTGGAACATTTGTTTTTCTAACGGATACTGTCTTAAGTCTCTACGTTTACTTGTGGTGTTTTCATACCTTGAACATGAGGATGAAGCAGGTAGAGTGGATTCAGTGAAGTCAAAGCTGGGGTCATTCTTCTTCCGAGCTTGGTCACTAATAATTCTGGTAAAATAAGAGAAAGAGGGAAAAGACGCATTGTGTTCTCTTGTATCTGGAGCCCTGGTCTGCCCATTTCTCTTGCATGCCATGTGGTAGTTTTGACACCATTGGATTGACGCTATGGGCAGTATCAAGGTAACTCAGTCCTGGCAGACGTGGGTCCATTTTCGCCAATTCAAGTTCTTTTAGTAGGTCGCTCAGATCCTGGAGTTTGCGATTGTCCTTGCCAGTTATCTTTGGGAAGGCTTGAAGTCTCCTGAATAAGGCACTTTCTATAGCCTCTGGACTGCCATAGGTCTGTTCAAGTCAATCCCATGCTGCAGCGAGACCTTCCTTTGAGTGGCCTGCATGAACCACTCTTAATGTCTTTATGCGTTCTGCAGATTCTGGGCCCAACCATCTTATGAGCAAGTCAAGTTCCTCCATGGCAGTGAGATTAGATAACTGATTACTGCTTTAAAGGTCGATTTCCAGGCCCTGTAGTTTTCAGCACGGTCATCATACCTTGAGAGACTAATGTTAATCAGCTCCCTGCGCATTATGTATCTGGCAAAGTCTGACATATCTGATCTCCCATTCCCTATTGCGGTATTGCATTGTGGCGACTCTAGAGCATGTGGGGGTTCTGGCAGATAAGGTTGAGATTGATCAGGATGGAATGATGTGGCATAAGGATTAAGCTGCGGTTTAGTCTCTGTATGGTCAGCCCGCTTGGTGCTAGATATTACCTTATTACTGGGGTGTGACGATTTCTGGTACTCTGTGGGTTCGCCCAGTTGGTGAGTTAGAAGTGGCGTTGGTACATGCGATTTAGCAGGAGGAGTAGGCGATGGTTGCCTTAGCACATACCTGGCGGTGCGGTCGGCTGGGTCTTACTCTTCTCCTGGGACGAAACAGTCTAGGTCGGTACCTTGGCCTAATGCTTGCTCGAGGACCTTTAGTTTAGCTAAGGCGGCTGCTTCTTCCCTTTCTGTCTGGAGGATCTTTAGCTGGGCTTCTGTCTCAGCCTCCATTTCTGCTATCTTAGCCTCCATTTCTGCTTTCTTCTTCGCAATCTCCGCCTCCTTTTCTGCTCTCTTACCCTCCATTTCTGCTTTCTTCTTCGCAATCTCCGCCTCCTTCTTAGCAAAGGAACTTCTTACGTTAGCTTCCTCTGCTTCTGCCTGGACTTCTATAAGCTTTTCATGCAAGGCCGACTTTCCAGAACGAGAGGTTTTGGAAGATGAAAGGGTATATTTTGTATGTTTACTTGAAGTTAATCGATGGGATCTCGCCTCCTGCCTTGCTCTTACCATCTTGTACTAGAGCATCCTTCTCTTCAAGGAGATTCTTTCTCTCACTCGGCTCCTCTGAGGCTTTGTCAAAAGCAGTTGCTCAGGAAAGTGATGTACTTAGCAGACAGTAGCTGATAGCGGACATAGGAGTTACTTAAGCGATTCAACGTTGTGGTTAACTTTGTTTGGTCGTTGTTATATCATAAAAGAGCTGCTATATAGTGTTCAGTTCTCTGCCATAAATCGTTTAAATTGTCACTGAACGCTTCTTTGGTCGCCTCAAAGTTCTCTCTAATCTTGTGCTGGCTTGATAACACGTTTAGATCGTACTGCTTGTTCTTCAGTTAACATGGACTCTGCTTCCTGCATATCTGAGTTTTTGGGAGCAGGGTGACTTTCTGTATGTTCAGTTACTGAGAGATCCACTAAGCCTCTTGTGGACATGTTATTCCTGTTTAAGCGGTACTGTCTCTTTAAGAGGGTATTTCAGCTTGTGCACTGTGCTTATGAAGCCACATGCATGTAAGATGGCGGACAGCTTTCAGCTCGCTGGCAGACTGCGTGTAGACATGCAAGACTGTAGATTTACGCTTCCTTTTGACGATTCTGCCACAGATGTACGTTAGAGAAATCCCCTGATTGGTTGTGATTGATAGTCCCTGTACAAGCAATGGTAGATAGCTGAACTCGCTAATATCTCCAGATATAGGCACCAGTTGTATGTGATAATCCAGGGAGGAAAATACAACGGTGAAGCTTTGATAATTTATTGATTTGCCTTGGAGAAAACAAATGCAGGGAATCAGGGTATGCTAGAGAATATTAGAGGTCAAAAGGAAAAGCTCTCACCAGCTTGAAGTCTGCAGCAAAGAGGAAAGACTAAGGCCCTTCCGGGGGAAGTGATGTCACAAAAGAGGGAGGAGAGCATTGAAATGGAAATTTACATAACACACTATAAAATGTATTATAAGAATAACCACAGGGTGGCAGCGTTAAACAACATAGTGATGGTAGATAATGTGAACACAGCAATTACAATAAAATAGAAGAATAAAAGCTGGAACAGCACAGCGAACATGGCGACCGGTCTCGCGAGATTTCGAGCGCGGCCGCCAGGGAAGAGCCAGCGATCCACGTGGGTAGCGGGGCGCTCCGACCCGAACATATGCAGATGGGCTGGAGACTGGGAAATCGGGACTTAGCTATTCAGCCAGTGAGTACCGTCGGTCGCACGGACCTCTACATTGGCATTGCCTACTTACCCGCGAACGGACTTCGAGATTTGGGACGTGCTACTCCAGCTGAACAAACGTCGCTCCAGCACCTGAAGTGCATGTGAGTGACGATTGCGCCCCAAGGTGTTTATATAGCCCTACGCCCCTCCCACTTCTATGGAGTCAGAGCTATGTGAAAAATGCACAATATAGAACTTGATGCGATTTTATTTTTGTCTGAAGCCCCCTAGTAATCCGCAAGTAGACCGCAGCACTTACTTGTCTTCCGTAATTCAAACTTTATTCACCAACTTAGTGCGACGTTTCGACAGTCATGGTGTTTTTCAAGCTTGAAAAAGACCATGACGGTCGAAATGTCACACTAAGTTGGTGAATAAAGTTTGGATTATGGAAGACGAGTGCTGTGGGCTACTTACAACTACTTGTGTATTTTAAAAAGCAACACAAGAATACCAAAAACCAAACAGTGTATTGAGAAAATCAGATACTTGCTGACTAGCAGTAGACATCTATTGTATAGTTAATAAAAACCCAAAAAAACAGATACAAACTCTTAATTCCATCCACTTCTGGGTAGTTTGAACACATGTGGAGTTTGGTGCGAAAATGCACAGAAATCAACACAGAAATTTGTGTGGAATTTCTATTACAGAGCCTGTCCCAAAATTTGTGTGGAATTTCTATTACAGAGCCTGTCCCCATGAGTAGGTAGCTTTCAAGGTTATATTCGCACATTTGTTGCATAAATTCCTGAGAATGAAAATCAGTTCTGTTCATCTGAATGGAGTTACTTGATACAAGCACTGATTTCTGTAAGCCCCATTCAGATTAATATGACAGTCGAAGAAATGTCTTCAACAAATCTGTCATGTGTAAATATACCTAAATCTGCTACCGTTTAAAGTAATTGAAAAGAATAGTATAGTCGTGTGCACAATACTGATTGCACAAACCTATTAGGCAGGGGCGTAGCTAGAACTGACTGAGCCCCACAGCAAATTTTTGTACGCCCCAATGACCAGTCTGGTGTTGCATGTTTGCATATCTAAGAGTGGGTTCATATCACGTTTTTGCCATCCGTTCGACGTATACGTTGGGAAAACAAGGGATACAAAAAGTAGCACACCACTCTTGTATCCTGCAGAGTCTAACATAGTAACATAGTAACATAGTATATAAGGCCGAAAAAAGACATTTGTCCATCCAGTTCGACCTGTTTCATGCAAGTTGATCCAGAGGAAGGCAAAAAACCCCTGTGAGGTAGAGCCAATTTTCCCCACTTAAGGGGAAAAAATTCCTTCCCGACTCCAATCAGGCAGTCAGAATAACTCCCTGGATCAACGACCCATCTTTAGTAGCTATAGCCTGAAATATTATTACGCTCCAGAAATACATCCAGGCCCCTCTTGAATTCCTTTATTGTACTCACCATCACCACCTCCTCAGGCAGAGAGTTCCATAGTCTTACTGCTCTTACCATGAAGAACCCTTTTCTATGTTTGTGTACAAACCTTCTTTCCTCCAGACGCAGAGGATGTCCCCTCGTCACAGTCACAGTCCTGGGGATAAATAGATGATGGGAGAGATCTTTGTACTGACCCCTGATATATTTATACATAGTTATTAGATCTCCCTCAGTTGTCTTTTTTCTAGAGTGAATAACCCTAATTTTGATACCCTTTCAGGGTACTGTAGTTGCCCCATTCCAGTTATTACTTTAGTTGCCCTCCTCTGAACCCTCTCTAGCTCTGCTATGTCTGCCTTGTTCACGGGAGCCCAGAACTGTACACAGTACTCCATGTGTGGTCTGACTAGTGATTTATAAAGTGGTAAGACTATATTTTCATCACGGGCATCTATGCCCCTTTTGATGCAACCCATTATCTTATTGGCCTTAGCAGCAGCTGCCTGACACTGGTTTTTACAGCTTAATTTGTAATTTATTAAAATTCCTAGATCCTTTTCCATGTCAGTGTTACTGAGTGTTTTACCATTTAGTATGTACGGGTGACTTGCATTATTCCTTCCCATGTGCATAACTTTACATTTGTCAGTGTTAAACCTCATCTGCCATTTCTCTGCCCAAGCCCCCAATCTATCCAGATCCCTCTGTAGCAGAAAACTGTCCTCTTTAGTGTTAATTACTTTACACAGTTTAGTGTCATCTGCAAAAATTGATATATTACTGTGCAAGCCTTCTACAAGATCATTAATAAATATATTGAAGAGAATAGGGCCCAATACTGAACCCTGAGGTACCCCACTAGTGACCGTGACCCAATCTAAGTGTGTACCGTTAATAACCACCCTCTGTTTTCTATTACTGAGCCAGTTACTTACCCACATACAGATATTTTCTCCTAGTCCAAGTGTTCCCATTTTATATACTAACCTTTTATGTGGTACAGCGTCAAATGCTTTGGAGAAGTCCAGATATACGACATCCATTGATTCGCCGCTGTCAAGTCTAGAACTTACCTCCTCATAGAAACTGATTAAATTAGTTTGACATGACCGATCCCTCATGAAGCCATGCTGATATGGTGTAATTTGCTTATTTTCATTGAGATACTCCAAGATAGCATCTCTTACAAAACCTTCAAACAGTTTACCCACAACAGATGTTAAACTTACCGGCCTATAATTTCCAGGCTCTGTTTTTGGACCCTTTTTGAATATTGGCACCACATTTGCTATACGCCAGTCTGGTGGAACATTCCCTGTCAGTATGGAGTCCGTGAATATCAAAAATAAGGGTCTGGCTAGGACATCACTTAATTCCCTTAGGATACGGGGGTGTATGCCATCCGGTCCTGGCGATTTGTCTATTTAGTCTAGGAAAAAAATGTTTTGTTTTTTTTTGTTATTTTTTTTACAATGGAACTCTATGGTGACGGATGCCACGGTATCAGTCTGAGGCATCTGTTAATGTATACGTTTTTTGTATACATTAAACGGATGGCAAAAATATGATGCGAACCAAACTTTACGTGCCAAAAAAAAAGGAATAGTACACAGAGGGGCAGAAAGTGGAGGCTGCCATGTACTGTATGCTATAGTACAGAATTTTGGTAAAGCACACAGTCTGGTTCTGGTGGTCAGGGGTGAGGACTGTGTTTCCCAAGGCTCATTTACTCTATTGGGAAATACAGGGCACACTACAGTATAATATACTAGAATCTACAGTTTATTCTGTAAAGATATTAGCACTACCCCCGAATAATAATACATTTAGTGACTATACATTATAAATATACAGGGACTAAATAATACTGTCATACTGGATAATGGCTCATACCATGACTGGATAACAAACACTGTAACATTATAGCGCCATACAGTGACTGGATAGCACTGCCGTACACAGCAGAAGATTTATATGCTACAATGATCATAAGATATTATTGAAACAGTGGTACTATACAAAATAAGTTACATGTAAAGCCAACCTTCAACTTTTTCTGGATCCAATATCAGTTTAAAAAAAAACACTACAGGCGACCAGATTAAGTTTTTTAACATACCCTGAAAACAGGAAAGCTGGAATCTGCTGAAGTGATCTGTAATCTTGTGCAGATCAGAAGGCTCGGCAGCTTGTAGAACATAACATCCTGCCACACTTACAAACTATAATTTCTGTAAGTGATCCCATCTTACTGGATATCTAGCAGCAGAATCACCATTGCCTCTTATCTCTGCAGCACAGAATGTGGATCCAGCTAGATTGTATTGGGAACGTAGCCCATTAATTATTACTTGTCATAGAAACGTTCTGCATCTATAATCTTACCCTAAGAAACACATGGCCAAATGTATAATTGCCAGCAGTCAGAACAGGAAGAATGCACTTTAACATATCTACATACAGTAGGCAATATGTGCCACACTGAATATGTTATACTTGTTAGGGCTCCTTCGCACATAATTGGTGTTTTTTGGGCCAAGACTTGAATAGAATTTTGTAGCACTTTTGAGGCATTTTTGCCCATAGTGTATCTTACCACCTGGGGCGGACTGGTCATAGACACTACAGGAAAATTTCATGGTGGGCCCAGGGGACCATCCAAACCCTTCTCATGGCCGCCCGCCAGGTAGATGAAGATCTGATGCTCTTGGCATTAATATAGGAGCATTAGGCACTTAAGCACCTGGTTGGTGGCCACAGGCACCCTCCTGAATTCAACTGTATCGCCGTCCTCGGGCAGTTTTTCGGTCTGCTGGGGCAGTATTTTGTTCTGCACTGCTAGCCCCGCCTACTTCTGTTGTCCCTGCCTACCTGTATTGGCCCTTCCTACTTGTGTTGCCTTATTGATTTGGACCTACCTACACATGGGGCCACTTCTTAGTTTTTTTTCCAGGTAAAAGCATGCCTTGTAAAAACAGGCTTTTTATTTATTTTTTGTATGGGAGAAAAACGCCAGGCAATGCGGGCAAAAGAAACGACAGACCTAGATCATGATGCAACAAAAAAAAAAGAGAAAAAATGTCCTTGAATTGTAATAAAACACCACAAAAAATGCCCGTTTGTCCTGCTTTTACCTTCTCAGTGGTGGTTACAACCTTGGCCATGTGGCTGTATCCACAGAACGTACAACGAATGGAGTAATGATTGTGTCCACATTAATTTCCCTCAGACAATAATCTGAGAGTAAAGATACTGTTGGGCTGGCCGTACACGTATCGTTAAATGGGTTGACGGATATCTCTCCTGCGGCCCTCTTATACATACATGCTGATCTTGTACAGCCCTACAGGACTAATTTCACACCATGTAGCTTTAACGCTGGGTTCACACCTGAGCGTTTCTGAGACGCGCGTTTTCAACACGTTTTTGTCGCGTGTTTTGTGCGTGTTTTTGGCAATAGTAAACGCGCGTTTTGTGTGATTGACTGCAGTGTTGGCTTCTCTCCAAACTGTGCCTAGCACTTGGGGTTTGGCCTTTCCAACATGTTGCAAATTCATAAACGCACGTTCAAACACGCGTTTTCAGTGTAAAAAACGTGCAAAATACAAGCGTTGCGCGTTCCCATTGAAGTCTATGGGCCAAAACGCGCGACAAACGCCCCAAAAAAAGCTCAAGTACTTGTTTATGCGTCGGGCGTTTTTCAGCGCATTCGAACGCGCTGTAAAACACGAAAATGTGAACCAGTCCTATAGGGAAGCATTGGTTTGCATCGGTTATGCGTTTTACAGCACGTTCGAACGCGCTGTAAAACGCGCAAGTGTGAACTGAGGGTAAATATACAATATCTAGACCTAATTCATCTAGAACAGCCATTTTCAGTATACGTTGCCTGTTTCACTGTTACAGATTGTAGAAACATATGCCTAGGACTCTGGGTAACCTGATTATACACGATTAGTAAACAGAACACATTTAGTATGGTGCATATAACCTGTGCTGGCAGCCCAGACAGGCATTTTCAGTGCATACTTTGGTGACTGGCAACTGTATGGGAATGATGTACAGTGAATTCGAAAAGTCTTTAGACCCTTTCACTTTAGACACTTTCACATTTTGCTGAAAACAAGGCAAATCAAATTTTCCCCTATCAATCTGCAATCATTTTTTAAAAAGGAAAAACTAAAATTTTACATAGACCTAAGTATTCAAACACTTTGCTATGGCACTTGAAATTTTGTTCTGGGGCTTCCGATCTTGGCCAGAAAGAAGCCTCTCCTCAGTAAAAGACACATGAAAATTTACAGAAAATAACCAAAGGACTGTCAGACTGAGAAATGAAATTCTCTGGTCTGATGAAGCCAAGATTGAACTTTTTGGCCTCAATTCTAAGTGTCCTGTCTGGAAGAAACTAGGCAATGCTTATCACCTGCCCAGTACTATCCCTGTAGTGAAGCTTTGTGGTGGCAGCATCATGCTGTGGGGGTATTTTTCAGCAGCTGGCACAAGGAGACTGGTCATAGTTGAGGTAAAGCTGAATGGAGCAAAGTACCAAGACAATGGGTGTAATTTACTAACTGCACTATGCCAGTTTTTGGCACATGAAAAGTCATAAGACCGCCTTTTTGTGACTTCTTGAATGTCAGTCCGACAATATTTTGTCACACAGACATTTCTTACTACTTGGGAGTGCCGGGGGCCGAGACATCGGGCCTGACACATTTGCTAACTTGTGCTTGAAAACAGGCATAAAAGTGGAGTAAAAACTTCTCCAGTCAGTAGTCTATACTCCAGGTGCACAGAGGGGCACCTCATCTTAAATTAGCAATCACCTACAACAGCTCAGGGGTGAATCTTATTAAATGACACCCAATGACCCTAAGCACACAGCCAAAACAACCCTGGAGTGGTTTAGGGACAATTCTGTGAATGTCCTCGAGTGGCCCAGAAGACCCTTGACTTTTCAATGCTGAGTATGCTATATCTCATGCATGATCACCCCATTGCTTTCTACTGTAGAGCTGAAGCGCTGTTCTTCAATAGATGCTGTAATATATACTCCAACTGACTCTCGGCAAACATCTGGGTGCTGAGCTTTAACCACTTGCACATGGCTGATAAAATGCCACAAAACCTTACCATGTTTTAATAATGTGAGCATGGATGTTGATATGAAGAAATTGTTGCAGTAAAAATTCTCTTTTATATGTTTAGCTTTCTGGTGATTCTGGTAAGATATGCTGTCATGGCTGAGCAGCCTGAAAGGAATGGAGTGCTGGATCACATTCCTCCTTCCTGTTTCTGTCAGGTTGCTCAGCCATGACACCATATCGCACACAGGATTGCATTATTTCTATCTATTGTAGAGCAGAGTTTCTGCTGTTCAATAGATGGTAATGGAGCAGTCATACATAAGATCAGCAATTTAAAGTGAAAGCTGACACATGCACCAGACTGCAGTGTGGTGAGGCCCAGCCGCTTTCACACACCTAAGAATCTCTGCAAGTGGAGACAACCTGTCTTAGTCAGAGTCTAGGACAAGTTGCTGGGAGCCATTGTTAGTTATTCCCAGATAATCTCCTTAACTGGCAGCTACACTATACAAACGCAGCCACAGGTTGTAATAGCGGTTTCTGACTGTTGTTCCCCCTACTCACCGCCGGGATCCCGGAAGCTGCCGTGATCTGCTGCCGGTGTCTTTCCATTCACTGCCGCGGTCCTGGGCTTTGTCCCATGCGAAGATTCCCCTGCAGCGGTCCAGGTGGATTATTTGCAGAGGGGAAGGAAGATGGCTGGAGTGACAGTGTGATGCGCTCCCTCCAGCCGTCGGCGCATGATGTCAGATGCTAGGGGGCGGAGCCTGACATCCTCTCTGGGCACAGCAGCTCCTTGCAGGTCACAGGAAAGATAAAATGCTGCAGGACCTGCTCAATGGTGTCCGGACAGTGCAATCCTTTTTGCAGGATTGGAGTGCAGTGTCTGCTGGCGGACGGGAGCCTGTCCCGAATAGAACATGTCCTGAAAAATCAGCTAGGAGAGGGCTACTACTTTCTTGCCTATTCTTAATAATAATGATTAAAAAGAGCAGTAATGGCGTCAATCGATTTGAGGGATGCTTATTACCATATCCCGATTATACAAAACATCGAGGAAATTCCCCAAATTTTCAATCCAGACGAAGGGTCACATTCACCATTATCAATTTGTATGTCTCCCCCTCGGAATTTCCGAGATCTTGACATAGGGGCCACTTAATATGGTGGATTTGGTGATCTCTGTAATGGAGACACCCCTTTGCTTGGTTTTCCTTCCTTTGAGGGATATCTGGCTTTCATTGTGTTGTAGACCCATAACTGGGGCTCCACATTTATTTTGCATATTCCCTTTTCCCAGGGAACTTTGCACTTCGGATTGCTGTGTTGAGACTCTTAAGTGAGGCTACGCGGTGTTTTTTGTAGCTGGTCTCCCTGAGATCAGCTATTGTTGTGTCGTCAGCGCCAAGAGTCTTTACCAAGATCATGGCGGAGGTGGTAGCAGCTCTAAAACAAGAAGCAATCTGTGCCATCCCGTATTTGGATGATCTTTTAGTGATAGTGGCCAGCAAACGTCTATTAGAAAACCATGTACAGATAGTTCTAAACCACCTCCAATCGTTAGGGTGGATCATCAATTGACAAAATTCCAGCAAGTATAATGAATCCCTATAAAAATTAACTTTTAATCCATTAGGTTAAAATAGAGAGGTCACATATAACCCCATAGATAGCACAAAGTGAGACAAACTATTATCAGTATGATAGCTAGAGGATGATAATCGTCATAGGGACTGTCAGGTGATAATAATAGTCACTATAAGGTCGAACAGCAGGGAGATAAGGGAACTAGCCCTAGTATACCCCTATGCTAGTCCTCAGCCCGAGGACGTTCCCTGATGGTGGGGACTCCTCGTCCTCGTACCTAAGCTGGGAGCCCCTAGACAATCCCTAATAATCTGGACAACAGGAGGTTGTCCTATGGCAGGTTGGGCAGGTGATAGAAGTGATCCTACCCAGCAAAAAGTACAAAGGTACGCCACAATAAGCACACCCCTTACAGCGTCAGAGGTTTTTAAGTGCCCTCTCTGTTCCCCCCCCCCCCCCTTATTGAGATCGGTCATATGATCCCAACATAAACATTACCACTTCCCCGTCCCGCACCTGAGCCGTTATATCTCTATGCCGGAATCCACGACCATGTGACCTAGGACCGGTCACATGATCACGGTCATGGGATGTCGGCTCTATACTTTGTAACTTCCCTCACCCGGGGTGACACTGCTCCGTGCCGTGATCCGTGATCGCGGCACCTACATCACCATATAGGCGTGTCCTACCCGGCTTGTCTTCCCTCCCCGCGGGTACACTAGTAGGAAATGACGTTGGCGCTTCTGTGACTGGAAGCGTCATCAACCCTCGTCACTTCCGGGGATGCCTGTAAGTATCAGCGGGCTATTTAAACCTCACATGCGCTTGGGTAAGGTTACAGGAGGAGCGCGACTTGCAGGAACCCTAGCCATGTGAGTACAGAAACTTTATTCACCAAGGAGACCACCTATTGCCCTAACTCTGGCCTAACTATGTATTTATGACCCTATTTATCTACAGCATAAACTGGGTCCACACACAATATCAGGGACATCTACCCTGACTTGATTATCGTCTGCTGACTTCACCAGTAAGGGCCTTTTACATTTCGATTAATTATCTCCTGGTATATCTCACTTGGCCTTTTGAATTATGTGTCTTTCTCCTTCCTGTAGGTCCATTTGAACTCTGCCCTTCAAACAGGGCCTGCTTCACTTCTCCTCCTGTCACCGGTCCCTCAAAACTTGGATTTATTGACCTCCATCATATTGAGAATAAATCTCTACAGGGGCTGCTAAGTATAGTATTTTTTTTAAGTTAAGCCTTGTCAATATCGGACTGGCTCACGCTATCTGCTAATGTTTGCTATAATCACTTGAATGATCGTTTTATAGATATGTTTACACACAATACCTCCTGATGAACCCTTTTTCATTCTTGGGGGGAAACGCGTCGAGGTGTGTTTGCGAGGTGTGCTTATAGAGGCGTACCCTGGTACTTCAAGGTGTGTTTGCGAGGTGTGCTTATTGTGGCGTACCTTTGTACTTTTTGCTGGGTAGGATCACTTCTATCACCTGCCCAACCTGCCATAGGACAACCTCCTGTTGTCCAGATTATTAGGGATTGTCTAGGGGCTCCCAGCTTAGGTACGAGGACGAGGAGTCCCCACCATCAGGGGACGTCCTCGGGCTGAGGACTAGCATAGGGGTATACTAGGGCTAGTTCCCTTATCTCCCTGCTGTTCGACCTTATAGTGACTATTATTATCACCTGACAGTCCCTATGACGATTATCATCCTCTAGCTATCATACTGATAATAGTTTGTCTCACTTTGTGCTATCTATGGGGTTATATGTGACCTCTCTATTTTAACCTAATGGATTAAAAGTTAATTTTTATAGGGATTCATTATACTTGCTGGAATTTTGTTTATTATGTTGTTAGGATCCCCCATATCTTGTTATTGATATAGTGCTGGAATTTTGGATCATCAATTGGGAGAAATCAAACCTTTCCCCAAGCAGCCAGAAAATGTTTCTAGGGATATCTTTGGATTCCGTTTCTCAGAAATCATTCCTTCCATCTCTCAAAATAGGAATGTTACAAAGCCAGACAAGAGAATTCAAAAAGAGGAGATTCTGTTCTATCAGGACAGAAATGAAGATTCTAGGAGGTCTCTCTCATCATGTATCCCAGCGGTTGCTTGGGCTCAATTACATAAGACCCCTTCAGAAACTCATTCTATCCAGGTGGAACAGGTCACAAGTGACTCTAGACAAACATATTTTCTAGACGGAAATGTAAAAAACTCCCTAAAGTGGTGGTTCATAGACAGCAAACTAAAGAAGGGAGTATACTGGAACCAGGAACATCCCCTTGTAATCGCAACAGATGCCAGTCTTCAGGGTTGGGGGGCTGTAATTAAGCAAGTTACCTGAACCGTTATGTTCTGGACCCGGGGGAATGGACCTGATGCCCAGAAACATTTCAGCTGATAATAGGAAAGTGGGGCAAACCATCTATAGATATTTTTGCCTCTGGGAAAAATTGTCAAATCAATTTTTCTCCCTCAACCGGGATCTCACAACCTCGTGGATGCTTTCAATCAGAACTGGACATCTCGCCTAGTTTATGCATTCCCGCCCATTCCCCTAATTACCAAGGTCCTTCAGAAGTTTCAGAGCGAAAAATGTACCTTGATTTTGGTATCTCCGTTCTGGCCCAAAAGGAGCTGGTTTGCACTACTAAAGTCGCTCAGCATATAAGCCCCCCTTCTACTACCTCTGAGATCTGATCTGTTATATCAGGGTCCCATTCTCCACCAAATTTAAAAATCCTAAAGATGTCAGCCTGTATTCTGAAGAATCTATCCTCTTAAAATTGGGGTTATCTAATAAAGTGGTTTCCACCTTACTCCTTAGCAGGAAACAGAATACAAATAAGGCGTATTTTAACCCCTTAAGGACCGGGCTCATTTTCACCTTTAGGACCAGGCCATTTTTTTCAAATCTGACCAGTGTCACTTTATGTGGTGATAACTTTAAAACGCCTTTTCTTATCCAGGCCATTCTGAGATTGTTTTTTTCGTCACATATTGTACTTCATGACACTGGTAAAATTAAGTCGAAAAATTTCATTTTTATTTATAAAAAAATATCAAATTTACCAAAAATTTGGAAAAGTTTGCAATTTTCCAAGTTTCAATTTCTCTACTTCTATAATACATAGTAATACCGCCCAAAAAAGTTATTGATTTACATTCCCCATATGTCTACTTCAGGTATCGATCATTTTGGGAATGACATTTTATTTTTTGGGGACGTTACAAGGCTTAGAAGTTTAGAAGCAAATCTTGAAATTTTTCAGAAATTTTCAAAAACCCACTTTTTAGGGACCAGTTCAGGTCTGAAGTCACTTTGTGAGGCTTACATAATAGAAACCATCCAAAAATGATCCCATTCTAGAAACTACACCCCTCAAGGTATTCAAAACTGATTTTACAAACGTCATTAACCCTTTAGGTTTTCCACAAGAGTTAATGGCAAATGGAGATAAAATTTCAGAATTTCGATTTTCTTTTTTTTTGGGAAAATTTTCCGTTTGAATCCATTTTTTCCAGTAACAAAGCAAGGGTTAACAGCCAAACAAAACTCAATTTTTATTGCCCCGATTCTGTAGTTTGCAGAAACACCCCATATGTGGGCGTAAACTGCTGTATGGCCAAACGGCAGGGTACAGAAGGAAGGGAACGCCATATGGTTTTTGGAAGGCGGATTTTGCTGGACTGGATTTTTGACACCATGTCCCATTTGAAGCCCCCGATGCACCCCTAGAGTAGAATCTCCAAAAAGTGACTCCATCTAAGAAACTACACCCCTGAAGGTATTCAAAACTGATTTTACAAACTTTGTTAACCCTTTAGGTGTTCGACAAGAGTTATTGGCAAATGGAGATTAAATTTCGGAATTTCAATTTTTTTTTTCCGTACGGACCGTGGTATAGAATGGGTTAAACTGCTGACATCTGCAGCACAGATGTCAGCAGTTTATAGCAGGGGGTCAGCAATGTGCTGACCCCCTGCTATACCCACTAGACACCAGGGAAAGCGTTTGAAAGGAGGCAGGCGGGGGATTGCAATTGCGATCCCGCCTGCCGCACCGCCCACCTCCCGCGCCGCCCACCCGCAGCACCGCCCGCAATCCCCCCCCCCCCCTGCACTGCCTGGGGGGACACTAATATGGCGGGGTGCAGGGGGGGGGTTAAAATTTATAGGTTTGGGGCATATTTTAGTCTCTGATCCCCGCAGTCACAGACCGCGGGGATCAGAGACTACAGATAGCGCAGCAAACCGCAGGTCTGAATTGACCTGCGGTTTGCTGCCATCGCTGACATGGGGGGGGGGTCACAGGACCCCCCTGGGCATTGCGCCAAGGTGCCTGCTGATTGATTTCAGGAGGCATCTTGTTCCGATCACCGCCACGTGCGCAGAGGTGATCGGAAATTTACAGGGCGTACATGTACACCCTTCGTCCTTAAGAGGTTAAAGTCTGGAGAAAATTCATCTCTTGGTGTGGAGATTCGTTCGATCAGTTTAGGCCAATATATCAGCGATTCTAGATTTTCTTCAGGATGGATTAGACCTGGGGATTTCTTCTAATACCCTTAGGCCTCTTTCAGACGGGCGTTGCGGGTGCACTCCGTCAAACAGTGCGGGTGCGTTGCGCGAATCGCCGCGATTTTTCCCTGCGAGTGCAAAGCGCTGTCATGCGTTTTGCACGTGCGGGAGAAAAATCGGCACTTTTGGTACCCAGACCCGAACCTGCACTTCTTCACAGAAGTGCATGTTTGGGTCAGAAATTGTCCCGCTGGTATTATTTCACATTATAACATAGTTATAATGTGACATAATACCCTTGACCATCTTCCTAATGTTAATTCCGGTGCTGAATGGGTTAAAAATAATAAACTAATCATAACTTACCTGGTCCATTTGATCGCGAAGCCCGGCATCCTCTCCATTAGCTTGCTACTAGGTAAAGGACCTGTGATGATGTCACAGCATCACATGGCCCAATCACATGCTCCATCACCATAGTGATGGACCATGTGATTGGACCATGTGATGTGACGTCATCACAGGTCCTTTAGATCATAGATGCTGCAGGGAAAGAGAGGACAGATCGCGACTACGCGATCAAGTGGCTAAGGTAAGTTAACTTTTATTATTTTTAACCCCTTCCTCATCATTAAACAATGCATTCTTTATTAAGAATGCTATTATTTCCCCTTATAACCATGTTATAAGGGAAATAATAGAGATTGGGTCCCGTTGCTAAGCAACAATGCGGGAAAATCGCAACGCATCTGCACTTGGTTGCGGATGCTTGCGATTTTCCCGCAGCCCCATTCACTTCTATGGGGCCTGCGTTGCGTGAAAAACGCAGAATATAGAACATGCTGCGATTTTCACGCAACGCAGAAGTGATGCGTGAAAATCACCGCTCATGTGCACAGCCCCATAGAAATGAATGGGTCCGGATTCAGTGCGGGTGCAATGCGTCCTCCTCACGCATTGCACCCGCGCGGAAAACTCGCCCGTGTGAAAGGGGCCTTAGGGTTCAGGGTTCAGCATTGGGGGCTTTATACAATAGAAGTCTGGCAGAGTTTTCCTGGATAGTTCCTGAAAGCATCAGACAGGATTAGACCAAACAATCAGGAATATGGTAGCCCCTTGGAACCTTAACAGTCTTGTGAAGGTTAACTTCGGGCACCTTTGAACAATTAGAATCTATTTCCATAAAATGGCTCGCCTTTAAAAAAAACATTTTTCTGGTAGCTATAACATCAGCGAGACGAGTCTGTGAACTCCAGGCCTTGTCTATTCAGGATCCTTTCCTTAGTATTTTTCAGGACAAGTTAGTGTTTAAGTTTAGATCCCAGCTTTTTGCCAAATGTTTTTTCTACTTTCCATAGATTGCAGGATATAGTAATACCCTCGTTTTGTGCCAACCCCAAAAATGATCAAAAGGCTATTTTTTATACCTTAGATGTCAGACGAACAGTACTAAGGTATCTAAGGTGACAAAAGATTGGAGAATTGACAAGAACTTTTTTGTCCAATTTTGTGGGCCAAAAAAAAGGGTAAAAGAGCGGCGAAAAGTTCTATTTCCTGCTGGATAAGAATAACAGTTTCAGAAGCCTATGAATTGGAAGGGAAGGAAGCCCCTTCTTCACTTAGAACACACTCTACAAGAGGCATTGCTGCTTCTTGGGCAGAAAGATCGTCAGCCTCTCTACAACAGATTTGTAGGGCAGCAATCTGGAAAAGAATACATACCTTTACCAAGCATTACAAGCTAGATATTTTTTCTAGCGAAGGCATGGCCTTTGGACGGAAAGTCCTTTGTGCTATTGTCCCCCCCTAATATATTCTTTGTTATTTCTCAGGATGTGGTGTCATGGAGACGACTAGGGAAATGAGTAATACACTCACCGGTAATCCGGTTTCCTAGAAGTTTCCATGACACCACATACATACTTCCCACCCATTTATGTACATAGATTAGATTTTTGTTTTCTTAAATCAATACACTGGTGATGGAGGGTAAGGGGTGGGATTTAAACCCTCTGGTTTTTTTCCTGTCCTTTTAGAGGAAGTCAGTCTCAGGTTGTGGTGTCATGGAGTGTAATACTCATTTATTTACCATAACTTGTTAACGGCAGAAATTTTTGAAAAATTGCCTTTAACCATTTCAGTGAAGTGACTGGCATCCTAGCTTGAAGATGCTATAATGAGCTTTAAACATGGCTGGTGTTGGGGCTTTAAATGATTCCCTGAGCCATGAAACATTATGCCGTACCCTGGCGATTTTACGTCCATGGTGGGTGACCATAAGCATTCCCTATGGAGCAACCATGATTTATTTTTTATTTTTTTCATCCTGCCACTCTAAATAGGCCATAAGAGAGCAGCTACGTTATCTCAGTTAGGGATGGACGTCCGGGTTCGGCCGAACCTCATTTCAAAGTTCGATTCAGGTTCCGAACTTTACCCCTAACAACGAACCCCATTGAAGTCAATAGGGGCCCAAACTTTGGGGCACTAAAATGGCCCAAAAAAAGTCATAGAAAGGGCTAGGGAGTTGGAAAAGGCTCCAAAGTGGGCGTAAGAGCAGTACAATTGCCCTGCAAACAAAAGTGGATAGGGACTTAAAATAACATAAAATACATAAAAATTAAAAATAACAATCTTGAATCAAGAGGCGGAGGGCCAAGTGGAGTAGGAAGTTGAGGAGGCTGTTGACGTGACAGTGTAGGTGGAGGAAGATGCCAATACTTTTCTTCTTTTTTTAAGGATGTCTGTCAATTCTGAGTGTGACCTTTAACCATTTTTGGGGTATGGCCGGTATATTTTTCTACTCTGTGGATATCAGACATAGTAATCTTGACCCAGGAGGTGGAGGTCCGTGAGGCGGAGGAGGCTGGGGAGGAAGCCAACACTGTTTCAGTTTTTTTTTCCATGTGTCCGTCAATTCTGTGTCAGGTTGCTAAGGGCCATGGCGTGACAGTTTGGTGCTTGTATGTCCTGGGTTAAAACTAGGTAAAAAGTTTTGTCTCAGTTACAGGTCTCATATTTCACCAATCTGGGGACAATATATTAAAAGAATTTTTCTCTTAAGACAGTAAGACAGATGCCAAATGGGTGTTCTAAATTAAAAAAAATTGCCAGAGGTGTCTCAGAAGAATTTCCTCTCCCACATTAGTTAGATGGATGCAAAATGTGTCATCTTATTACAAATCATTTTATTTATTTTTTTGGTGGTCGGTTATCAACCCCCCCAAACATTGGGAGTTGGCAAACAGAACGCACAAAGTGTGCTGCAGTATAACAGAGGCTGGGTGCGACTAGTTTACTTTTCTACGTTGCCAATATAAGACATAATAATCTTGAGCCTGGAGGAGGAGGCGGACGTGGCGGTGCAGGTGGAAGAGGCAGAGAAGTTCACTTTATTTATTTGGTTTGTGCAGGCCATAAAAGATTGGGTAATGGCAAAGAGAATGCACAAACTGCGCTAGAGTATAACAATTGATATACCAAATTGGTATAACAATGGATGCGGCTAGTATACCTCTCTACTCTGGCCAAGGTACGGACAAGTGGGATCCATGCCTGGCTCATTTTAATGAATGGGAGCTTGTTCACGTTGGCTGTGGACAGGTGGATGCCTGCTGTCGTTTCCCCCTGGCTGTGCTAAAGTTGGTGGTGCAGGTGTTGCGCTGACGTTATGAGGAGGAAGCGGTAGAGGAGGAACCGGAGGAGGAAGCAGAGTAGGAGGCAACAGGTGGCACAGAGAAATGTCCAGCAATTCTCGGTGGCGGTAGGACATGCGCCAAAATGTTGTCCATCTCAGGCCCGGCCTCCAGTTAGGGAGATATAATGTCCCTGTCCGTACTTACTGGTCCGCGTGTTGGTGGTTATGTAGACCTTACCACTGAGGGCATTGCGCAGTGCACACCTGATTGGCGGCTGGGAACTAGGTACCGTAGGACAGCTGCCGTCATGACATTTTTAAAACGGTCAGCCTCCACCAGACGAAATGGCAGCATTTCAAAGGCCAGCAATTTTAAAATGCTGGCATTCAAGGCCAGGGCTTGCGGGTGAGTAAGAGGGTACTTCCTCCTTTGCTCCAGTGTTTGTGGGATGAACAGCTGAACACGTCCATGGGACAGTGAGGAGATGCTTGGTGGTGGTGATGTTGCTGCCACATGCTCTGTTTGCGGGGTGACAGGTGCCACAGTCGTTCCAGAGGGGGAGGAAGATGCCAAGACCGGAGCAGGAGGAGACGCTCATCTTTCATGGTTCTTGAGGTGTATGCCAGGGAGCTCCTTCGTGCTTGTTTTGGTGTGCTATGTCTCTTGGTGCGTTGGGCAGTAGCAGGCATACTGGCTAAGGGACGGCTGCTCTGCTTTTCACCCTGCTCCCTCTTTTGCTGAGAGGCTGGTGCTGGATGCCCCCCTCCTCTTCCTCCGAACTGCAGATGTCACTGGCATGATCTGGATGTCATGTGAGGTCTAGGACCTCATCATCCTCCACATCATCTTCCACCCACTCCTCACTCCTGGCTGGTCTGCACACTGCAGAAAGCCCCAGCAGTTGACACCTCTGTTTTGTCATCATTAACATTGACACCCTGCGGTGGTTATCACACGTCCTCCTCCTCAAACATAAGTGGTTTGGCATCAGTCACTCAACTTCTGTCACTTTTGGGGAAGCACTAGGTGGATGGCCCAAGAAAACCGCGCCAGCAGGGTCATCAAAAAGCATAAGTAACTGCTGCATGACTTGGCTGATGTGCAAGGGGTTGAGGTGGAAGACTGATGCCAGTGGGCTGCCGGTAACAACTCTGCACTTTCAGCAGTGGATAAGGTGGAAGACCTGGCTCTCACTTCACGGTAAGAGCAGTGAGACTATGGAACTCTCTGCCTGAGGAGGTGGTGATGGTGGGTACAATAAAGGAATTCAGGAGGGGACTGGATGTATTTCTGGAGTGTAATAATATTACAGGCTACAGCTACTAGAGAGGGGTCCTTGATCCAGGGAGTTATTCTCATTGCCTGATTGGAGTCGGGAAGGAATTATTTTCTCCTTAAGTGGGGAAAATTGGCTTCTGCCTCACAGGGTTTTTTTTTTGCCTTCTGGATCAACTTGCAAGAAACAGGCCGAACTGGATGGACAAATGTCTTTTTTCGGTCTTATACTATATTATGTTACCATTCTAGAGTGGTATTAGGGCATACAAAATGAGGCAGAATGTCCTGTTGCCTGCATACACCAGAGGAAGGTGTTTCATTTGGACGCGTACCTGGCACAGATCAACAACTTCCTCTCCCTGCAGCAGGAGCTCCACGGCCACGTCACCTAGTTGATGCTCTCCTCATTTTGTTACGGTCACCCACAAAATTGTTTGACAGACGAAAAAATTGTATATTAGTGTCACAGATGCAAAAGGTGTTTAGCACAAAAAAAATAGGTAGGTCTCACCAACCCAATTAACCGGCTGAATAACTATTATTATACCTGTGGCAAGTACAGTGTTTGTTCACAAAAAAAAATAGGTTTGTCTCACCCAAACAATTAGGCCTATTGCTCCCCGTGGTCGTGCTGCAAATTGCGGGCTGCAGTGCACGAACACCGGCTGTGGGAAAGCTGCAGCGGATCGCGGAACCATTTACTTGAATGGGTCTGCGATCCGCCCGTTCCGCAAAAAGATAGGACATGTTCTATCTCTTTGTGGAATGGTAGTATGGGACGAAACTCCACGGAATCACTCTGTAGTGCTTTCGTAGTGTTCTGTTCCGCACCATTCCACATCTCTGGATTTGCGGACCCATTGAAGTGAATGGGACCTGAAATTAACTATCATCACTATCACATTTGTGGGGCTGACTTCCGGCACCCCAGCAGCCTATCAGCTGTTTGAAGAGGTCACAGCGCTTGGGTGAGCACTGTGGCCCCCTTATAGTATTCCGAGCACAGCATTGTACATTGTGTAGCAGTTGTGCTCCCAGAATGTTGCTTTAAAATGGATTGAGAATACTCAGAAATTACTCCTCTGAGTCGCCCATTCTCAAAAATGTTTCCATGTCAGTGATGCTAGTGACCTAATGCCTTAACCTTTTTCCTTAACGCTACAATTGTAAGGCCGCTTTCACACTAGCGTATTTGCAATCCGTATATGGTCTGGATTTTATGTCCTGAAATCTGTTGCTAATGTTAATGAATAGGGCTATTTACATGGGCGTATAATTCCTGCCCGTATTTAAAATCCACAGCATGTATGATGTTTTATGGGCATTTGTTTCCAAATACGCACATTACAGTCTGTGCAGTGCATAAATAATGAAGAAAGGAAGAAATACGCATGTAAATCCTGAAGCAATACTGATGGTATAACATCAGGAATCCTGAGCCAGAATACTGACTGATCTCAATACACTCGTGTATAAGTGGCCTAAGCGTTAGAGTGGCATTTTATAAGCCATGTGTGACTGCATAAGCCTCATACAAATGACCATATAAATTTTTTGCCCTCATCTAAGGCTGGGTCTACACGACGACATTTGTTGCACGTCATTTTGTTGCATTAATGTCGCGCGAATTTTTGTAATGATAGTCTATGGTGTCGCATTGTCACATGCGACATGCTGCGACTGCGACACGACAGTCACAAAAAAAACATCCAGAATGGATTTTTCTGCAACTGTCACGTCGCAGCATGTCGCATGTCACAGTGCAACACCATAAACTATCATTCTAAAAATTGTTGTGCGACAAAATGTCACACGACAAATGTTACAGTGTAATTGTGCCCTATGTGTCGCGCAACTTATTGTCGAGTGACACGTCGTCGTGTAGACCTAGCCTTGACACAGAGGACGTCCGTGTGGCGTTCGTCTGTTGACTTCAATGGTTCTGTGGTGGTTTTGCGGCCAAAAATAGGACATGTTTTATCTTTTTGAGGACAGACACACAGATGCTGACAGCACGCAAATTACGTTTATTTGTGGTCTTTTTTTTTTTTTTTTTTTTCTCGGACCAATAGAAATTAACAGGCCCTTGTGCAATCTGCAAAAAAATGTTGATCAGACGTGGATACAAAATACAGTTGTGAGCATGAGGCCTAATGCGCAGCATCCAGATGTTTGATGGTATTCGGTAGGAGAATATACTGTATATTTAAGCTCCCTACTCTCAGCACATTTTTGTGTGTGGCAATTTGTTCCCCCAATTCTTTTGTGCCAACATACATCATGATCTGGGTGTGATATTTTTAGGGGCATAATGTAGACTTAAATAAGGTCCTATGGGTGGTAGACTCTAAAAACAGTACATTTTATTGATATACATTAAAATTAGCGCAAATACAATCAATTCTATAGATAAACAGAAATCTCCCCAAAAATCCACAAAATCCTATAAGTGTGGATAACACCAGGTAGGGAAGGTAGATGACCTTGATTATCAAGAATTTGGCTATGAGGAGACAGGTGTGGTATCCCTACCGTATCCCTACTGTCTCTCTCAGCCCGAAGAACCCACCTGATGGTGGTGAGCCTTCGTCCACGTACCTATCCCTAGAAACCTGCGTATCCCTGAAAGACACCTGAACTCCTCGACGCGTTTCCCCCTATCAAAGGGTTCCTCAGGGGGTCAATGCAGCAAAAACAAATATAAATATAAATAGATGATAGTTGTAACTATAACATGATAGGGGGCTGGTATTAACCAGCAGTACCTGATCCTTATGAGGCAGCACTGGTCAGATGACACATATGTTGTGGCAGCCACTCAGGTATCCAGCCCCCCTCAGAGATCCTCTGATGTCCTGGACAGTCCTGAGAGAGACAGTAGGGATACGGTAGGGATACCACACCTGTCTCCTCATAGCCAAATTCTTGATAATCAATGTCATCTACCTTCCCTACCTGGTGTTATCCACACTTATAGGATTTTGTGGATTTTTGGGGAGATTTCTGTTTATCTATAGAATTGATTGTATTTGCGCTAATTTTAATGTATATCAATAAAATGTACTGTTTGTAGAGTCTACCACCCATAGGACCTTATTTAATACTCTAAATGTGGAGACCTTTCATCCTGGATTATTTGTTTTTGACTATGTTTTTGTCATAATGTAGACTTCAATTTTAATGAAAATTGTACCTACTCGTTCCTACATCCATTGTGTGAGAAACGCAAGCTGTGACCCTCAAGTTGATCACCTGCTGCCTCTAAGCAGGGACCCCTACAAATGTTCTACATAGGTTAATACCTATTTGGGGCTCTTATCTCCACAGGTTTCTTGGTAACCAGATACTAAACCCTAACACCATAAGGATCTGTAGATGATGCACACTGTGAAGCTCAAACAGGGTTTTCAGTAAACGTCAGTCTGAAGTGATCTTGAATGGAAGAACTACACCCTAGCACTGAGCATGTGAAGAAATATTATTTGGCAGATTGTTCTACATACAATGCAGTGGAACACATTACAGAATATATATTCTTGCCTTGTACTGTATAATCAATAACTGTGTAATCGCTGAACAATTCTGGATCTACACAGTCAGTGCTGAAGGGGAGCTGACTTCCCACTTCTACTGTGAGCAGACTGTTAAAACAAAGCCTTTTCAGTTGGTCTGCAAGCTGTGTCTAGTGAATGGCTCCACTTAGCTGCTGCATATTATATCATTATATTCTTGGCACATTGCCAGGAATAAGTGGTTGTGTTTCCCACAGCTGCATTATGAAGCTGAATTTAAGACCAGAAATACGCTCTCAAGTTAGCACCATAAAACTACTGAGCTTTCTTCTCCACTCTGAAAAGCTCATCATTTTCTCCTTTTGAGTTACAAAATATGCTTGGCATTTGGCTGAAAATACCTTCTTTAGCTCATATTGTCTAAAGACCTAAACATAATGCTAGTAGAAACAAGGACATCCAGGATCTCGTCGTAGACTACTCCAGTGTCAACCCATGTGACGGAGAGAGACTAATTTGTCCTGTCTGTACTGATGCTGTGAAAGTCATGCCTCGTATATTTGTCTACCCAGCAGATATGCTCCCCTACACAATGGAACATTAAGCGGGAAGTTAATCCAAGCAAGAAGTGCTGCGATACCTGTGGACGGTAGCAGGTGGAGATATCTTAAGATTTTCAAGACGATGGCCATTGATTTCAACCTGAGCTTTCTCAAGGAGCTTGAGAGGGAGAGGGTTCTGGAGGTCCTGTATCGAGACCAGACTCTTCAGAAAGCAGAGGAAGAAAGAATAAGGTACTGTGGATGCCCCTATTCTGATGTCTAATATTTATGTGATTTATTAGCCAGAGCTCTAGGAAGTTTAAAGGGACGTCACGTTTGTAATTTCCTATAAATCATTTCCCAACAGTTATAACAGGAGATTGTGTGTCAGCTTTTTATGAGGAGGTGCAATCTAAACACAGATTTATGTCGCAATAGCTTTAGTTATAGTTACTGATAAGAGATATTCCAGAAAGTGGCTAGTTAGATGTGAATGGTGCTGGTGACCACTTTAGCAGCACAGGCCACCTGACAATGGTAAAACCTTAAGAAATATTCTTATCTAACAAGTATAACAGCATGAAGTCCAATATACAGTATTAATGATGTAGTGACTGATTCAAGGAAATATGTTATTTCCACATACTAAGAGCATTATAAATATCTTTGATGTAAAATCTTTAGAATGTCTGATGGACCTGCCCCTGCCATGTCCTTACACCACCCTCACCACTCCCCAGTGTCAGGGGTGGTGTGAAAATGCCTTATGTGACAAAAATTTGTTGCATAGGCATTAAAAAGTCACAAAACGGGGTCTTGCAAATTTTTTTACGCCTAAAACTGGTGTAAGGATCGTGGTAAGATTTCAACAGCACTAAGTCTGTATCTTATGCTGTGCAGGAAGTGGCTTTCCCCAAGAGCAATATTAAAGTAATCCCAGCAGACATGTTTCAATTCAGCACAGTGTATTCTTTTATTCCAGCATACAGATATAGTTTTACAGGACGCATTTCGGCCTGTCCAGCCTTCCTCAACTAAACAAAAATGACAAGTCTGCATAATTTTATAAGCAAAGTAATTAGGTCACATGCAAGCGACGTTATCAGCTCATTAACAAAACAGAAAGTAAAACAGAAAAGGTAAACAAACCAAATAAAAACAAAAGCATTGGTGCAAAATATACAATAATCTCTATAAATAACATAGTATCCATAAGTATCAGTCTGCAACAGAACCAAGAACCTTAATTATCTAACCTCGTAGCACATAACCTCGTAGTCCCTATTCTGACCCTTAGGTTGTAGTGTATCTAATGTATGTTTCCAAACTGCTTCCCTTTTTAGCAGTAGTTTCTTGATGTCACCCCCTCTTCTTGGTTGTTGAACCTGCACTATTGGTATTTTAACTGAACGATAGTATCAGTATGAAAATGAAACTGTATCGGTAATAAGAATATTTTATTACGGAACTATCAAACTAGATTACTTATTGCTTCTGGATCCTTGTGTTCTTGTTTGGCAGTACACACACACGCTTTTTCATTTAAGTTGATATAGTTTATCTGTAATTTTTCCTTCTGCAAGTCTGTACCCTTGTTTTGAGACAATGCAGTGGTCATTCCTAAATGTGACTTCATTGCCCTGTCCCGTGAGGTTCTTCACAGACAACAAATTGCTTTCAAGACTAGGGACATACAGCACATCCTTTACTGGAATTAGTGTTGATCGAGCATGCTCGGCCGAAAAGCAGTTCAGCTCGAGCATCTCTATGCTCGGCACATGGCAGCACTCGGCTGAGTACCGCATGTGCTTGAGCGCAATGCTCGAGTCTCCTCTCCACACATTTATTGGCTGCTACGCAGCCAATAAACGTGCAGGTAAGTACTGCCCCCACTGTAATGCCGTAGCCGTGTTGGTTACTGCCATTACTGTGTAAAGTGTGCACATCCCAAATATATCTGTGACATCCAGTGAACTTTTTCCGTAGACGGTGTCCGCTTCTGACAGTGACATTAGCTGCGCAACAGCTGCAGTGTAACGTGTGCGCATACAAATTTTATCTGACATACAGTGTACTTTTTCCATAGACGCTGCGAACAGTGACATTACCTGTGGTAACTCTCCTGTATAACGTTTCCTCATCCCAAATATCTGTGACATTCCCTGTATTTATTATTTTATTAGCCGCTGGTGACAGCATTGACGTTATCTGCTGGATATCTCCTGTTTGATGTTTCCATATCCCAAATATCGTTTTACATTTTTTTGCGCATACACTTCCAAATCCTATGCTACTGTACGTGTGACATATTTTCAAGCAGATATAACATTTAAAATGAAGAAAGCAAGTAGTAAAGGACGAGGAAGTGGCCGTGATGCTTATGGTGCACGCAAAGGCAGTAGCCCTGGGCGCATTGAAACTGTGCCTGCTGCCAGAGCACAAGAAAAACAATCGACCACGATACCCAGCTTCATGTCTGAGTTTGCAGGACACCACTGTTGAAATCAGACCAGTGCGACCAGGTGGTCGGTTGGATTGCAGCAGACAATGCTTCCAGTCAGTTAAGCACCACTCTGTCTTCCAGCAAGTCCAATCTCAATAGCCAGGTGTCTGGTCAACACAATCCTCACCCTGATCCTCCTTCCTCCCACCATGAAGAGTCTGGGCAAACAAGTGATCCCAGACTTGGATATTCCGAGGGCCTCTTTTCATCGCCATTCCTTCATTTGGCCCTGTCGCCAAGCACGCTTGAAGAGGGACAGATCTTGTACCCTAATTCCCAACCTCTTGAGCATCCACAGTCACAAGAAGATGATTGTGTGGAACGGCAATTACTGTTTAATGAGGTGGATGATGAGACACAGTTGCCATTAAAGGGCTTCTGTCACCCCCGATTTAGCAATTTTGAGTAGTGGACATTAGCTATTTGCTAATGTCCGTTGAGTTCATACATATTACTATTACCTCTCTCTGTGCTCTAAATTCTGTAAAAATCGCACTTTTATGTTATGCTAATTTCTTCACTACCAGCAAGTTGGGCGGTTACTTGCTGGTAGCCGCCGCATCCTCGGACTATAAACACGCCCCCTCCTCCACTTGATAGACAAGGCCAGCGAGCGCTCTTCTCCTCCCGCTGGCTCTGTCTTCCCATGAAATCCCGCGCCTGCGCCGTAACGGTCTTCATTCGGCACAGGTGTTCTGAGTGAAGGAGCTGGCAAGTGCCCGTCCTTCACTCAGAACGCCTGCGCCGAATGAAGACCGTTACGGCGCAGGATTTCATGGGAAGACAGGGCCAGCGGGAGGAGAAGAGTGCTCGCTGGCCTTGTCTATCAAGTGGAGGAGGGGGCGTGTTTATAGTCCGAGGATGCGGCGGCTACCAGCAAGTAACCGCCCAACTTGCTGGTAGTGAAGAAATTAGCATAACATAAAAGTGCGATTTTTACAGAATTTAGAGCACAGAGAGAGGTAATAGTAATATGTATGAACTCAACGGACATTAGCAAATAGCTAATGTCCACTACTCAAAATTGCTAAATCGGGGGTGACAGAAGCCCTTTAAGTCAACGTCAATTACTGTCTCAAGAGGTGGATGAAGAGGATGGCACACGGTTGTCAATCACTGAGGTTCTGGTTGGGTCAACGATTCAGGAGGATGAGCAGAGTGAGGAAGTGAAAGAGGAGGTGGTGGACGATAATGTCACTGACCGAACCTGGGAAGGTGGAAAGCTGAGCGAGGACAGCAGTAAAGAGGTGGTGGGGATCTGCAGCACCACAACAGGCTGGAAGAGGCAGTGGGGTGGCAAAAGGGAGAAGGAAGGCCACACCAAACAGTAATTTGGTGTGGCCCGCAACTGTTCCACCGAGCACTCCCTTGCCAAAAGGTAGGTGTTCCGCAGTATGGCGCCTTTTTGAGGAACGTGCGGACAACAAAAGAATAGTAGTTTGTGACCTGTCTCTCTACTGTGCAACAAATAAAAGTTGTAGTTGATCCAGCAATTACCTGTACACAGTGCAAATTCCACCCAGGTGTCCAAGCATGAGTTAAGCAAGTAGTTGGAAGCAATGACCCTCAGATTACCTCTTTCTCTTGCTACAGTCTCTAATACTGGGATCTCTGGCTAGCAATCGTAATCTGTCACAATTTCCGCAATTCGCACAATGGGATATGGTTCCAATAATACGACTGGTAGGGTCAGGGTGTCTGATCACCTTGCTGACTAAAACATTGTAGTCTCTGTGTCCCTTAATCTGCGGTGCATAGGATGTTTTAACGTGTTTCCCCTTTGCAGCAGTACGATTTGTATTTCTTTCCAATTTTTACCTTGCTGACTCTCACACTATAGCTTTATGGGAAATAATAACCTACAATGAGACCTAATGGGATCACACCTCCATCATGAAACAAAACCTAAAAAAAATTGGTGTGCATACCCAACAAATTAGCACATGAGTCCAACAACGTAGCAAATTGTAATTTATTAGATATCACTTAAAAATAGTAAACAGTACCAGTGGATAAACATGATCCAGTGGGGTAGCAAGAATAAGAGGAGAACATGGGAAGGGGATAGTGAATAATCATATACAAGTGCAGAGTCATATATGGTAATACTGCATGGAGGCCAGAACATGCCTGGTCCACTGCACACCACCGGTAAGAGGAGAATGTGAGGGATCAAGCAAGCACACAGCCTGCAAGTGTAACAGCAGTACTGCACAGGGTTTACAGAGCGTATATACAATCACTGTCAACAAGTTACAAAGTTAGTAAAACAAGATAGTGATCCCCTTCCCAGTGTCACCTCACCTGCCAGTACTCCCTGACGAAGCCTGTTTGGCGAAACGCGTTGGGCAGGTGAGTGATATCTAATAAATTACAATTTGCTACGTTGTTGGACTTGTGCTAATTTGTTGGGTATGCACACCAAATTTTTGTAGCTTTTGTTATAGCTATATGGGGACAATCTTGTCTCCACACAGACAAGATGACTACTGCATGTAAATTCAGCCCTCATCTCCACGTATGATCCGGCAGTTATCAGGAACTCATTATTTGTTCCTAATAATTACCTGCAAAATCAGTCAAAATAAGACCCCTTTCACATGTCGGTGTTTTAGTTAGGCCTGTTTCAGACAAGTGTGTCCTGTGTGGAAATCATGCTCAGTGTATGCGAATGATTTTCCATTATGGACACACCTCATTATGCAGGAGTGCATGGCATTATTCTTATTTATAATGATGTGTGTCTCTGCATGACATTACTTCTACAGGATTATACTGACATAATGCCTTCAGTATAACTCAGTAGATACAGGCCATGCAGAGACACACAGCATTATAAATCCGTATATTGCCGCTTTGATTGGATCGAGATCATAGCCGGGGGAAAGGAGACGCTCACAGGAGAAGACGGCATCTTTGCCCCGTTGTGAGTTTACAGCTCGCTCGCTGAAACAACTGGGCTCTGAACCGGCCGAACGGGGGGAAGGTATGAGAAGAAAAATACATCCTGGGCATCAGTGGGAGCCACACTACAAGGTTTTGACATAGTTAGCCTATGTCAAAACTGATGAAAGGTCCTCTTTACTCTTTAAAAGGAGCTTTACTTAGTGTTCTCAAGTAACCTGTTATGCTGTGTGATAAGTTTTGTATGTACTCATAGGATATAGCGACTATTTTATTTCAGACTGATGATTGCCCCCTAGACACAAAAATAATTTTATATTTATCAATTACTGGAGAAGCCCTTTAAAGGGGGTTTCTGAGACTTATTGTCAGGATAGGTCATCAGTATCTGATCGGAAGGAGTCCGACACCCAGGATGCCTGCCGATCAGCTGTTTGAGAAGGTACCGGTGCTTCTGTGAGCGCTGCGACCTTCTCGCTGCTTACCAAGCATAGCGCCATACATCATATAGTGGCTGTGCATGGTATCGCGCTCAGCCCCATTTCTATTTTTCTGTTTACATAGCCTTATGAGGGCTTATTTTTTGTGGGACAAGTTGTACTTTCTAATGCCACCATTTACAGCTTCATACAATGTAGTGGGAAGCAGGAAAAAAATTCTAAATGGGGTGGATTTGGGGAAAAAAAATATTCACTAGGCCTGCGGCTCATCATAAATTAGGCGCATCCTCCGGCAGCACAGGGGGTATCATATATATCTCCCCACAGATTTTTTGGGACATTTTGTGAGGTAAAATGACCAGCTCCTGATGCTAGCTGAAAGTCTATCGGACATGTAAAATGAACTTTGAATGTAACTTTATTTTTTTTATTTTTTTTTTGTCTTGCTATTTATTTATTCATTTTTAGTCTATTGTGTTCTGGCTTTTGCCATATTTTTTTTCCTAGCATTTTGACATCTTCTCGATAGGGAAAAATGCTAGAAAAGAACAGGCCAATGTAAATTTATGTGTACAGAGACTCTTAAGGTACCTGCACACAATGCAGATTAAAGGGGTTGTCCCATGATAGTTTTCAAACCAGCACCTGGATTAGAATGCTTTTGTAATTGCATATAATAAAAAATGTATCATAGCCACTTATTTAATAAAATGTATCTGTACATGCTCAGTTTCATCCCTCAACTGCCTCCTGAGCTGTGACAGGCACAGCTGAGACACGCCTCCTGAGCTGTAGCATAGAGGACACTCCCCTTGAGCTGTCAGCTTGTTATAAATCTAGCAGAGCAATGAACGGGGAGATCTCTGGATCCATGTGAGGTACAGGTCTGGTTCTAGCTTTGTTAGAAAGGTATTATATATCATGTACTATATGATGTCTGGTTTTCATTTTTTACGCTAGTCACGGGATAACCCCTTTTAAGCGCAGTTATTTCATGTGGATTCTCATGCTAAAAAACTGCAGCATAATACAAAAACAGCAAAGTGTATGAGAGTAATCAAATCTAATGTACATTTTGCCTTTTTCTTCAGTGCGTAAATTGACCTGCTGTGCGGATTTTGAAATCTGCTGCATATCAATTCTTTGTGTTCTTTTGTGCAGATTTGACCCTTTGCAATGCATCAAAACAGCATCAAATCCGCAAAAAACCCCTCAAGTAAGGCTTTATTCACACTTCATTGATTTCCATCAGTGATTTGTGAGCCAAAACCAGGTGCGGGTCAAAACCACAGAACAAGTGCAAATCTTCCCATTATACCTTATGTCTGTGCAGGCTTCACTTCTGGTTTTGGCTCACAAATCACTAATGGAAATCACTGATCAAACATTGAATGAACGAGGCATAATACATGAAGATTTTGGTGTGGTTTTGATACAGAAATGCACACAAATCTGTGTGATTTTTTTTGTTAGTAAGCCTGCTTCCATGTCCAGTTAGCCTTTCACACATTTTGCGGTATTTTTTTTGGCACATTTGTTTTCATCAAAAAATGCTGTGGCCAGATGTTTGCCGAAAGCCAATAGGAATTATGAAACCCAAACATTTTTTTTCTTGCTTTTAGTCAGTTTCATGAATCCATGGCATTTTTATGGGTCTATAGCATAAGAAGCTCTAGGTATGCGGCTTCTTTCAGGTGTTTTTCCACGGACTTCTCTATAGGAAAACAAAAGTGTCCAAAAAATGTGTGACCCAAGAAACACCACCAATGTGTTTGTAAAGGAAGTTATGTACAGACCTTTAACCCTTTCCTGACACAACAATTTTCAATTTAGTTTTTGTTTTTTTTTTTTTACGCCGTTCACTTTGCCGTAAAACTGACTTGTGCGCTTCATTTCAGGTCAGTACCAATCCGGTGATGCCGTATAGGGATATGTGAGAGATAAGGGGGAGAGTCTTGTGCTATTTGACACCACTCTGTGATGTTTGGCTGCAGGGTCTCCAAAGGGGAGTAAATTACCTTAAACCCTTTGGTAAGAATCAAGCTTAAAGAAAAAATAAATAGATGGACCCGCGCTCCATAGCTGATGTGAAGTCTGTATAGTAAGAATGTGCACGTGCCTGTGTAAAGCTCCATGATGCCCTGTGTCCACATGTATACAACACTACCAGTTCATATATGATTTTCTACTTGCCTATTTAGTAGCAGATTCATGTGGTGGGTTGCGTCCCGCGAGAGAGATGGCTCTGCACTGTTGTCCTGCTTGCAAGTCCATGGTTCTTCTGCTCCCTTATGCTGCACGCATGGTCCCGGCCGGTGACTCGTGCGCATGCTGGAAGCTACGCTAATAATACAGATAGGAGAGAGAGTCCTAGTGTGACGTCACACTGAATCCAGGTATCTGTTGGGAACAAAAATCCTACTAGTTTCAAACTTGTGAGTTCGTTCATCAGGGATAATACCAATCTTGCTTGTGCATGATTAAAAAGTCACCTGATTCCATGGTTACTAGCTTTTTTTTTTTCCACAGATCTCAAGGCAGGCAACTCGTATTATTATTGTCACTTTTCCTATGTGTGGTGAGGATTATTTTTTGTGTTATCAGGATATGTATGTTTGTTGTTTTGGGACTCAAATAGGGATTTTTAAGAGGTGTTTATTTTTTTTATTTTTTTTTTCTCCTCCTTCCTTGTCTTCTTCCCTAGTTGCTCTTTTGGTATCATCATATAACATACATCTCATGAAAAGCCAAATAATTTGATTTCTCTATTGAGTCCCACCGGTGCAAGTGAATTCAGATTATAAATCCATTTTGTTTCGTTTCGTGACATCCGTTTAGTAAATTTGATTTGTTCCAGTGCTCCAAATCTAGAACCTTCAAATTTCCCGTTATGTCTCTCTTTGTAGGGGCATGAAAGTGGGTGGTCCGTTTTTTATTTGCATTTCTCATGTGTTCTTCTATCCTGGTGAGTAACTTTATTTTTGACCGTCCCACATATAGTTTAGCACAGGGGCATTCTATAAAATAGATGACATCCTTGGTATGACAGGTGAGGTAGCTTTCTAACCTATAGGTACTATGTACTGTCTCTATTGTTTCTAATGGTTCATTACGTTTTGTGTATTTACATGCTTTGCACATCTTACAAGGAAAAAAAAACCTATTATTCTTTTGGGTTGTTTGAGGTTTAGATTTCGCTTGATGATTCTCAATAGGAGGGGCTATTAAGTTTCACAAATTTTGCGCTTTTTTTAAAGATAAAGGTGGGGTGTTGCGGTATTCTTTCTCCGATCACTTTATCCTGTTTCAGGATTTCCCAATGCCGTTTCACGATTTTCTTCAAAGTGCCTTCTCCTTGACTGTATTGAGTAATAATCGGAATCTTGAATTCATTGTCTTCTTTTTTGTGTTCCATTTCTTATTTTTTTTTTTGTTTTGTTCAACAGTGTAGCCCTATCAGTTTCTGATACTTCTTCTTAGATTTTTTCCAATTCGCTTTTTTGTATCCTTTCTCCTCAAATTTGGTCTGGAGGTCATCTGCTTCTTTCCTGATTGCTCTAATTCCGTACAGTTCCTGCATAGTCTTATAAATTGACCTTGGGATATTGGTTAACCATACCGGTGGGTGACTGCTGTCTAGTGAAATTAGTCCGGGTTTGGATTTGGTTGTTGTGGATTTTGATAGTTAAATATAAAAAATAAATCTCTTCTGTGCTGAAGGTCGGAGTAAATTGTAAATAAAAATTGTTTATTAACTTTAATAAAAAATTTCTGTAGAGTATCTTCACCACCTTTACAAATAACAATAATGTCATCAATAAATCTCCGCCAGAGGACCAGATTCACGCGAAGTTTACCTTGGGGGTAGATGGTAAGTTCCTCCCATCTCTCCATATATATTTGCAAAACTAGGCACGAATCTAGTCCCCATGGCGGTCCCCAACGTCTGTAGGTAAAATATTTATTCGAATTTAAAAAAAATGGTGGTTTAAAATGAATAAAATACATTCTCCAATGAAGTTGATTTGTTCCACTGGTAATTCCTTTTCTTTTCGTAGGAAATACTCCTTGCCTCCTTTCCTTTGTTGTTTTCAATAACTGTGTATAGGGAGGTTACATCAAGGGTCCCAATAATGTAGCCCTGTTTCCATTACGTCTTCTCTAATATCTGTAGGATATGCTAAGTATCCTTTAAATAGGCAGGGAGCTTATGAACATATTGTTGTAGGATCACGTCTACGTATTTGGACATGAGGCCTCCAATACCTGATATACCTGGTGGTTGGGTTTTACTTTTGTGTATCTAAGGCCTCTTTCACACTAGCGTTTTAGCTTTCCGTCCTAGAGATCCGTCCTCGTGTCTCTAGGACGGAAAGCTACTGATCAGGATTATCCCCATGCATCCTGAATGGAGAGAAATCCATTCAGGATGCATCAGGATGTCTTCCGTTCAGTATGTCAACGTTTTTTGGACGTTGACAAAAGCGCAGCATGCTGCCCGTTGAAGTGCATTAATCCGGATCCGGCCTTAAGCTAAACGTCGTTTCGGCGCATCGCCGGGAGCCGCACGGAATGTAAGTATGCCGCTCCCACTGCTACTATGGCAACCAGGACGCTAGTAGCGTCCTGGCTGCCATAGTAACACTAAAAGCATTTTGAAGACTGATCAGTCTTCAAATGCTTTCAGTTCACTTGCGTTGTGCCGGATCCGGCGTGCATTCCGGCGACGGAAGTGCACGCCGGATCTTCACAACGCAAGTGTGAAAGAGGCCTTAGGCAGATAGTAAAAGAGGGGTGTTCTAGGATACTGGGTGTTAAAGAACTCTGCTTCTTCCTTGGCAATCCCTCCCAATTTTCTCCCTTTTTGAACCAGTTTGTTTAATTTTGGTTTGTAGTGTTGTAAAGGGTTAGATTTGAGTTTCTTGTATGTTTTTTGTTCCCCTAGGAGTCTGTCAGACTCCTCCAATATATTGTGCATGGTCTAGAATGACAATGCCTCCGCCCTTATCTGCAGGTCAGATGACAGTCGTTGTTTTCCTGTAGTGCCCTTATACTCTCTCTTTCTCCTTTTGTTGAGATTGTGGTTCCCTAGATATCCACACTAATCTGCAGTGGGTTCCTCTGACCAGTTAATTATCTACTGACAGAGTTCTCTTTCCATCATCCACATCTTATCCCACAAGCCATATATGGGAGCTAAGTATTCTCTTCTTTAACTTCCTTACAAATTTTTTCTGTGTTTATCACCCCCCTGATGATCTGCCAGGCGCAGGTGAAACGTGTTGGAGTTTATTTTAAATATATAGACAACGTGTTTCCTTCCTTGGGCTAATCTATATATCCCATAAGACATTATCTACTAGCTAAGTAGGGCTATATTAGGGTTAAAAAAAGACATAGGTACGGGGACAGGATACTTCCACCATCAGGGGGTATCCCTGGGCACAGGGTTTAGATCCCCAGGGACGTCTAGGGAAAGATATTCTCTTCCTGTTTAAAATCCCCTTTTACCTGTCTCATCATCGCTATTTAAAATTACCTATGTGATTATCTATTTCTCCCTGTAAGGCCTCATGCACATGACCGTTGGTGTTTTGTGGTCCGCAAACCGCGGATCCGCAAAACACGGAAGCTGCTCCGCGTTCCGTTCCGCAATTTGCGGAATGGAATGCGGCCCATTGTAGAAAAGCCTCTTCTTGTCCGCAAAACAGACAAGAATAGGACATGCTCTATTTTTTTTGCGGGGGCACGGAGCGGAGCAACGGATGCGGACAGCACACGAAGTGCTGTCCACATCTTTTGCAGCCCTATTGAAGTGAATGGATCCGCGCCCGAGCCGCAAATTATGCGGCTCTGACCCGGACCACAACAACGGTCGTGTGCATGAGGCCTAAGTATTGATTCTGTTATCCCAATCACAGTGGGAATTATTTCTTAAAGTATCTATCTTTAAGCATTAGATACCACATGAGCAGTTTCTTGCTCCGTTACCCTCAAATATTAAATAAAGGTATTATTTTAATGAGCAACTTACATTCTTTCTACTTAAATTGAATTAACTACGTGTCTGCTATCTATACTATATTGATAATTTCTTTAAATTGAAAAAAATGAAACCTTTAAAAAAAAATAAAAAATTTTTTTTTTCTTTTCATCGCCGTATTTTTGGCCCCAAAAAAGTGAATGGGGCTTCAGTGAAAAACGCATTGCATCCACAGCCACTGCACTGTTAAGTACTTTATGCCCGACGCTAACATTGATCTGTAAAGCTGAGTTCATACTTGAGTTATTTGGTCAGTTTTTGACCCTTAACTGACTAAATTAAATGAAATGTGAACTGATTCGAAGAGTGACGCCTGTCTCCTGCCTATCATACTGACGCACAGTAACAGTTTCACTACAATGGACTACCTATGCATGCTTCTGTAATTAAGTGATGAACACCGAGATACACTCCCTGCAGATCAGGAAATGGCTGATTTATAACGCGATTTGTGACTAATTTGGATCTAAACAAATTTTTATGAAAAATTTGTCGAAGCGTCCAAATCGAATTTTTAAATACTTCACTCATCTCTAATAGCAACCCAACTTCTAAAACATGCGTTATTTTCTTAGCTGCCTAATGGTGTTGGAAAGGCATTTTAGTAACATGTATACTTCGCTATTGACATTGTATCAGTAGATTGTCATCAAACATGTTAATTGACTGCTTCACAGCATCAATTGCAAAGTAATTTAATAGAAAATAATGTTTTTTTGTTTATTAAATTACATCCTAATTTAAATTATGTCTTGAGCTTTTGCTTCCTCTTGGGTTTGATGTGCATTAATGTTATTTATCAAAGGTCAAAGGGGTTTTACAGGATTAGGCTTCATTCACACGTCCGCAATTCTGTTCCGCATTTTGCGGAACGGAATTGCGGGCCCATTCATTTCTATGGGGACACACTTTGCCCCCCCCCCCGGATCCGCACTTCCGTTCCGCAAAAAATAGAACATGTCCTATTCTTGTCTGCAATTGTGGACAAGAAAAGGCATTTTCTATGAGAGTGCCGGCGATGTCCGCTCCGCAAAATGCAGAACGCACATTGCCGGTGTCCGTGGATCCGCAAAACACACACGGACGTCTGAATGAAGCCTTAGAAAAATGTGGGTGCTCTGGTATTGTAGCTCGGCTCTACTGAGCACCAAACACAACCTGTGAACTGGTATGGCATTGTTTTTGTAGTAACGAATATTTTTAATCTTACACAACACCACCACATTCATAGTGTTCTGTTGTTTTTTACCTGATGCAGAAAGCTGAAGGCGCATTTACAACAACTTCGATGGAAAGGGGCAAAAAGTGCAAGTAGAGAATACGAAGAGCGATCATGTGCTCGATGCCAGAAGGCTCTTGGAAGGTTGCTGAACCGAGGTGCTGTCTGCAATGGTTGCAGTCACAGAGTGTGCCAGGAATGCCAGGTTTACTGCTCCTGTATTGTATGGAGGTGCACTGTCTGCAATGCTCATGGGTAATGACTTACTCACTTCTCGAATTAAGCACTTCTTGCATTCAGCAATGTGAAGTAGTTCCAGAAACAGTATGAGTCAAATGAGGATTTAATAAAGATGTATTTATTACAATATTTTGGTATCACCAAATAATTTTTGATCTAATTACTAAGTATTAGATGTCATGTCCTGCTGGAACACTCCTTTCCTTCTTCCAAGCAGCAACATAAATACTTTAAAGAGGACCCGTCCCCTCTCCTGACATGCCTGATTTAATAGTTACATGCATTCCCCATGTAATAACAATTCTGTAGCATTTTTTTCTTATTTTTAATAATTTAAACGGGAAGGTATTCTGCAGTAAGGATACAGAGGGGTGGTAACTAGTTGGGGGAGTGTCCCACACACCTCCGACTTGTTACCACCCCTCTTTATCCTTACTACAGACTGCTAGCAATTCATTCATACCTTCTAGTTGAAATAATAAAAGAATGGCACAACATAGTCATAAGAATAAATGCTCCAGAATTGTTATTACATTGTATGTAGATATTAAAACAGGCAGGTCAGGAATGGTGACAGGTCTTCTTTAAAAGTGTGACCACATGGTGCGGTAGTGTCGGGTACTACGCATCTGTATAGGGAGCACCGTGCCCTAATTAAATTCATAAGGAACGGACTGTTCATTTGGTCTGTTAATGGCCCTGCAGTATTTTGGCTGCCACAGGTTCTTTAATAATCCATACTGACTAAACGCAGTACTTGCCGCATCACAACCACGACACGACCGTGCTGTGTGGTTGTTTCTTTAAAATTACCGAACTGCACATGCTTCTACATTAAGGACCAGCAGCCACCTTCCATGTATACTACATGAGGAAAGAAGTGCTGGTTTCCATATGCTCCACAAGTCCATCTGCTCTATGGCGGGTGTCGCCTTAGGATATTCATAGGAGCGCAGAGAACTGGCAGTTTCACCTATGCTTCTTGCATATTACCAGCATGGGCGCAGGAAGCCCCAAAAATCTGGGGGGGGAAAGCACTTATGGGGCCCCTGTGTCCCCGCCCACCCTCACACCACACCCACATCTCTCCGCCCCCCCCACCCAAGTGCCAAAAATCTCTTCAAACACCCCCCACACACACACCTTATGGGCCAGTGGGTCCGGTTTAAAAAAAAAAACACACACACACACACAAAACAAGACACCTGTACTTACCTCCATCAGTCACAGCGATGCGATGCAGGCCACGTCATCGCGCCGCCTGTACCAACATCTGATAGGCTGCCAGCACTAGGCCTGCAGCCTATCAGAGGAGCAGGGAAGGGAGACGCCTCTCCCTCTCCTGCTCCGCAGCACAGCCATCTGTATCTCTGTCCTGGGGACGGCGATACAGATGACTATGGAGATGAACGCTTCCACAATGGAAGCGTTCATCTCCCTGTGCCCCGCCACCGCCGCACACATTGCCCTGCTGCCGCTGGGGGGGATTTTTGCATACCCCCCCCCCCCGCATTATTTCCTGGGGAGGATCCGCCCCCCGCCCCCCGCCCCCCCCCCTCTCCTCCGCTTGCTATGCCTGTGATTACCAGGCAGACTTTTAAAGGGTTTATCCCATGAATAATGTAGAAAATTTAAAAAAGACAACATACAGTACATGACAATCTCTCTCAAACTAAGCTAGAACCAGCCCTGTATCTCACATGGATCCAGAGATCGCTCTATATTTTGCTCCAATTCCTCTGATAGATTTATTTCAAGCTGGCAGCACAGGGGTTGTGTCCTTTGTGCTGCAGCCCTATCCCTATCACAGCTCATTGGGCATGTTCTTTCTCAGGGGGCATGTCATTTCTGTTACACCTTTCTCCCTATTACAGCAGTAGATAGGGCTGGTGGCAATTGAAGGATGGAAACAAGCATATGTGACCACATCAGAAAAATAAGGGAAAAAAAACAAACAGCAGGTGGCACTATAATGATGCAGTGGCTATAGTAAATTTTTAATTTTAAAAAATACAAAAGTATTCAGATCCTGGTGTTTGTTTGAAAACTACTGAATATTTTTTTGTGGGACAGTAACTGTAATTTTTAGTTCCTATTACGAGTATATTCACACGTGGCATATTTATGCAACTATCCCACTAATCTGAATAGGGCATGCATGCAGAAAGTCATGCGCATGCAGCAGACACAATCCTGTTTATAGGAACGGAAGTGCTTTTCAGTTGCAGATAGAACATTTGATATATGTAGCACCACAACTAAGAAATCGCATGAAGAAATAGAATTTGCCCCTTACTTGATTTATGGACACTTTATGACTATGGTTATTATGGTGCCTTTACCATATTAGCATTGATAACAACCATTCTGTTTCTCCCATGAACAGGGAAGTTAAAATAAAGACTGGCGAATGGTTCTTTGAAGAAAGAGAAAAAAAATTTCCATCTGCAGGTAACATTCCTTCTAAATTATGTCTTTCACATAATAAATGCAGAGATTAAGATTTCATAAATTATATTAATTTGTTGCCCTGAAGATAACTATCATCAAGGAAAAAAGCCAGTTACCTCTTCACTGATCTCATCCTCTGTGGACTGGAAGTGTGACATCCCGTCTGTTGTCACATGCATCCCTGCAGCCTTTCGCTGGCCAAAGAATGGGTGCAGCGGTGCATGCGACGACGGACGAAACGTTACACTTCTAGTCCCCATGGGAATGAAAACAGCAGGGAGCAGATGTGTGTTTTTATTTTTTTATTTTTTTATTTTTTTTGTTTTGTTTTTTTAATGCTAATCACTTGCAGGGCCATATTAAAAATTTTTAGGGTTAAAGGGTTTGTCTCAGTTCAGCAAATGGCATTTATTATGTAGAAAATATTAACACAAGACACTTACTAATGTATTATTATTGTCCATATTGCTTCCTTTGCTGGCTGGATTAATTTTTCCATCATGTTATAAATTGCTTGTTTCCATGGTTATGACCACCCTGCAATCCTTCAGTGGTGGCAATGCTTGCACACTGGAAAAAAGCACCAACCTATGTGCGCTTCCATGGTCCCGGCCACCAGAGAGGCCGATGCTTTTTCCTACAGTATGCAAGCATGACCACCACTGAAGGATTGTAGGGTGGTCGTAACCATGGAAACAAGCAGTGTCTAATGTGATGGAAAAATGAATCCAACCAGCAAAGAAAGCAATATGGATACTAAAAATAAATTAGTAAGTGCCTTGTATTGCCTTTCTCTACATGATAAAGCCACAACCTCTTTTAGTTTCACTATGAATATTTATTGTGAAAAAAAGTTTATAGGGTAAGTTTTATAATGTAATGTGACAGTAAGACTTTATTGCCATGTCCATACCGTGGATATAGTGGTCATGCATGCACGCTGCCACTCCATTTGGCAGTTTGGGGTGCTGAAGAGAGCGGAGCGCTTGTTTCCCCTGGCAGTCCCATAGCAAACGGGGAGCATGAGTCTTTTTTAAGGGACAATCCCTTTAAAGTGTATCTACTGCAAACCTTCATAAAACATGTTCTAAATTTGATGGAAGTGATTTTTGTAATGTACTTACATTATAATTTTTTTATTTAGTTTTCCTAGCAAAGTTACGTTGCCTATTGTGCTTTAGAACCGGCACTCGCAGCATACACTGTGTACAGGAGTACGGATTCCACTCTGGCCGACTCTTAAACCAGGGCTGCTCTTCTAAAGCCTGGCTGGCATACATATGTCTGGAAGTGTTTTTAGACCAGCCAGCTAACATGTATTTTATTCTATGACCAGAACCCCTGGAGGTGTTTGCCCCATCATTCTGCTGACTCCCTGATAAAATCCATAGCATTTTAAGCTTTAGCAGAATGGGTACAGACAGAGCAGAGATTTGATAGTTCTTGCCCTGCACTTTGCCACACGGTTAGAGCTATAAGCAGAGTGAGCACAGGGCAGGAGCTCCAATATCACATCGCTGCTCTCAGGGGTGCACCTAGCCTTTCTGCTGCCTGAGGCGAAAACTGAAACAGCGCCCACCATGCCAATTTCTTAACCTAACCCCTTTGCCACAATGAAAGTGCTCCCTTACGCTGCTCCACTCTTGCCCCTGCCTGGTGCTGCCTGAGGTGATTGCCTCTTCTGGCCTCATTGGTGGTGCACCACTGGCTGCTCTGCCTGCGACCACTCTGTTAGTCTCAAATGCTATGGATTTTACCAGGGAGCCGACGGAAGTGATGAGGTAAACCCCTCCAGAGGTTCCATTTACAGACTAAAACACTTCCAGACCCGGCCTGTATATCGCTCAGTGCAGCCAGAGGGGAATCTGCACTCGTATGAAGCACAATATACGCCTAAACTTCAGATGCCTATTTCTCTAGGAAATGTTAAAAAAAAAAATTGGATACCAAAGTGAGTAGAAGAACCATTGCTTCTTTTTGGGATCAAAAATTCTTAAAAAAAAGGAATTTTACTTTAATGGAGTTGCGCTCCTTTGGTTTTTTTTTTTTTTACAAAACCCCCTTCTGAGGAGACCTGCGAAGGAAAGCATCCCTACATGCTTTCAACACATGACACAAGGGGAGCAGGTTGCGGCCAGCGATTGGCTGCAGTGGCATCAAACAGGAAGTTTACATCCAGGGAGCCCAGAGGAGGCTGTGGAGCAAAGGAGCCTGAAGCCGGCACCAGGAAGCAGATCTGCTCAAAAGCACACAACTTCTTTATTAAAAAAAAATAATAATTTCAGATACAGTATACTGTTGTGTCAAATAACTATAAAAATTGTTTAAATATGTTGTACTATTATGTTGTGTCTTACAGGAAACCATGAAACAGTGGGTTCAAAGCTCTTGAAATCCTATGAAAAGATGAGGTTAGTAACTAATGACTTCTGTGAAAACAAATGCTTAGGTGAAATAGAGGCAACATACAGTGCATTTGAAAAGTCTTCAGACCCTTTTTTCAAATTTTGTTGTATTGCGGCCTTGTATTAAAATAAAAATAAAAAATCACATTTTTTCCCATCAATCTGCACTTGATACCCTATAAAAGCATAATAGGGGAGATTTATCAAAACTGGTGTAAAGAAAAGTGGCTTAGTTGCACATAGTAACCAATCCGATTCCACCTTTCCTTTTCCAAGGTAGCACCAAAGGAGGTACAGTCTGATTTGGCTGCTATGGAACAACTAAGCCAGTTTTCATTTACACTGGTTTTGCTAAATCTTCCCCGATAAGTAAAAACTGAATTTTTGACATCTTTGCTAATTTATTGAAAAGGAAAAATGTAAACATTGTATTGACATAAGTATTCAGACCCTTTACTCCGTACTTAGTTGAAGCACCTTTTAGTAGCGATTACTTGTATAATGTCACAAAGGTTTGCACACCTCGATTTGCGGATTTTCTGCCATTCTTCTTTCTGCTCTGTCTGGTTTGATGAGGACTGTTAGTGGACAGCCATTTTTATGTCTCTCCAGAGATGTTCCAGAGAGCACTGAATCAGGTTTTCATTAAGAATATATATTTAATTTTCTCAACCAACGTTACTATTGGGTTCTTGGTCACCAACCTTGCCAAGGCCCATTTTCCCGATTTTACTTATTTTGGTGGGGCGGCCAGCTTTACGTCCAGGTTGTTCCAAACTTCTTCCATTTAAGAATTAAGGAGGCCACTGTGCTCTTGGGAACTTTCAGTGCAGCAGAAACTTTTCTTCCTCCAGACCTGTGCCTCCACACAATGATGTCTTTGGGCTCTACAGGCAGTTTGTTTTCCTCCTCATGACTTGGCTTTTACTCTAATATGCATTGTCAGCTGTTAGCCCTCATACAGACAGGGGTGTATATTTCCAAATGTCCAGTCAACTGAATTTACCACAGATGTTTCTACACCTTGATTGGGGTCCATGTCAAAGATGATCTAGGGAAATGGGAGGCCCTTAGAGCTAAATTCAAGCGTCATAGCAAAGGGTCTGATTAGTTTTTTCTGTTAAATAAATTTGCAAACATTTCTTAATCTGTTTTGATCTCATTAATGGCTCATTCAGACAGCCGTAAGGGTTTGGCAGTCCGCAAATTGTGGATCCGCAAAATACGGATACCGGTTGTGTGCGTTCCACGTTTTGCCACGGACAAGAAAAGGACATGCTCTATATTATTTGCGGGCTGCCGAAGGGAACTACGGTTGCAGACATGCAGCCTCCTCAAAGTAAATGGGTCCAAACTTGGTCCTGCAAAATTGCAGACCAGTACATACAGCCATCTGAATGACCCCTTAGGGTGATGAAACTTGACTTCTTTCTTTTATTTCAGCACAAGGCTGCAACATAACAAAAACATGAAAAAAGTGAAAGGGTTTAAAGATTTTACAAATGCATTGTAGTTTAGTATATAACCTTAAGTTACTTATGTCTTGTGGCTAGCTTCTAAGGCTATATACTGTAAGTTGATGGAGAATGTAATCAATGCTTTCCAGATTGCATGCCCCCAGAATCCATAGACTTTACAATGACTACACCGATGAGCCATAACTTTAAAACCATCTGCCTACTATTGTGTAGGATTCTCTGCCCGCCCCCCCAGTGCTACCAAAAGTGAAGGACTCCACAAGTCCTCTGAACGTGTCCTATGGTATTTGGCATCCAAGACAATAGATGTTGTAAATTCTGTAAGTTGTGCGGTGGGGTCTTGGACTTGTTTTTCCAGCACGTCCCTCAGATGCTCAATTGGATTGAGATCCTGGAAATTTGAAGGCCAAGTCATCATCTTCAACTTGTTCTCATGTTCCTCAAACCTTTCTAACAATTTTTGCAATGTGGCAGGGCATATTATCCTGCTGAGAGAGGCCACTGTCTTAGGGGGTGAGCTTGGGCTGCAAAAATATTTAGGTAGGTGGTACATGTCCAAGTAACAGCCACATAAATGGCAATACCTAGGTTTTCCAATTAACACGCTCTGACTTTGCTGACTTGCCTTTTTCCCATAAAGCAGAGATCCGCAACCTTCAGCACTCCAGCTGCTGTGAAACTAAAACTCCCAGCATGCAAAGTTATTCGGTTGTCTTTTGTAATTCCCATAGAATCCACAAGTTGTAGTTTCAGAACAGCTGGAGTGCTGGGGATTGCTGATCTCTATATAGACCATCTTCTACATGCTTGAAGTGTGTGTGTGTGTGTGTGTGTGTGTGTGTGTATATATCCTATTCTAGTATTTGTATAACATGTATTCCACTTTACTGTGTGTAAGATGCCACTGAGGTTGTTTTTCACAGTTATCTATCGTCTTAGTAATATATTTATTCTACATATTTAAGTGTGGCCGATTGTTACATATGTTACACTGATTGTACCACCTTTACACTTCGCCAGGTAAAGGGGAAACTCTCCCATATAAATCAATGGCCTCAGGTCCTGTCCATTGTGTCTATGGCCCATATAACTACTCGGAAAAGACAAGAAGTCTTAACATATTTTAAGCCCAGTTACCAGTGTGAAAACTGCAGGATTTATGTATTTTTTATTTATTTTTTAAATATAGTTACATGAATAATAAAATAAAAAACAACAACAATTGCTAATGTTAAAAGTAACACAAGGAGATCTACAGATATTGTTAATGATCTACCAGATACACTTCTCAGCTTAACTGTGAATACAATAATAAGAGTGTGCCTTATAAGATAAAATTTAACTTTTATTTGAAACCTATAAAATATTTGTGTGGTCACTCTTACACTAAATAATTCCCTGTATCTATAGGGCTATCTGAGGTGAGACCAGATGAGGTATGCAGGCTTGAGGGGGTCTAATATTCTAACCCTATAGGGGGGCTCACTATATCCTGACCCTAAAGCCAACTGGATAGTGGAATCCCTGTATGGCTGTAGTCGGAACACCCGCCCTGAAAAGGGCGACCCCCAGCCTCTGGAACCTCGGCTCTGTCTAACTTTCCCTCCGCTTAGACCTGTAAGCTCTGATAGCCCTAATAGTGGTAATCGTTATCCGACGCGTTTCGCCACTGTGAGGTGGCTCTTCAGGGATATAGGATAGTCAAGGGGGCGCCTAGTGCAGTAGCAGCGCTTCCCCCTGATCTGATTTCTGGCAGTGGCCTTTATTTATCTTTTAAGGCACACTCTTATTATTGTATTAACAATTGCTAATGTGTTTAACATAAAAAAGTGATGTAAATAGGTCATTTTCTGATCATTCCCTTTAAAATGTGATTGTCCATTTGCTACCTAATATAGCTTACCTCTTGACAGATACTATTGTTAAAAGATAAGTCTTATTCACTTGGTTTTAAAAATATGGCTAAGTGTAGCTTTCCATAACTTGTGTATGCTGCAAAACGCCTCAAGACTAATGGTGGATAGACATTCACTAGGTTCAGTTTACCAGTATGTATTAGATTGCATTTTCCCTGCTATACCAGTTTCCTTAAGCAAACAACACATGTAGGTTATACAGTAGTCATAATTTGTGAATATCTTCAAAATAATATCATGCTACTTTCATAATATGTAAAGCCATCCTTAGGAATCTTAAAAATAACCTGTCATTTGGAATGTGGTATCTGAGCTGCAGGCAGCATGTTATAGAGCAGGAAGAGCTTAGCAAATTAATATATAGCTTTAAAGGAAAACATTCATTAAAACCTGTATTTCATTAATTTAAATTCCTGCTCATTCTGGGCTTTGAAGTCAAGGAGACGGTCCTATCAGTGATTTGACAGCTATCTCTATAAGCATAGTCCTAGAGGGAAGGACCTTTTCCTTGACCTTAAACCAATGAAGAACAGGAATTTAAATGAATAAAATATATCTTTTACTGAATATTTTCCCACAAAACTATATATCAGTCTGCTCAGCTCCATTTTCATAATGACAGATTCCCTTTAAACAGGTCAGTCATGCAGTTCCAACCTTGCAACCAAAGAGAACTCTACCTGTGCAAAATCAATGAAAAATGCCTTATGTCAGTGACTAATTACTACTATAAGGGTGAGTTCACAAATGGCAGAGTATGTTGCTGAAAAATTCTGTGACTGAAAATCACTTGCATTCATCTAAATGGGGTTGCTTTGAGAAGAAACACATGGATTTCTGCAAGCCCTTTAGATAAATGGAACTGATTGCCAGCCACAGAAATTTGTGCAATAACATCTGCCATGTGTGAAGGCACCCCTAAATGAGGTAGTGTTCAGGTAGTAGGCTAAGATTCTTCAATATAAAAAGATCATTTACTTCATACATTTGCTTCTACTATGCTTCATTATAATCCTTTGTATATTTTTTGTTTTAAAATATATAAAAGCCTATGTTAAATAAAAGCCTATGTTAAATTGTAATCTGTACGTACTTTTGTGTTCCAGTAAGATCTCCATTGTTCCGCCTACTCCACCTCCCTTCTCTGAAATCACCCCTGTGTATAACTCTGTGGTAATGTACAAAATCTTCTACAAATTGCTTTTTCATCAGTGAAAAATGTTGAGTTATATAAACAGCAACATATGGGCTGGTAATAAAATAAAGTATACAACAAACCACATTAGCTACATATGATGCACACGACTGAATTTTTGGTCCACGTCCAATCTGCATTTTTGCATGTTTGATGCGGGCCCATTCATTTCAACAGGGCTGAAAAAAGATGCAGACAACACACCGTATGCATCCATTGTCCATTCCGTTGGCCGCAAAAAATATATAGAACTGGTCCTATTCTTGTGTGATATTGTTCTTGGTATGGCTAAGGATGCTTTTTCCTGTGTGTGTGTGTGTGTGTGTATTAAAATTGGCCTTATCTATTATGCCAATACCTTACTATACATACCTTCGCACTGTGTGCCTTAGATGCTCTGGTCAGTCGATCGGCACCTGCACAAAGTTACAGTAATTGGAATAACATGGCAACAGTGGACCTAACAAAGGCCCTATGTCTCCCATTGGTATATATCAACTAGGTTGGTAGAAATCTAACAGATTGCCTGTCCGTTACTTGCTTATTTAGATATTATTATTATTATTTTTGGGGCTCATGCACACAAGCGTATCTGCCCTGTGCTGCAAACCGCAAATAGCGGACTTTAACGGGTCCGGGATGGTTCTGCACTGCAAAAAAATAAGCCATGTTCTATTCTTTTGCAGTGCAGAGCCACAGACCGAAATTCCAGACCAATTCAAGTCAATGGGTCTGTTTTGGTGATACGGAGTGTCACCAGACCTGTGGCACACATGCTTATATGCATGAGCCCTTATGCAGACCTGTGGCACACATGCTTATATGCATGAGCCCTTATACAGATATCATTATCGCTGGCTGTTACCAGTGGAGATCACAATCTAAATTCCCTATCAGAATGTCTTTGGAGTGTGGGAGGAAACCAGTGCAAACATGCAAAAATCATACTGATGTAGTCCTTGGTCAGATTAGACCCTAGGACCCTAGCCCTGCGGTGCACCACTGCTAACACTGAGCCATTGTGCTGCTCTCAAGGTTTTACATTAGCACACACTCAATCCCCTATTGACATTAATAAAGGATGTTTTAAGCAATTGTCCGGAATAAAGACTACCAGTAATATTAAAAAAAAATTATATATATATATATATATATATATATATATATATATATACATACATACATACCTCACCACGGTAATATCGAAAATAATTCCAAGAAAAATGGCAGAGTTACTATTTTTTGTCACTTCCTCAAAAAAAATATAAGCCCTCATATGGCTACATCAATAAAAAAAAAAACTGTTATGGCTTAGTTATGGCAACACAAAAATGTTTTTAATATGTGCCCACTGTGCAAAAGGAAAAATTGATATTTAAAACCTACCAAATTTCAATCATATACAGGATCACCCCTCCCCTTCCCTTTCTAAATAAAATTTTCTAAACATTATTAAATTGTATGTAACCCAGAGTTGAATGTAACTTGTTCCACAAAACACAGGCTGTGGCTTTTCGAAATGTCAGCCTTATACAAATCACGCATCTGTGAGGTGACTTGTTGAATCAGACATCCCCCACTTATAGTTTACGCATCAGACACCCAGGAGTTAATCAAGTAGTCTTTTAATCCGGAGATTGTATTACAAGATATGCAGGGAATCCAGATGGTAAAAGAATTATGCCTCTAATCTCCTTGATAAGAAGATGAGATACTACACAGATTTTCCTCAGATTCTCCTCAGAATTACAGCACACACAAACAGCAATGCATGACAGGGAAAACAGGAAGTGGCTAGACTGAACCAAGTAGAAGCTGAAACAGAGGGGGAGGAGAAGAGAGGAGCATACCAATACACAATGCAAGATACTGAAACGTAACACTCCCCGTCTGGTATCGGTAGATACCACTATGTATATGCATACAATAGAATTGTATAAATAACAATGAATAATGTCCATAAACCTGAAAAGGAAACATGCAATGAACATTTATTCAAACCAAAAAAGGATATATCTTCAGTTCAGACCATAGAGCTGGTACTGGAAACAGTCCTAGAAGATGATGAGCATCTCTGGTAGAAGGAATCTCAACATGGAAGTTCTTTCCATCCGAACTGGAAACGACTTTAGTAATAAGTCAGTAGGCCAGTCGAGACCATTAACTTGTTTGTCTCTTAACAGAACAAATTTCCTTCCTTTATATTGGGCCTTGGTTCCTGCCACCTTCTGCATTCTTGCTAGAGGTAGAGGTACTTTCTTATCCACCTTTTCCAGAACTGACTGGCGAGATGTTTTACCTGCTTCCACCGAAACTTATAAAGGTTGTGCTCTTTGAAAACGCCAGATGGCACAGGAATATTTCCTATATTTTTTGGGTTTATTCTTCAGTGATCTTTTATGCACCCCAGATGTGGATTTCTTCTTTTTTACTACAGGAGGTTGTTTGTTGCTTTCATTAGAAGCTGAGCGAGACTTGGTTCTCCTTGATCTTACCAAAGATTTAGAATGTGACTTCTCTGTCTGTGTCACCGATTTAGAGCGAGAGCGCTTATTTTGTGAGGCTGATTCACATGTAGATTGCTTTCTGTCTATGAATCGTGAATGCAAATGCTCATGTCTGCTTTTCACTTCTGAAATGGGATCTGTCTTTGTATGTACGGACTTAGGTTGGTGACACGCAGTATTTGTCATGGGCATTGGCGGTGAACTTTTCCCTGTGGTTTTCAGAAAAGGCTGAGCAATATGAAGGTGCTCATCCGTTGAAGACTGGGAAGAACTGTGATCCTCTTGAGTGCAATCAACAACTGCAGATGGAACTGAAGGTTCTTGCAAAGTATCTGAAATTAACTCTTCCTGCTGTATCTCATCAGAACTACATGAATCAGAAGGCTTGTTGTCAGTGATGATATAGGATTCATTATGATAAACTGTGTGAGGACTGCAAAGCTGGGAAGGGCTTGAAGAGGGCTCCAATTGAAATCCTGAAGGCCTTTCTACAAGCTGCCCTTCTGTCCAGGAACATTCTTCTGCAGCTGACTCCTTGGGATTTAAGCTGTTTTCTGATGCTTTTAGAATATTTGGGCAGGGCATATCTTGCACATAGTAGTGGTTAGGACACTGTCTGAAGTAAGAAGTTCGCCCCCCTATTAATACTTCAGTTCTGAAGGAGTGTACTTGGCAGGGTCTGCGGGTTCTGTCCAGACATACATCCCCCACGATGATCCAACCCACTGTAAGTTTCTGGGCATATGGAGCGTTGAAAGGGCCATTGCAAAGTTCAAGGACCTTATGAGCCTCAAGAATGTCTCTACCTAGCAAGAGTAAGATCTCGGCATGGGTATCAAGGGGAGGAATCTCTCTGGCTATGTTCCTGAGATGAGGGTGATGCTGTGCGGCTTCAGGTGTGGGAATCTCATCCCTTGTGTCCGGCAATTTGTCACACTCAATAAGGGTTGGAAGAGTTTCTTATGTCCTTTGATGGGCTTTAAGGTGAAACCATTAGCTCTTCTTCCTGAGGTTGTCACAAGACCAGAGCATGTTCCTAGGGTGTAGGGTGTAGTCTCTCCCTCTATCCTGAACAGATCAAAGAACTTAGGGCTAGCTAGGGAATGATTACTTTGGTCATCTAGAATAGCATACATTCTTATGGTCTTCTCTGGTTGTGCAGTAGGAAACACATCCACGAGGCAAATCTTAGAACAAGACTTACCGCACTCAAGTCCTTCTCCACATACCTTTGTGCATCTGGGCATGACGGTTGTGGTTGGTCGGTCGGCACTCTCCCGCCATGACTCTCCCGCCTTGATCGGAATGGGGCTTGTGCCAGTTAACTGGTTCTAGGTTCCGCCTGATTGGTCCCGGGTGAACAGCGGACATGTGTAGATCACTATTACATTCAGAACACTTGACTGGAACCTTACAGTCTCTGGCGAAGTGCTCAGTGGATGCACAGCATCTGAAGCAGATATTATGACTCCTTAGGAACTCCTTGACGTTCCTCAAAGGGCTTTGCTATGAAGACACGGCATTTCCTTAAAGGATGTGGTTTATCATGGATAGGGCAATGATGATCGGGTTCCTTGGGGCTTTCATTTCCATTGTTAGTAGTGGGCACAACCCCTGTCTTTTTACTGAAATTAGACCTTTAGGGTTTCTCTGTCTGGGACTGAAAGTCTCGTGTCTCTGTTTAGTAGAGCCAAAGATGTTGGTTCCCAAGGTGTTGAAGCTCGGATCGTTTTTAGCTCTAGCTAAGTCCTTGATGAACTTACAGAAGAATGAAAATGGTGGAAAGGAAACACGATGTTGCTCCTTGTATTTTGAACCTGTTGTTGCCCATTGGTCTTGAATATTGAGGGTAATTTCTCCACAATCAGGCCCACACCATGGGAGGTATCAAGAAAGCGGAGACCTGGTAGCTGCGGGTCTCCCTTGATGATTTCAAACTCAAGAAGAAGATCGCTTAATTCCTGGAACCCTTGGCGGTCTGTATTGGATAATCCAGGAAAGTTGTATAGTCGTTTAAATAAGGCACGTTCAACTACTTCCGAGCCGCCTGTATGTCTGCTCTAATCTTTCCCATGCGAGACGAAGGCCTTTGACTGGTTCCTAGATATGAACGGTTTTGAGTCTCTTAACACAGTTTGACGACCATGGACCTAGCCATCTAATTAGTAAATCAAGTTCTTGCATAGGCGGTACACCAAGAGTTTGAACTGTTGTCTTGAAGGTGGCCTTCCAACTTTTATAGTTCTCTGGGTGATCATCAAAGTTCGTAAGGCTAGTACTGATGAGGTCCCTGAGAGTGAGGTACTTAGCGATTTCTGATGCGTTATTTCTTATCTGCATCATGGCGATGGGAACTTCTCCCTCGCTGGTGTTGTTGGCACCATCTGATACCCTATATTTGGGGTTTGGAAGATGGAATGGAGTGGCAGCTGGGTTAAGCGTAAATGAAGGCTTCACATCTGGTAATGTTGGCGCCAGCGTTCTGGTCGCTATGCTACTAGTCTCAGGAGGTTTTAAAGTGATTTGATGATTTTGAAGCGGCTTGGTCTCTAATGGCAACTGAAATACTGTGTACGGTGCCATAGGTTTGAAAGGAAATGAAATGTTCACTGGACTGGGCTCAACTGTATAGTTATCAGCTGCCTCTTTTCCTACTCGCATAAGTTCAGCAGGCTGGCGTGCAGAGGCCAAATCTTCTGGTGCAAATGCATTGACATTGCTTTGGTCTAGGATGAATTGCATGGTACGCCCTTCTGAGTTATTAGATATCTTGGACATGGGAAGTTAACCTGCTTCTTCTTCAGCTGCTTCTTCAAGAACTGAGTTTAGCCATGGCTGCTGCTTCTTCCCTTTCCTTCTGAAGGACCTCTAACTCAGCTTCGGCCTTGGCTTTGGTCGCTGCGACTTGTGCCCTAATGCACTTAAAGTGCAGTGTGGGTCTTTAATTCTAGGATGAATTCCTCTGAGTTGAGACTTGATAACAGAGAAGAATATTTTTCAGACAGTCTATTATAACTATCATAGGTCTTATTCAAATTTGTACACATGGCCTTTAATTGATCTTCATTATAGCCTGATCCATGTGCTGCATCCATACATTGTTCAGTCTCTTCCCACAAACTGGACAAATTATCACATATCTCAATTTTGTCGGTTAAGAGGGCCTCTTTCATTTTTAATGAGGGTTTAGAAATCCTTCTAGCTGTGTTCTGCATTTCCATCTGTAACACAACAGCGACCTCTAGTGGTGGTTGTCTTTTAATAGCCCACAGCAGGCAGACAATATTTACCTCAGAAAACAGGCTAAATACAGTTCCTAGCCTGTATGAAACTGGAATTGCTAGAAGCTTCTGCGATCCAAGTGAATGTAGTACTGGGCAGTATAAGATATTACCTTACTACTGTAGCATAACAGAGACAAATCATGATGGCTTATTACTTGGAGGAGGAGAATATTCTTTTCTTAGCGGGAGAAGGAGAGTACTAAGACAATTCTTTTACTGTGGCGGTTTGAAATGTCAGCCTTATACAAATGACGCATCTGTGAGGTGACTTGTTGAATCAGACATCCTCCACTTACAGTTTACGAATCAAACACCCAGGAGTTAATCAAGTAGTCTTTTAATCCGGAGATTGTATTACAAGATATGCAGGGAATCCAGATGGTAAAAGAATTATGCCTCTAATAATCTCCTTGATAAGAAGATGAGATACTACACAGATTTTCCTCAGATTCTCCTCAGAATTACAGCACACACAAACAGCAATGCATGACAGGGAAAACAGGAAGTGGCTAGACTGAACCAAGTAGAAGCTGAAACAGAGGGCAGAAGAGAGGAGCATACCAATACACAATGCAAGATACTGAAACAGAACACAGGCCCTTATTTTGTCTCTTGAAGACCGCAAATTGGTAGCATTCTTGAGCAATTACAATACTTGCTCAACCAATGCTCAGTAGTTAGCACTGTTGCCTTGCAGTGCTGGGGTTCTAGATTCAAATCCAACCAAGGACAATGTTGTATGGTTTTCCAGCTCAACTTCAATGGAGCTGAGCTGCAATACCAGAGACAACCCCTGGACCGGTGTGGTTCTGTTTTGGGAACAAAGCAGCCATGATTTCTAATCCTGTACAACCCTTTTTAATGGCATTGAGCATGTTGTTATAACAGGTTTGTGAAAATTAAACTCTTGAATGAATTTAAAAGAATTGCTTGATAAGTGTGTGAACCAAATTCTATTTTGCAGGAGCTCACTAAATCGAAAGGTATTCATAAATCGGTGGAAAATATATTTCTTTCCCTCAGAACCCAAGTAAAAAGTAAGTGCAGGTATACATTATAAAATAATGTGTTATATTAAAGTCTATGGACAACTTTGAACACAGGCTGTACCTGAACAGAAGATTAGGAGCTGAGATCAAGGATGCAAAGTGCACTGGTCTAGAAAAAAGCTCTCTTGGTGTCTTTGTATTAAAAAAAAATATATTCGATTGTGATTGATATACTTTTTTTCTTTTTCTTGGTGTCCTGTTAGGATGTACATGTAATAAATAAATTATACGCACAAAGAATAAATAAATTATCTGCACATAAATTACATATATATCCAAGTGGTAAAAGAAGTGTAAGTAATAAAATGTGAATAATATGAAAGCTACTAACCATTAATAAAAATAGTGATACTTATAAAATCAAAATGGATCCAGACTAGGGGAATGTGTGCACAACTCGGGGCACCCACATAATGTGTGTATATATATAAATGTTATTATTTATAAACAGTGTCACCAAACGGTAACCATTTATGTAATACGTCACAGATACAATATAAACACGTATGAACGTGATACAAAGTTCTGTGCCTGATTAACTAGAACCAACACTGTCGCCTCCTTTACTACCGTGAGTGTGCAAAAATCTGCCAAAATTTGGTGAATCTAGGTTTACAGAAGATATCTTGGGTGACCATGCATGTGGCTTATTAGAAAAAGGGGTGTGGAATTGGGGACATGGCCTAATGTAAAACATTGCATGACAATTCTTTTGTAAGTCTGTGTCAAAGTAAGTCAACCAATAGTTGGTATGGAGTCAGAGGAAAATATCTATCCCTGCACTACAGTCATGTGATAAATCTGGTGCAGGTCCTAGACAGCCTGAATGGCTTCACAGGTATATCACCATTATTGAAGGTATTATCCAATATGTAGTGTGTTATTACATTTTATGCAGATTCATGCCTGGTCTTTATTGCTGCTGATACCACTGTTAGGACTAGTTCACATTTTGGTGATTTGGTCAGTGATTTCTATCAGTGATTTTGAGCCAAAACTAGGAGTTGAGCCTCCATGGTGATAAGATATAATGGAAAAGATTTGTACCTCTTTCTCTACTCATTCCTATAAGAGCCTTGATGTGAGTCTCATAATAATGAATAGAGAAACTGACTTCCTGTCCATACAGAAGATGCTGTGTGAGTTGTAGAGTCAAAGGGGTAAATTTATCAAAACATGTGTAAAGGAAAACTGACTTGCAGCGATATTTGCCTGCCGGATCTTCGTACTGATGCTGGAAACGTGCCAGATCCCATTCTAGTCAATGGGATCTGGCAGTGCTTCAGGAGGTTCTGATGGATGCAATGAACTCCGGCATGCTCTTCCTCTACTGGAACAGCCTGCCAGAACAGTTTAGCGCTAGTGGGAAACTAGCCTTACTTGCCCATACCAACCGATCGGATTCCATCTTTAATTTTTCAGGGCTGCTTTGGAAAATAAAAAGTTGGAATCTGATTGGTTGCTATGGACCAACAAGTCACATGACACAGCTGAGGACCAGAAGGGAGTGGAAAACTCACAAATACAGCTGATGGTAAGGAGATTACCTTCACTACTACCATATTTCCCCATCTACATCTATAGTCAGAGGCGAAGTTATCATGCCCTTCACTCCAGAATTCTGCTTTACAAAGTCTCAAAATAGTTTTTGGTGTACGGCACACGCCATAGTGTCTCAATAATTTGACTTTTTGAGCTCAACACTTTTTTTTTTTTTTAAAGGGGTGAGGCTTTGTGTGGCCCACTGGATTTACTATAACTTTCAGCAGAAACTGGCGTAAGTTAGAACTCAAGCTTACTCCAGCCCGTAGCTGACGTAGAGTTTCTGGCACATGATAGGGCAGAGATGCGCCTAATGCCTCTTAATAAATTAGGCACATCTCACTCCATTGCAGGTAGAGCAACACTGGCATATGGGTACATTCATGGGTCTTGATAAATGTCCCTCAGTGTGTGTGCGCGTGTGTGTGTGTGTGTGTGTGTGTGTGTGTGACATTTGATAAATTAGGAGAAAAGTAAGCCAACACAGACTCCTGCAAAACTGACCTAAAAATATTACACTCATGATAAATTCCCCCCATAGTATCCGGCCACATATCTGATATATAGGACTCTTATGCTTTATAACTAACCACTGATAAATAAGAGTACATCTGACCTACTGCTGAAATAAATAGCATTACCTTTAAAGCAGGCAACATAAAACAACTGTAATGGTTATAGTAATATAGGTTTCATATAGGAATTCATGGCCTGGATACATATTAGATACCTATTGCATAATACATTTAACAGTGATACTGGAAGGTGGGGGTGGGGGGTCACCTGTGATACCATGTAATTCTGAAGTGACAAGTGTAATACAGTATATCATCAGACATCTCTCCTCCAATCAGAGTGTTGGTTCATTTTGTATTAATTTCATACATGCTTTTCTTTTATCTTTGAAGTGTGATATAAATGGCTACTATCTGGAGACACGTTGTTTATATACGCATTATAGTATAGATACCTTATGACAGGGCCCTGAGTTGTGCACAATTACCTCTGGTTTGGATCTATTTTCATTTTATATGACAATCACTATTATTTTTTATTATTAGTTAGTAACTTACATATTATTCCTATTTTATCAATCATATTGTATTTGTTTTACTACTTTGGATTGTATAGATGTGTAAATTATGTGTGGATACAGTTAATGCATTTATTCCACGTACGTCATAACAGGTGATTGCAACAGCAAAAACATATCACTATTTTTACCTAATAAGTTGTACAGGGAAGCCTAAAGAGCTGTTTTTTTTTTATAGATAATTTTTTACTGGGATGGTTTTATGGGTTTATCAGGGCACCTGGCACCCTTGAGTTGCACTCTTCTGTAAGTGAGCCACCCATCACTTCATAATGAGCTTACTGGTTAAGTTTTAAGGTAAAATGAGACAATAAACAGACATTTGCAAATACGGGCGCTGGATCTCCTATTCTCTGGGTGTGCTGTGTATAGAAGACATCATAGCAGCTAGCCTGCACCAACTAGCACAGGGAGAAGTAACAATTCTAGATTCAGCCTGCAGCGGGGAAAACTAGTGAGAAATACAACGTATAATTCAAATGATGACCACACTGTGTTATTCCTCATGACCCCATATTCTACAAAGTCGCCTAAAATGACTGGTATGTTTTACATCTCAATGTGTATTGATTATAGTTGTTGGCTAAAATCAATCAGTTATTTTATCAAATCTTTTTTTTTTTCCATTAGAAATTTCCCGGTCACAGAATGACATGACTGATAAATTCTACCTAAGCACAGATTATGGGAAGAGTGCAGATAGAAGAAAGGAACGGAGAAGTCATTCAGACACTGCCATCAATATAGCTAGTGAGGTATGTGTTAAGTGGCATATTGAGACATGAACTGTTTTGTCCACTTTACATGTCACCATTCCTAACATGTCTGTTTCAGTGAATAATTGCATTCCACATGAAATGACAATCCTGGAGCATTTATTTTCATGACTATTTTGTGCAATTCCTCACTTATTCGTAGACAAGGGATGCCAAGCCCATGGCCCTCCAGCTGTTGCAAAACTACAACTTTCATCGTGCCTGGACAGCCTACAGCTATCGGGGAATGCTAGGAGTTTGACATACCGGCTCTAGCTGTTTTTGTGTAAATTGCCAACTGGGGGTTGGGGGGATGTCCTTTCACAGTCCAACACTATCAAGTCAGTGCTAACAGTGGCACATTGTGTAGGAAACAAATTATCTATGAACTTCTAATGGGAATGATAGAGGAACAGCACAACATACAGTTTAAGAAAATATAATTCAGAATTGTTTTTGCATGGGGAATGCAGGTAGTTACTATGAAACAGAGATGTCAGGAGAGGTGACAGGTGCTCTTTAACCCCTAAAAGGGACATACCCATATTTTCACCCAGGCAGCCCACCTGATGTTAGCTTCGGAGCATTTTCAGGAGATCCGGTGACGTACCGGACTCTCCTTAGGGCTGCCAGGTGGAGGCTTCCGCCCAGCAGTGAGCCCGTTGACATCACCGGCACTGATGGGCGGGCTTTAGCACTGCCCTAGCCTCTAAAACTGCTAAGATAGCACTAAAGCCGGCCCATCAGAGCTGGTGACCATACAGAACACACTGTGATCATGAAATGCTCCGATGCTAACATTAGGGGGGCCGGAGGGGTAAAATTCTGGGTATGTCCAGGATTAGCTCTGAACCCAGACAACCCCTTTAAGTACAGGGCCTATGTTTTGTTTTTGCATTTTTGTTTTTTCCTCCCCACATTCCAATAGCCATAACTTTTTAAATTTACCATGTCTTGTATTGGAAAATTAACAGTCTTGGGGTGGATTCACACGGCGGTGTTCGTTTTGCAGACTGCAAACAGTGGATCTACAAAACATGGGCATTGGCTGTGTGCACTCTGGATCGCTGTGTGGACCCACTGACTTGAATCGGTCCACTATCTGCAAATTGCGGTCAAAGTTAGGTCTTTGACAGTGTTGCCGTATGGACCTGGAAGTACACACAATTTCTGATAGTAAAACTGCACCTGTATGCGGATTTCAGTGATGGTTTTATCCGCAGCATGTGGTTGAGGTCTTTTAAATGCGCAGCATTTAAAGGGTTTGTCTCACTTCAGTACTTCATGTAGATAAAGTTAACACAAGGCACTTACTAATGTATTGTCACTGTCCATATTGCTTCCTTTGCTAGCTTTATTTATTTTTCTTTCGCATTATACACTACTCCTTTCCAGGGGTTCCTGCAGAGGTGGCCATTGCGTGCACGCTATCGGAAAAAGCGACGGCCTTACTGGGAGCCAGGACCATGGGAGCGTTCATAGGTACATATGTGCAGCAGCACCTCATTTCTGTGCTACAGTGGTGACTGTAACCCCGAGAAACGATCAGTGTATAATGTGATGGAAAAATCAATCCAGCCAGCAAAGGAGCAATATGGACAATCACAATACATTAGTAAGTGCCTTGTATTAAAGGGCTTCTGTCAGCAGATTTGCATCTATAACACTGACTCTCCTGTTGTATGTGCACTTGACAGCTAAAGGCATCTGTGTTGGTCCCATGTTCATATGTGCCCGCATTGCTGAGAAAAATGTTTTAATATATGCAAATGAGCCTCTATTAGAAAGTGGACGTTGTTACATCTGGAGGCTCTGCTCTCTCTGCAGCTGCCGCCCCCCTCTGCAGCTTGACAGGGCCAGGTGTGATGAAGTTTTCAAAGTGCATGGTGCCTAGACATTGCAGAGAGAACAGAGCCTCTAGGTGTAATTGCAACACCCCTGTTGCTCTTAGAGGCTTATTTTCATATATTAAAACATAATTTTTCCCTTACGCCCATGACGGCACCTTTGGGAGAGCCCGTCTCCATCCAGGACAGGAAACAGGAACGCTGTGGAGAGCTTTAAAGGAGTTTCCTGTCCTATGAATTTGACGGTTCGTGAAGAGCAAAGGTTAAGGAGGAGCAGGAGCCCCTGGCTTGGTGTGGATATAGGGGTTACCTGGTGCAGTGTAAGTCTCCTTTAGGAGCCACTTAGCTAGACTGGGGCACTCCTTCTTGGTCCTGGACTAGTGTCGGCCCGACGTTCTTGGGCAGTCCCAGACTGGGAGGTCTTCCCTGGCTTCCATGGGTGGGGCATCAGGTGGAAAGTGTTTCTAGCGTGGCGTGTGCGCGTGTTCCGGAAGTCGCATAACAGGACTTCCGGTATTTGGAACGCATGTGTTCCGAGGTTGAATGCATACCTGAAGCCGGAAGGGGATAGGTGTTTCCGGTTTTTGCCACATGGAAACGCTGGCAGGGACCTGGGCTTAGGGTTTTTAAACCCTGTCCTGTCTTCAGCCTGCTGCCAGAAGGATCCCAGCCAGCCTGAGGGGGTGTGTGGATGCCCTAAATGGAAAATTCTCTCTCATAATCTGCATTATTGAGGAAGAAAATAATCGCTGATGTCCAGGAGGGTCATGATGGCAGACCGTTATTCCTGGTGAGGTAAGGGGTTTTTGATCCCCATCCTTTTGCTTTCTTCCAGAGTGTAATGGGGATTATTCTCTTGTTTGTTATTGTTATAGAATACCAAAGAGGGCCCTAGAAAAGCCACGTCTAAGACTAAGGGAAAGGAGTGTGCCGTATGCAAGAAAAATTTCGCTCCCTCCTGGTCCAAATTACTGTGTCAGAATTGTGTAAACAAAGTACGTGAGGATGAATCCCTGTCCCTGCTTCAGAATATCAACGACATTGTTAAATCTAAAGTTTCAGATTCTATAAAAGCGTTTAAAAATCCCTCCCTGCCTCTGCAATGGGCAAACAGAGTCCCGTTACTGTGATCTCAGATTCAGAATCTTATGATGAAAACGAACAGGGAGAGGTCCTGGGCGATTCAAGTTCTTACTCTGATGAAGAATCCTTCAATAGACCCTTATTTTTCCCAGACGATACAGATTCCTTACTTAAAGCGAGCCACTATGAAAATAGATAAGGCTAGGGAGCAGTAGTCGGTTCTGTCTTATGTTTGGGGACATGGGACATAAGCATCCTAAGGTCTTCCCATTGAATGATATTAAATTCAAAAAGAGTGGAAGAAACCTGATAAAAAAATATATATCCCTAGAAGTGTAAAGAGGTAATATCCCTTTGATGAAGGAGAATCCTCCACTTGGGATAGGCCACCAAAATTGGACGCCCCGTTAGGCAAAATGTCAAAAAGAGCTGCCCTACCTTTTGAGGACCATGGTACATTAAAGGATCCGATGGATAAAAGGGTGGAGGACTATCTTAAGAAAGTGTGGGAGGCCTCTAGCCAAGCCTTTAAGCCCAACATAGCCACTACCTCTACTGCCAGATCCTTAAAACTATGGTTGCAGGAGTTGGACTCTCATATTCAAAACACAACCTCTAGAAATCAACTTCTTGCAGTTTTTCCAACAATTTTCAAGGCGGTAAATTTCATCTCTGATGCCTCAGTGGATGCAATAAGATTGAACGCTAGATCAGCAACCTTGTCAAACTCTGCTAGGAAGGCTATCTTGCTTAGGGGTTGGTCTGGCGATACAGGTTCAAAGAACAAGCTATGCTCTATCCCTTGTAAGGAAAATATTCTTTTCGGATCAGTTCTTGATGACCTGTTAGAAAAAGACTGATAGTAAGAAAGGTTTTCCTGTTTCTAAACCCCCTAGAAAGCAGTTTTTTCATAGAAACAGGAGAGGTTTCAATAGATCTAGGGGAGGCTAGAGGTAAAAAAGACAAAGGGTTCCTCTTCAGCTCCCAATCTGGTTCAGGGCCTAAGTCAGGTGAGCTATGACAATTATGGTTCAGTGGGGGGAAGACTCGCTCTCTTTTCTCGGGCTTGGGAGAAGATTTCGCAAGCCCGTGGATAAACCGAATAATAAGAGGGTTTTCGCCTAGAGATTGTCTCCCCTCCTCCGGAAAGACTAAAAATTACAGATCTATCTGCAAATTCGGTAAAAAATGTGGCATTAAGGGAAGAAATTTTTTCTCTATTTAAAAGGAAATTTTAGTCCCAGTCCCGGACACAGAAAAAGGAAAGGTTTTACTCGTCCCTGTTTCTAGTACCCAAACCAGATGGCTCTTTTGGGGATGATCATAAACTTGAGGGAATTAAATCAGTCCCTCAAATACAAGAAGTTCAAAATGGAATCCATTCAGTCTACAGTAAAACATCTATTTAAAGTGTAATGGCTACCATAAACAGAAAGGATGCCTATTATCATGTTCCAATTTATGCAGATTTTAAAAATTCCTAGGGTTGCAGTATCTTTAAAAGGTCAAATTACTCCTCTACAAGACAGAGCTCTTCATTTTGGCATATCCCAGGCCCCTAGACTTTTCACAAAGTTTATGGTGGAAGTGATGGCCCACATAAGAGAAAAATACATTTTAATTATTCCCCATTTAGGCGATCTCTTTTTGGTAGCAGAATCAGTAGATCTTATATCTTTAAGTCTTCTAGAAGTGATGGGAATTTTTCAAAAGCTCAGTTGGCAGTTAAATTGAGAAAAGTCAAATCTGGTCCCGTCTCAGAACTGTGTCTTCATGGGATTAATCCTAGACTCGGTACAACAGAGATGTGTCCTCCCTCAACACAAGATTTCTCGCCTAGGGCAAGACATTCAGGCTCTGGTAACCTCAAAGAGACAAACCATCAGGCAGGGCATGTCTGTCTTAGGCAGGATGACCTCAACAATCCCAGCTGTCGGTTGGTCCCATTTTCATTCCAGAATACTTTAGTGGCAAATCCTGAAGGAATGGAAGGGTTTGTTGTGCCCTGTGGATGCCCCACTTCCCCTCACTCCTCAGGTATTACAGTCCCTAGCCTAGTGGCAGGATCCTGCTAATTTGTCTCAGGGGTTCCCGTGGGATCTACAAGAACAGATAACGATTACCATGGACGCCATCCTACCAGGTGGGGGGCGTTTTATCAATAAGGAGTTCTACAGGGAGTCTGGAATCTACAGGAGAGTTAGGATTCACAAAATGTGAGGGAGTTAAGAGCTGTTCTCCTAGCCCTGAAGGGGTTTCTGCCCAAACTTCTAGGAAAAGGGGTAAAAATCTTTTCAAACAATGCTACCATAGTATCCTACCTAAACAGACAGGGAGGGACCAAATCAGAAGATCTAATAGCCTTAACAGTGGAAATTTTTTCTCTAATTATGCCTATTGTTCCCTTTATCAAGGTGGTTCACCTAAAAGGGTCAGAAAACAGTGGCAGATTTTTAAACAGAAACCATCTAAATCAAGGAGAGTGGTGTCTGAATCAATAGGTCTTCGATCAAATTGTCCAGCTTTGGGGTCATCCCAGAGTAGATTTGTTTGCTACCAGACAGAACAGCAAATGCAAACGTTTCTTTTCCCTAAACCCGAAGGATGTTCCTTTGGGTCTTCCTTAAAGGATCTTCCTTTGGGTCTAGACACTTTTTCTCTTCCGTGGCCACATCAACTTCTGTAAGTTTTTCCTCCTCTAAGGCTACTCCTGAGAGTGTTACAGAAGTTGAGTCAGAGAAGGCTTATTCTCATTGCCCCTTTCTGGCCAAGGAGGACCTGGTTCACTTGGCTGAGAAAGCTGTCCCTGGCAGACCCCTGGATTCTTCCATCAAGACTGGACCTTTTGTTTAAGGGGACGGTCTTTCATCCGGAAGTGAAAAACCTTCATCTGGCAGCTTGGTTTTTGAGAGGGAGATCTTAAAGCGTAGGAGTTTGTCGGATAGGGTTACTTCGACCCTTTTATCCTGCAGAAAGACGGTAACCTCATCCATTTACCTTACAATTTGGAAGGCTTTCTTAAACTTCTCCAGTGTCCAGGTTGATCCTAAAATCTTCAGTTCCCCCATGGGATCTAAAGTTAGTCTTGTCTAGGATGATGGATCCTTCTTTCAAACCTATTTAGGATTTATCTGTTAGACCTCTATCCTTTAAGATGGCCTTCCTTGTTGCTATTACTTCGGCAAGGAGAGTTGGGGAGATTTCTGCCTTCTCGGTATCTCCTCCCTATACTAATATTCTGGAGGAAAGAGTTCTAATTAGACCAGATCCTTTCTTCCTTCCCAAGGTGGTTTCACCTTTTCATAGATCTCAAGACATTGTCCTTCCTTCCTTATGTCAATCCCTGAAGAACGAGAAAGAAAGGAGGCTTCATTGCCTAGACCTCAGGAGGTGCTCTCTCTGAATATTTGAAAGTTACTAGCCAGTGGAGAAAATCTTCTAGGCTGTGCAGTTTGGAGGAAAGAGTACAGGTGATAGTTTCTTCCAGAACATTAGCCAGATGGATTGTGGGCACTAATTCCTTAGCCTATCCTGCAGTGGGTGAGTCTCCACCTTCGGGGTTTGGGGCTCATTCAACTAGATCAGTCTCTACCTCCTGGGGGGAAAGAGGTGATTCAACATTAGAGCAGATTTGTAGGTACGGCCACCTGAAAGTCCCCCTTGTACCTTTTTTCGGTACTATAGACTGGATTTAGACTCTAATGAGCGCTTGTCCTTTGGAAGAAAGGGGACGAGACTACTGCCTGCAAAACCTAAGCTAGTTCTATTCTAGTCGTCTCTCAAGGGTGCTGTCATGGGCGTAAGGGAAATTCAGGATTACACTTACGGTAATCATTTTTCCATGAGCCTATGACAGCACCCAGGATTTATTCCCACCCTATTTTTGCAGTTTTCAAAAAAAAAAGTATGGGTCTATATATATATGTGTGTGTGTGTGTGTGTATGTATATGTGTATGTGTGTGTGTGTATATATATATATATATATATATATATATATATATATATATATATATATATATATATACACACACACACTCACCTAAAGAATTATTAGGAACACCATACTAATACGGTGTTGGACCCCCTTTGCCTTCAGAACTGCCTTAATTCTACGTGGCATTGATTCAACAAGGTGCTGGTGCTGATAGCATTCTTTAGGAATGTTGGCCCATATTGATAGAATAGCATCTTGCAGTTGATGGAAATTAGAGGGATGCACATCCAGGGCACGAAGCTCCCGTTCCACCACATCCCAAAGATTATCTATTGGGTTCAGATCTGGTGACTGTGGGGGCCATTTTAGTACAGTGAACACATTGTCATGTTCAAGAAACCAATTTGAAATGATTCGAGCTTTGTGACCTGGTGCATTATCCTGCTGGAAGTAGCCATCAGAGAATGGGTACATGGTGGTCATGAAGGGATGGACATGGTAAGAAACAATGCTCAAGTAGCCCGTGGCATTTAAACGATGCCCAATTGGCACTAAGGGGCCTAAAGTGTGCCCAGAAAACATCCCCCACACCATTACACCACCACCACCAGCCTGCACAGTGGTAACAAGTCATGATGAATACATGTTCTCATTCTGTTTACACCAAATTCGGACTCTACCATTTGAATGTCAACAGAAATCGAGACTCATCAGACCAGGCAACATTTTTCCAGTCTTCAACAGTCTCATTTTGGTGAGCTCGTGCAAATTGTAGCCTCTTTTTCCTATTTGTAGTGGAGATGAGTGGTACCCGGTGGGGTCTTCTGCTGTTGTAGCCCATCCGCCTCAAGGTTGTGCGTGTTGTGGCTTACAAATGCTTTGCAGCATACATCTGTTGTAATGAGTGGTTATTTCAGTCAACGTTGCTCTTCTATCAGCTTGAATCAGTCGGCCCATTCTCCTCTGACCTCTAGCATCCACAAGGCATTTTTTGCCCACAGGGCTGCCGCATACTGGATGTTTTTCCCTTTTCACACCATTCTTTGTAAACCCTAGAAATGGTTGTGCGTGAAAATCTCAGTAACTGAGCAGATTGTGAAATACTCAGACCGGCCCTTCTGGCACCACCAACAATGCCACGCTCAAAATTGCTTAAATCACCTTTCTTTCCCATTCTGACATTCAGTTTGGAGTTCAGGAGATTGTCTTGACCAGGACCACACCCCTAAATGCATTGAAGCAACTGCCATGTGATTGGTTGACTAGATAATTGCATTAATGAGAAATAGAACAGGTGTTCCTAATAATTCTTTAGGTGTGTGTGTGTGTGTGTGTGTATATATATATATATATATATATATATATATATATATTGTTCTGTTTCAGTATCTTGCATTGTGTATTGGTATGCTCCTCTCTTCTCCTCCCCTCTCTGTTTCTGCTTCTAGTTGGTTTAGTCTAGCCACTTCCTGTTTACCCTGTCTTGCATTGCTGTTTTGTGTGCTCTAATTCTGAGGAGATTCTGAGGAAAATCTGAGGTGAATCTGTGTATCTCATGTTCTTATCAAGGAGAATATTAGTGGCATAATTCTTTTACCATCTGGATTCCCTGCATATCTTGTAATACAATCTCCGGATTAAGAGACTACTTGATTAACTCCTGGGTGTCTGATGTGTAAACTGTAAGTGGAGGATGTCTGATTCAACAAGTCACCTCACAGATGTTTGATTTGTATAAGGCTGACATTTCGAAGCGCCACAGTAAAAGAATTGTCTTAGTACTCTCCTTTTTCCGCTAAGAAAAAAATATTCTCCTCCTCCAAGTAATAAGCCATCATCATTTGTCTCTGTTCTGCTACAGTAGTAAGGTAATATTTTATACTGCCCAGTACTGCATTCACTTTAGATCGCAGAAGCTTGTAGCAATTCCAGTTTCATACAGGCTAGGAACTGTATTCAGCCTGTTTTCTGAGGTAAATATTGTCTGCCTGCTGTGGACTATTAAAAGACTGAACCACCACTAGAGGTTGCTGTTGTGTTACAGATGGAAATGCAGGACACAGCTAGAAGGATTTCTAAACCCTCATTAAAAATGAAAGAGGTCCTCTTAACCGACAAAATTGAGATATGTGATAATTTGTCCAGTTTGTGGGAAAAGACTGAACAATGTATGGATGCAACACATGGATCAGGCTATAATGAAGATCAATTAAAGGCCATGTGTACAAAATTGAATAAGACCTATGATAGTTATAATAGACTGTCTGAAAAATATTCTTCTCTGTTATCAAGTCTCAACTCAGAGGAATTCATCCTAGAATTAAAGACCCACACTGCACTTAATGATGAAAGATATAGCAGATTTATGGCAGTCAAGTCAATGCTAGAGGACAAGATATCACAACAATATGAAACTGCGTCCCGCCATTCTAACCTTTCAAGGCACTCCAAGGCTTTATCCCGTTCCTCGAAATCTATTGCTCAGTCCTCATCGCTAATGTCTCGCTCACAGCACTCTTCGCTGAGTACCTCATTGGTGTTGGCACGCGCAAAAGCGGAAGCAGCAAAGGTACAAGCTCATTGCATTAGAAAGGAAGCAGCCATTAAGGCAGAAGTCTCAGAGACACAAGCGCTATCCCGAGCTAATCAAGCAGCTATACAGGCTCAAGCAGCAGCTATACAGGCGCAAGCGAATAAAGCCAAAGCTGAGTTGGAGGTCCTTCAGAAGGAAAGGGAAGAAGCAGCAGCCATGGCTGAACTCAGAGTTCTTGAAGAAGAAGAAGCTTATCATCCTATGTCCAAGATATCTAATGACTCAGAAGGCCATACCCTGCAATTTATCCTAGACCAAAGCAAAATCAATGCATTTGCACCAGAAGATTTGGGCTCTGCACGCCAGCCTGCTGAACTCATGCGAGTAGAAAAAGAGGCAGCTGATAACTATACAGTTGACCCCAGTCCAGTGGACATTTCTCTTTCTTTCAAAGCTCTGGCACCTTACACAGTATTTCAGGCACCATTAGAGACCAAGCCGCTTCAAGCTCATCAAATCACATTAAAACCTCCTGAGACTAGTTACATAGCAACCAAGACGCTGGCGCCAACATTACCAGATGCGAAGCCTTCACTTACGCTCAACCCAGCTGCCACTCCATTCCATCTTCCAACCCCCAAACATAGGGCATCAGATGGTGCAAACAACACCAGCGAGGGAGAAGTTCCCATCGCCATGATGCAGGAAAGAAATAACGCATCAGAAATCGCTAAGTACCTCACTCTCAGATCTTCTTCTTGAGTTTGAAATCATCAAGGGAGACCCGCAGCTACCAGGTCTCAGCTTTCTTGATACCTCCCATGGTGTGGGCCTGATTGTGGAGAAATTACCCCTCAATATTCAAGACCAATGGGCAACAACAGGTTCAAAATACAAGGAGCAACATCGTGTTTCCTTTCCTCCATTTTCATTCTTCTGTAAGTTCATCAAGGACTTAGCTAGAGCTAAAAACGATCCGAGCTTCAACACCTTGGGAACCAACATCTTTGGCTCTACTAAACAGAGACACGAGACTTTCAGTCCCAGACAGAGGGGCTCTAAAGGTCTAATTTCAGTAAAAAAGACAGGGGCTGTGCCCACTACTAACAATGGAAATGAAAGCCCCAAGGAACCCGATCATCATTGCCCTATCCATGATAAACCACATCCTTTAAGGAAATGCCGTGTCGTCATAGCAAAGCCCTTTGAGGAACGTAAGGAGTTCCTAAGGAGTCATAATATCTGCTTCAGATGCTGTGCATCCACTGAGCACTTCGCCAGAGACTGTAAGGTTCCAGTCAAGTGTTCTGAATGTAATAGTGATCTACACATGTCCGCTGTTCACCCGGGACCAATCAGGCGGAACCTAGAACCAGTTAACTGGCACGAGCCCCATTCCGATCAAGTCAGGGAGAGTCATGACGGGGAGAGTGCCGACCGACCAACCACAACCGTCACGCCCAGATGCACAAAGGTATGTGGAGAAGGACTTGTGTGCGGTAAGTCTTGTTCTAAGATTTGCCTCATGGATGTGTTTCCTACTGCACAACCAGAGAAGACCATAAGAATGCATGCTATTCTAGATGACCAAAGTAATCATTCCCTAGCTAGCCCTAAGTTCTTTGATCTGTTCAGGATAGAGGGAGAGACTACACCCTACACCCTAGGAACATGCTCTGGTCTTGTGACAACCTCAGGAAGAAGAGCTAATGGTTTCACCTTAAAGCCCATCAAAGGACATAAGAAACTCTCTCTTCCAACCCTTATTGAGTGTGACAAATTGCCGGACACAAGGGATGAGATTCCCACACCTGAAGCCGCACAGCATCACCCTCATCTCAGGAACATAGCCAGAGAGATTCCTCCCTTGATAACCATGCCGAGATCTTACTCTTGCTAGGTAGAGACATTCTTGAGGCTCATAAGGTCCTTGAACTTCGCAATGGCCCTTTCAACGCTCCATATGCCCAGAAACTTACAGTGGGTTGGATCATCGTGGGGATGTATGTCTGGACAGAACCCGCAGACCCTGCCAAGTACACTCCTTCAGAACTGAAGTATTAATAGGGGCGAACTTCTTACTTCAGACAGTGTCCTAACCACTACTATGTGCAAGATATGCCCTGCCCAAATATTCTAAAAACATCAGAAAGCAGCTTAAATCCCAAGGAGTCAGCTGCAGAAGAATGTTCCTGGACAGAAGGGCAGCTTGTAGAAAGGCCTTCAGGATTTCAATTGGAGCCCTCTTCAAGCCCTTCCCAGCTTTGCAGTCCTCACACAGTTTATCATAATGAATCCTATATCATCACTGACAACAAGCCTTCTGATTCATGTAGTTCTGATGAGATACAGCAGAAACTTGAGCCTTCCAGTCTTCTGTTTGACAATGAGTTTAATTCTGTAAAAGAAGTATCTTCTGAATGTTCTATAAAGGAGGTTCCTTCAACACAGGAAGAGTTCATTTCAGATACTTTGCAAGAACCTTCAGTTCCATCTGCAGTTGTTGATTGCACTCAAGAGGATCAAAGTTCTTCCCAGTCTTCAACAGATGAGCACCTTCATATTGCTCAGCCTTTTCTGAAAACTACAGGGAAAAGTTCACCGCCAATGTCCATGACAAATACTGCATGTCACCAACCAAGTCCATATGTACAAAGACAGATCCCATTTTAGAAGTGAAAAGCAGACATGACATTTGCGTTCACGATTCATGGACCGAAGGCTACATCTGAATCAGCCTCACAGGATGGGCGCTCTCGCTCTAGATTGTGACTTCTCTGTCCATGTCACCATTCTTAATCTTTGGTAAGATCAAGGAGAACCAAGTCTCGCTCAGCTTCTAATGAAAGCAACAGACTATCTCCTGTTTGTTCTGTTAAGAGACAAACAAGTTAATTGTCTCGACTGGCCTACTGGACTTATTACTAAAGTCGTTTCCAGTTCGGATGGAAAGAACTTCCATGTTGAGATTTCTTCTACCAGAGATGCTCATCATCTTCTAGGACTGTTTCCAGTACCAGCTCTATGGTCTGAACTGAAGACATATCCTTTTTTGGTTTGAATACATGTTCATTGCATGTTTCCTTTTCAGGTTTATGGACATTATTCATCTTTCTATTCATCAGGTTTATGGACATTATTCATTGTTATTTATACAATTCCATTGTATGCATATACATAGTGGTATCTACCGATACCAGACGGGGAGTGTTCTGTTTCAGTATCTTGCATTGTGTATTGGTATGCTCCTCTCTTCTCCTCCCCCCTCTGTTTCTGCTTCTAGTTGGTTCAGTCTAGCCACTTCCTGTTTACCCTGTCTTGCATTGCTGTTTTGTGTGCTCTAATTCTGAGGAGATTCTGAGGAAAATCTGAGGTGAATCTGTGTATCTCATGTTCTTATCAAGGAGAATATTAGTGGCATAATTCTTTTACCATCTGGATTCCCTGCATATCTTGTAATACAATCTCCGGATTAAAAGACTACTTGATTAACTCCTGGGTGTCTGATGCATAAACTGTAAGTGGAGGATGTCTGATTCAACAAGTCATCTCACAGATGCGTGATTTGTATATGGCTGACATTTCGAAGCGCTATATATATATATATATATATATATATATATATATATATAATAATGCAAAAGAGGGAGGACTGCACTCCAGATTTACGAAAAAATGAAAAAACTTTTATTCACCCATGGTGGGGAGCGACATTTCGGCTCGTGTGAGCCTTTCTCGTGTGATGCTTGAGTTTTTTCATTTTTTCATAAATCTGGAGTGCAGTCCTCCCTCTTTTGCATTATTGTAATATTGGGTTCAGCCACCACCCAGTGTTGGACATTGCACCCACTTTTTTCCTTTGATGGTGCTGCCACTGATTCTTTTGTGGACTCTATATATATATATATATATATATATATATATAATGTAATAAAAAAAAAAGTTTATATAAAAGAAAGTGAATTCTTATAGAGTTTTACAGTAGTAATACGAGGACGAGTTTTCGCAATTAACTGGTGCTATAGGAGCAATGTCCCTCCTTTCAAGCTCTCCACAGGGTTCCTGTTTCTTGTCCTGGATGGAGGCGGGCTCTCTCAAGGGTGCTATGATGGGCTCATGAAAAAAGCGATTGCCGGTAAGTGTAATCCTAAATTTCTCAGCAAGTGGGCACATATCAATATGGGACCAACACTGATGCCTTCTGCTGCCAAGCGCATATGCAACAGGTCATCCAGTTTCATAGGTACAAATCTGCTGACAGATTACCTTTCATCTAAATTAGGGATAGCAACCTCCGGCTGTTGAGAAACTACAACTTCCAGTATGCTCCTTTCACTTTCTGTGGGAGTTCTGAGAACAGCCAAATAAATGTGCATGCTGGGAGTCGTAGTTTCACGACTGCTGGAGTGCAGAAGGTTGCTGATCTGATCTGCATCAGAAATGCCATTTACTGAAGTGAGACAACACCTTTTATTTTAAATTGGAACATACCCTTAATGCAAATGCCCTGATTAAATGACTTCAAGGGCAGATGTAACTTCAACAGCTTATTTATTTTGATAGTGTATATATTATACTTTCTTAACGCAGCTTGAGAAGTCCAGCAGTCTACAGCAGCTTATTCACAAAGCCAGAGAGGAAGTACATGAAGTCAGAAATGATGCAAGTCAAGAGGCAAAAGAGTGTGATGATCCAAACAAGACGATGTTCTTTGGGAGTTCGAAAAGGGTAAGTTTTATAATCTATATCTAAATAGCTAGTATGGTAATAATTATAATAGATTATAAAACAATTCAAACAGTGATACCTAAAGTGGTCGTGTCATCTCAAGCATTGGTGGCTTTTCGCTAGGATCCCGAAAAGTGAAGGATAGCGAAGTGCACATGCGTGAGCATTGGCTCAGCTATTTCTGTCAGCCCCATAGAAGTGAATCGAGCACTTCCTATTCATTTCTATTGGTCTTCCAAAATAGCTGAGTGCACCGCTCGGCTATTTTCGGCACTCCAATAGAATTGAATGGAGGGTGGCCGTGCATGCACAGTCCACTCTCCTTCGCTTTGCTGTGTCAATTTTAGAGATGGCCGTGGGTTCCAGAGGTGGGAACCGCAGCTATCAGATATTTGGTGGAATATCTTAGCAATATGCCACCAGTGCTTGAAATGACACATCCTCTTAAAGGGGGTGTCCAGACTTTTTTACAATTTTAAGGCCCTATTCACACTACCATATTTGTGGATCAGATGCAGCCCCATTCATTTCAATGGGGCCGGACACTGTCTGCTGTCCATCTGTATTTCCGTTCCACATTCCCGCAAAAAAGATAGAATATGTCATATTCTTGTCCGTTTTGCGGACAAGAATAGGCATTGTTACAATGGGTCTACACTAGTGTTGATCGAGCATGCTCGGCCGAACACCTGTTCGACTTGAGCATCTCGATGCTCGGCACATGGCAGTATTCGGCCGAATAATGCAAGTGCTGGAGCGCAATGCTAGAGTCTCCTCCCCGCACGTTTTTTTGGCTACTACGCAGCCAATAAAGGTGCAGGTAAGTGCTGTCCTTACTGTTATGCCGTAGCCATGTTGGTTACTGGCATTACAGTGATTGGCTGGCTGGAACGCGTCATCGGGTGCTATATAGCCCCCGATGACGCGTGTTCAGCTCAGTCTTAGTCAGGCAGAGTTGTGCTGAGCAAGGGACAGTGTGGGGAGTGGTATAGCATGCAATAGTTAGGCCACTGCAGACAGCGACATTAGTGGGCCACATCTCCTGTGTAAAGTGTGCGCATCCAAAAAATATCTGTGACATCCAGTGTACTTTTTCCATAGACGGTGTCTACTGCGGACAGTGACATTACCAGCGGAACATCTGCAGTGTAACCTGTGTGCACTTAAAATGTGATATACAGGTTGTATCGGAGTGCCTCTTGCTTGTAATTTTTGGCAGCACTTGCACTTTATATACATGTAAATATACAGGAAAGAATATTTCCTAATAATTTTTCCTCTAAAATCGATTTTATCTTTGGTTTTGTGTGTATTATTGTCAGTCTGTAAAATTGACGTACTACTCGGACAACATCGTTCCCAGCAGCGACCGGGGAGTCCTAGATGCATCCAAACATCCTCCACATGCTGTTCCCGAACCATTTCAGAGGTGTTTCCATCAATTTCCGACCTTTTTCTACAAACCAGGCACCCTCCCCTCTTCAGAGCAGGGGGTGCCTGGTTTAATGCTCGGGTTCTCCCATTGACTTTCATTATACACTTTGGTGTTCTATCAACACTAGTCAAACTACACACACAAAAGAAAAAAACCACACAGACATCATCCGTATTTTTTGAGGACCACAGAATACATACAGTTGTGTTAATGCACCCTAATGGGAGCGGCAACGCAGTGACTATCTCCTTCAATTACACAGTGGACGGACCTGTGTAGATCCAATATTCAAGCTACTCGGAGACTGCTGTCAGACCGATGTACTGATGGCCTGAGGATAGGCAATCGGTATAGAAATCCTGGACAACAGTTTCGGTTATTAATTTGATGCAGCTTCATCACATGGTTGAGTTGCTAGATTTGTCATAGTAACATAGTATATAAGACCGAAAAAAGACATTTGTCCATCCAGTTCGGCCTGTTTCCTACAAGTTGATCCAGAGGAAGGCAAAAAACCCCTGTGAGGCAGAAGCCAATTTTCCCCACTTAAGGGGAAAAAAATTCCTTCCCGACTCCAATCAGGCAATCAGAATAACTCCCTGGATCAATGACCCCTCTCTAGTAGCTATAACCTGTAATATTATTATACTCCAGAAATACATCCAGTCCCCTCTTGAATTCCTTTATTGTACTCACCATCACCACCTCCTCAGGCAGAGAGTTCAATACTCACTGCTTCTACCGTAAAGGATCCTCTGTTTGTGTACAAACCTTCTTTCCTCCAGACGCAGAGGATGTCCCCTTGTCACAGTGACAGTCCTGGGGATAAATAGATGGTGGGAGAGATCTCTGTACTGACCCCTGATATATTTATACATAGTAATTAGATCTCCCCTCAGTCATCTTTTTTTCTAAAGTGAATAACCCTAATTTTGATAATATTTTGGGGTACTGTAGTTGCCCCATTCCAGTTATTACTTTAGTTGCCCTCCTCTGAACCCTCTCCAGCCCTGCTATGTCTGCTTTGTTCACAGGAGCCCAGAACTGTACACAGTACTCCATGTGTGGTCTGACTAGTGATTTGTAAAGTGGTAGGACTATGTTCTCATCACGGGCATCTATGCCCTTTTTGATGCAACCCATTATCTTATTGGCCTTGCCAGTAGCTGCCTGAGACTGTTTTTTGCAGCTTAATTTGCTGTTTATTAAAATTCCTAGATTATTTTCCATATTAGTGTTACCGAGTGTTTTACCATTTAATATGTACGGGTGACTTGCATTATTCCTTCCCATGTGCATAATTTTACATTTGTCAGTGTTAAACCTCATCTGCCATTTCTCTGCCCAAGCCTCCAATCTATCCAGATCCCTCTGTAGCAGAAAACTGTCCTCTTCAGTGTTAATTACTTTACACAGTTTAGTGTCATCTGCAAAAATAGATATTTTCCATACGCCTCCCCAACGGCACTGAGCTGGAGGTTACCCCGCCTCCCCAGGGACAGGAAACAACGTGGAGAACTGACCTTTAAAAGCCTCCTCCCCTTTGCCTTCTCCAGTTGTTTCCTGTCCCTCGGGATGAAGTGGAGAACGGAGCGGGGGTTCTCTCCTGCTCTTAGCACCTTAGGATAGCGCAGCCCCCATCGGTCCCCCTGATGCTGGGGAAGGCGGCTGCGAGGCTCCGGGTTGCGGGGCAAAGATAAGGGCCCTTCCGGAGTCTAGGCATAAGTCCTGATGGGTTCCCAGGCAGCCCCGGGCTTCTAGCTCCTCGGAGCTATGCGGAGGCATTCGGCATCCGCGAGACTTCCGGGGGCGAAGTCTCGCGGGAACGGTCACGTGACTCGATGACGCGGCAAGAGCGGGGTCACATGACCCGGAAGTAAGGTTTAAATGTGCCAGCTTCCTTCTGGAGCTGGCGTGCAGCGATTTTCCACCGGAAGGCGCAAACAGCATGTCCAATCCTCCAGAGACCTCGTCTGAGCCTCCCAGGCCCCCCAGCCCGGTAAGCCTCCTCCTGGAGCATCTCTAAATATTTTTTGTTTGTATACACAAAAACCCCTAATAGGCACAAGGGCTTGTTATGGTGAAGGTTCCCCCTTCCATACTATTCTCTTTAGCTCCATTGTGAAGCCCTTCCCTTTTTTTCCTTCTTTTTAGGGAAAAACGGGAAAGTCTGGGGAACCTTCATCTAAAAAGAGATGCAGTGTCTGTAAAAAAAACACCTAGCGGGAGACTACAAGAAACCGCTTTGTTCCAGATGTATTGAAAAATTACTGGCAGATGAAACTCCAGCTTTAGTGGAAAACCTACGATCCATTATTAAGGAGGAAGTCAGTTCTGCTGTAGAGTCAAAGTTTTCTTCTCTTCAACCAGCTCCATCCACCTCTAATATAGTATCAGAGGCTCCCCAGGTTCTGGATCATTTCTCTGACGAGGGCGAGTTATCCTCAAATTCAGATTCTTCCTCCTCAGACGACTATTCGGGTAGACCCCTATGCTCTCTTGAGGAGACGGACTCCCTGTTAAAAATGATACGTGCAGCAATGAACATTGAACAGGCCAGGGAACCGCAATCGGTTCAAGACCAGATGTTCAGGGGGCTGGCGGATAAAAAAAGAAGAGTTTTTCCTGTGCATGGAAACATCAAAAAGTTAATAGCAGATGAGTGGAAAGACCCTGAGAAAAGATCAGGAATGTCCAGAGTCTTTAAAAGAAAGTATCCTTTTAGTGACTCAGATTCAATCCACTGGGATAAAACACCCAACAAAAATTCTTTCAAAACCGCCGTTCCTTTCGTATTCAAAAGAAAAATAGAACGGATCAAAAAAGAAAAGAAGGGTCAGGTACTTGGCAGTTTTCAAAAGGTAGAGGAAGAGGCTTCCTGTTCAAACCTGATAAGACCACTAAGCAACCTGGACAATGACGCCAGATATCCAGTGGGAGGAAGACTTCTAAATTTTGTATCAGCCTGGGAAAAAGTTACCAGCTCACCTTGGGTACTAGATCTAGTAAGGTCAGGGTACAGAATAGAATTCTGCTCTCCTCCTCCAAAAAGATTCTTAATAAACAGAAGGTTGCAAGAATCAGATCAGATTCTCCTGGAATCCCAAGTGCAGACTCTTCTGGAAAAAGCCGCCGTCATTCCGGTTCCTCCAGACCAAAAAGGCGACGGTTTCTATTCCCCGGTTTTTCTAGTGAAGAAACCCAATGGATCTCACAGAGCGATCATAAACCTAAAGGACCTGAACCATCATGTAACGTACAAAAAATTCAAAATGGAGACAATAAACTCCACCATAAATCTCTTGTTTCAGAACTGCTTCATGGTATCCCTGGACTTGGCGGATGCTTATTATCACGTCCCAATCTACCCGAGTCACCAGAAGTATCTTCGATTTGCTCTGTACTTTCAACATCAGCTAATTCATCTGCAGTTTCAGGTCCTTCCATTTGGCCTTTCGTCCGCCCCTCGAATCTTCACAAAAATAATGGCCGAAGTCTCTGCTTACCTTCACCAGCGAGAAGTAGTCTTCATTCCGTATTTGGACAATTTCCTACTAGTAGCTCCATCCCCAGAAACGCTTCAAAGAAATCTCTCTCTGGTAATGGGCACTCTCTCCTCTCTGGGTTGGAAGATAAACCTAGAAAAATCAGACATTATTCCGACCCAGGAAAAAGTCTTCCTAGGTATCCTCCTGGACTCAAGACAGATGTCCTCCTTCCTACCAAGACCCAAGGATTTGATCAACAAAATCTATTGTTTCAGCCGCCTACAGAGGGTATCCTTCAGACAGATTATGGTCATTTTGGGGCTAATGACGTCCACCATTCCTGCAGTCAAATGGGCCCAGACCCACAGCCGTCCACTTCAAAATTTCCTCCTGTCATCCTGGAACAAAAGTCCCCTATCCTTGGACGAAAAGGTATCTCTTCCCTCCCAGGTAAAGAGGTCACTGAAGTGGTGGCAGAAACAGGATCATCTAAATCAGGGAGTGCTTTGGAGACCAGCAGAAACAGTGGTAATCACAACAGACGCAAGCGGAACAGGTTGGGGAGCTCACAGTGGGGATCAGATTGTACAAGGCAGATGGAATTCCAGCCAACTTCATCTTTCCTCAAATGTAAAAGAGCTTCAAACAGTTCTCCTGGCCTTAAAATCCCTCAAGTCCGCGGTACGTCTCAAGAATGTGAGGATCCTCTCGGACAACACCACAACAGTTGCTTATATAAACAAGCAGGGGGGGACGAGAAGCAGGATTTTAAGTCTGACAGCAGATCGTCTGTTTTCTTGGGCTCAAAAGCAGATATTATCCATATCTGCAGTTCATTTGAAGGGAAAAGAAAATGCCATAGCAGACTACCTCAGCAGGAGTCAGCTGAAGTCGGGAGAATGGTCCCTAAACAAAAAAATCTTCATGGACCTAACCAGGAGATGGGGAACTCCAATCCTGGACCTATTTGCATCCAAGGCAAACGCCCAAACCAGTCAGTTCTTTTCCCTCTCCTATCAGGACAGCCCATTGAAAGTGGACGCCTTCTCTGCCCCTTGGCCGAAGGGTCTCCTTTACGCGTTCCCACCGATATCCCTAATCCCCAGGTCACTGGCAAAGATAATAGAAGAAAAATGCGACGTCATCTTCATTGCACCCTACTGGCCGAAAAGGACGTGGTTTCCGTACCTTCTCAGAATTTCCAGGGGGGATTTCTGGCACCTACCTCAGATCCCAGATCTCCTTCTTCAGTGTCCAGTCCTACACCCCAAAGTTTACCAGCTAAATCTGACGGCGTGGCGGCTGAACGCAACATCCTAAAATCCAAGGGTCTTTCCGAGGCTGTAATTCACACTATTCTTAACAGTCGCAAACCGGTTACTTCAAAAATATATCAAAGAGTCTGGAATGCTTTTCTTAACTTTTCACAGTCCTCCTGGGATCCATCTAAAACACCAGACCTGAATGTAATCCTGGGGTTCCTGCAAAAAGGTCTGGATAACGGTCTCAGAGTCAGTACACTTAAAGTGCAGGTAGCGGCCCTTAGTACCTTTCTTGACCAGAGAATTGCAGATGCTCCCTTAGTCAAACGGTTTTTTAAGGGCGCCACCAGACTAAGACCTACTGTAAAGTCCACAATCCCCCCGTGGGATCTAAACTTAGTCCTCTCTGTTTTAATGGATCATCCTTTCGAGCCTGTCTCTAATATTTCTCTCAGCCTTCTATCCTACAAAACCGCTTTTCTTGTGGCAATCACCTCTGCCAGAAGGGTGGGGGAAATTCAAGCCTTATCCTGCAGGCCACCCTATCTTACGATCCTGGAAGACAGAATCATCCTGAGACACGAGCCTTCCTTTTTACCGAAAGTTCATTCCAAATTCCACTGTAACCAGGAAATTTCACTGCCTACTTTTTATCCACAGGGCAGAACAGACAGAGAGGCTAAGTTTCACATCTTGGATGTAAGGAGATGTTCTCTCCTAGAAGCCACAAAATCTGTTAGAAAAATGGACCGCCTATTTGTCCAGTTTCAAGGTACCAACAAAGGCAAAGGAGTTTCCAAAGCCACCATTTCTCGTTGGATCAGGATGGCTATTATAAAAGCATATAAAGAAAAAGACCGCCCTCCACCATCATGTTTGACTGCACATTCTACTAGAGCAATTTCTACATCTTGGGCGGAATATGCCTCGGTTTCCCTAAACCAGATTTGCCAAGCAGCTACATGGTCAAGTCCTAACACTTTTTTCAGGCATTATAGACTGGATATTGATTCCAGCAGAGATCTCTCGTTTGGACGAAAAGTACTGTCTGCAGTAGTCCCACCCTAATGAAGTAGTATTCCTCTGCTAATCCTCCAGCTCAGTGCCGTTGGGGAGGCGTATGGAAAAAACCACGATTACTTACCGGTAATTGGATTTTCCAGTTAGCCTCCACAACGGCACTGGGATTTTTTCCCACCCGTTGCTTCCTTTTTGATACTGCTTGTTTTGTTCTCAATTTTGACATTACTTGTTTCCGGTTGGACAAGATATTTTTTGTTTGTGTATGTTCCTTTTTGTAAAGGTTACGAAATAAATTTTTGGTTCAGCATCACCCTTAGTCCTCGAATATTAACTGGAGAAGGCAAAGGGGAGGAGGCTTTTAAAGGTCAGTTCTCCACGTTGTTTCCTGTCCCTGGGGAGGCGGGGTAACCTCCAGCTCAGTGCCGTTGTGGAGGCTAACTGGAAAATCCAATTACCGGTAAGTAATCGTGGTTTTTTACTGTGCAGGCCTTCTACAAGATCATTAATAAATATATTGAAGAGAATAGGGCCCAATACGGACCCCTGAGGTACCCCACTAGTTACAGTGACCCAATCTGAGTGTGTACCGTTAATAACCACCCTCTGTTTTCTGTCACTCAGCCAGTTACTTACCCACATACAGCCATTTTCTCCCAGTCCGACCATCCCCATTTTATATACTAACCTTTTATGAGGTACAGTGTCATCTATATTATAATTCATTGGAAGTTTACTACACATAATTTCACATTTCCAATCTCAATTTCCAATTTTTTTTTTTTACTTAACCATTTGCTAATTATTATCACCCTTACATCAAATGAGTTGTAAATAGCAAAGCAATAATTTCTTATCTTAGTATACAGTAATATATTTTTATAATATCCAACATCCTGCACCCACAACAATCGGCTGTTTCAGGGTAGCTCTGGGTCCAGAACTACATAGCACCTTCTATTGTGTTGTGGACAGAGCTTGTAACTGCAGCACTGCTCTGATTCACATCAATAGGAATAGTACTGCAGTAATTAGCTCCGTCCAAAATATAATAGATGGGGCTGTGCAATTCGATACTAGAGCTACTGCAGAACAGCTAATCGGCAGGACTGAGTGGTGTCAGTGGATCATTTGTCAAGCATTATCTCTATGTTCAGGAAAAATTGCAGCATGTTCGGTGTTGTACATTTTTTTTTCACGCATTGCTGGCCCTCTAGAAGTGAAAGGGGATTGCGTGAAAGACGGAAGGCATCTGGATGAAATGTGCTTTTCACTGATGGGTGCTAGGAGATCCATATTGTTCTTCACTTTTACTTCATGTGCATGAGAAATGCATCAAAACTTATAGAACTTGAATGTAAAACCATCAGGTTTTTTTCCAGAACAGATCCTAACACAATCTGTATGGCTTGTGTGAAAGAGACCTAAAGGGGTTGTCCGGAATACATTCTAACAGGTGCCGACAGCCTGCCTACCCTACTTGAAGGATCATAATTACCTGTCCACTGCTGCTCTGGCTCCCATGTTTACATCTTCTGGTCTGGGGTTTGTTTACTTCCTCTCAGGCATAGGCATGGTTACCTGATCCTCTTCTGCCTACTGCTGATGAGAGGCATCACCGTGGTTGGCTGAAGAGGATCAGGTGACCATGCCAGAGAAGAAGTAAACAAACCCAAAACCAGAAGATGGAGATGTAGGAGCCAGCACAGAGAACTGGAGGGGTGGGAAGCAGGTAAGTATGATCCCTGCAGTAGGGAGAGGTTATGTATTCCCAGACAACCCCTTTTAAACCCTTCAGTACCGAGCCACTTTTCACCTTAAACCCCAGGCCGATTTTTACAAATCTGACGTGTCCCTTTATGTGGTTATAACTTTAAAGCGCTTTTACTTATCCAAGCCATTCTGATATTGTTTTCTCATCACAGTCAATATATTTCACCTTTATTTATTTAAAAAATCCCAAATTTCCCAAAACTTCTCTACATTTATAATAGATAGTGATACCTCCAAAAATAGTTATTACTTTACATTTCCCATATGTCTACTTCATGTTCAGGTCATTTTGAAAATGACTTAGAAGGCTTAGAAGTTTAGAAGCAAATCTTAAAATGTTTAAGAAAATTTCCAAAACCCAATTATCTCAGGACCAGTTCATTTATGAAGTCACGAAGTCACTTTCTGGGACTTACATATTAGAAACCACCCATAAATCACCCCATTTTGGAAACTACACCCCTCAAGCTATTCAAAACTGATTTTTTTAAACTTTGTTAACCCTATAGGTGCCCTGCGAGAATAAAAGGATAATGGGAATAAAATTTAACTTTTTTTTTTTTTTTTAGCTGATTTTAAATTTTAATCTATTTTTTTTCTGCAAGGGTAACACATCAAGGGTTAACAGCCAAACAAAACTCAAAATCTATTACCCTGAATCTGGAGTTTACAGAAACACCCATGTGTGCTCAAAAACTGATCTATGGGCGCACAGCAGGTTTCAGAGTGGAAGGAGCACCACATGGCTTTTGGAGAATGGATTCAGCTGGAATGGTAATTGGGAGCTATGTCGCATATGAAGACACCCTGAGGTGGCCCTACAGTAGAAACCCCCAAAAAGTGACCCCATTCTGGAAACTACACCCCTCAAGGAATATTTCAAGGTGTGCAGTGAGCACTTTGACCCATCAGGCGTTTTACAGAATTAGGAAACACATGGCTGTGAAAAGAAAATACAGTTTTTTCCAGAAAAAAATTGCTATACACCCACATTTTTCAATTTTACAAGGGGTAAGAGGACAAAATGCACCCCACATTTTGTTCCCTATTTCCCCCTGAATACGGCAACACCCCAAATTATGTATTGGCGCACAGAAGGCTCTAGGAGGCAAAGTGCAAAATATGTTTTTTTGCAGGCTTGAATAAACAGACATTTTAGGTGCTATGTCGCGTTTAATAACCCCAAGAAGTGACCCCATTTTGGAAGGAGCACCCCCGTTCGAACATTTTAAGGGGTGAAAAAGGCACTTTTAACAGGTGTTACACAGAAAGTAATATGTAGTGGTTGGTGAAAAGAGGATCTGTAAACTATACAGACTAAATCAGAGATATAAGGTGGTAAAACTACAGGGTACATCAAGGATGAAATTAAATTAATACTCCATGGGTGAGTGGTAGATTCTGAAACAATCTTTGATGCACAGGCCAGGTTTTTCAGGGCAGGTTTCGCAATGGTAAATGGTGTCTTACCTTATCTCCCTTTTGGAACACACCCTGCATCTTTTTTGGGTCCTTCCCTTCCTCGCTGTTTGGTGGACTTCACCAGGGAAATGTTGCCCTGGTACAACTCGGGCACCATAACTTGCAGAAGTACTGGGGCCATCCATTGCTTGTTCTGGAAGAATTAGGGCCTTTATCACCACCTCCTGAACTTGTAGGAATGTTCTTGTCTGGCTTCTAGATCTAAATAGCATGTACGCATTGTACAGCACTATCTGTACGAGGTGCACGGCCAGCCTTTCTTTACCACACTCTTGTTTTTCGTGTGGCACTGTAGGGCTTCAGAACTTGATCTGAAAGATCCCCCTCCCATGAGCTTGTTGTAGTCCAGAATGCAGTCTGGTTTGGGGACAGTGGTAGTGGTACCACGTATAGGGGCAGGGTAGCTGGTGTTACTGTGAATGGTGGTTAGCAAAAGGACATCCCTCTTGTCCTTGTACTTAACCACCAACATGTTCTCATTGAGGAGAGCATGGCTGTCTCCTTTTCTTAGTAATTGCCCTACCAGGGATCTAGGAAGGGTATCTGATTTTTGCATACTGTGCCGCACGCCACAGTACCTCTGGAACTTAGTGACCGAACCAGTGGTAGACTCGTGTAGTAATTATCCACGTATAGATGGCAACCCTTTTCCAGCAGTGGGTGCAGTAGGTACCACATTATCTCCCCACTAACTTCTAGGATTGGGGGGGGGGGATTCTGGGGGTTCAATCCGGGTGTCCCTCTGTTTATAAACCTGGAACTTGTGAGGGTACCCAGAGCTACTCTCACAGATTTTATACAGTTTTATGCCATACCTTGTCCACTTGCTGGGCAGGTACTGGCGGAATCTTGCCTGCCGTGCAGAGCAGCCATCATACCCCGGTCACCGAGCGATTTCGCTCAGGGACTGGGTGTACACAGCGCCGTACATGTACGGATTACAGACACACTTCCATGCACTGTACATCTATGGCGCTGGTATCCTATGGGTTAAAGGGTTTTATATTTGGTTACAAACGCTTAAATAATATCAAAATGAGAAGTTATTCACCTTTAATTTACCCAAAGAACATTGCCTAGACTGGATACAATTGCATCCGCCTCACAGCTGAGTGCAGGTCTAACTATAGAAAGTAAGACTGAAAACAACACTGTTATTCACTGACAGCAAACACGTCTTAAAAATAGAGAGAAATTGAAAGACAAAGGGCAGATTTACTAACCCTGTCTGAAATGTAGAAAACTTAAGACGATGCACGGGTAATTATCAGGAACAAACTTAATGTTCCTTATAATTACTTGATCGTGAGAGGAGGTAATGGGTGATTGTTTGTCCCCATAGAGATTCATTGTTTGCTGACAGCACATCTATTTACGTAAGGTAATGTGCTACCATAAATGATTATTTTAGGTGCAGCACGAAAGCTGTGACCATCTGATGAAAGAGTGTTTGGTCATTTATGGGGTTTGATCATGGCACATTGACACGGGGCAATTATCAGAAACAAGTGTTCCTATAAACGTTCATACTTGATCATTTTCCCCAATCCTTGTCCTATGTAAAAGAGTCTTTAGGCAGGCAGTTTTAAAGATGTGCCAAATGTATCACAGTGGCTGATGCTGGATGATAAATTTGTTGCACGGCTAGAAAATATCAACTGTTGGCTCAATTTGTGCCCAAATTGTCTGCCTAATTTTGCTATAATTTTGATGCACATTGTCGCATCTTAAAGTGGTATTCCCATCTCAGACAATTGGCCCCATAGAAAGAAATGGGAGTGCACTGCACTTGCGTAGCCACCACTTCCATTCACTCCAGTGGGGCCAGGGCCGGCCTTTGGGGTGTGCGAGCTGTGCGACCGCACAGGGTGCCATGGCAACAGGGGTGCCCCGGCCCGGTGGCCGACACAGCTCGCAGACGCTACAGGCTACCAGGGCCGGACTGGCCTGATGCGGCACTGGTGACAAGTGGGGGCGGCCGGTGGCAGGGAACAGCAGGAGATGAGCGCTTCCATTGCGCTCATCTCCATAGTCATCTGTATCGCTGTCCTCAGGACGGCCATACAGATGTCTGTGCTGCGGCAGAGGAGGGAGAGGTGTGTCCCCTTCCTGTTCCTCTGATAGGCTGCCAGCCTATCAGAGGCCGGTGCAGGCGGCGCAATGACGTCATTGCGCCGCCGGAGCCGTACAGCGAGAGACACAGGCCGGAAGAGCCCTACATCGCATCACTGACATGGAGGTAAGCATAAGTGTTTTATTTTTTTTATTTTTTTACAATACCGTAACATGACAGGGTGGGAGCTACTGGCACATAAGGGGGGGGGGGGGAGCTACTGGCACATGATAATGGGGGACTACAAGATCAGCTCGCACAGGGCGCCTGAACACGTAAGGCCAGCCATTAGTGGGGCCGACGTAATTAGCCAAGCCAGTGCTCGGCTGTTTTCGGCAGCCCCATTGAAATTAATGGAGGGCATCTGTGCGTGCTCAGTGCTCTCCTTGGCTTTGCCAGCTCAGTTTACGAGATAAGTGAGCGTCCCCGTACCTATCAGAAAATAGACAATGGGAGCATATCGCTAGTATATTCCCCTAAGATAGGAATACCCCTTTAAGTCACCACCCTTTCCATACGCCATGCCTCTTTTCTGGGTAAGACATGCACCCTCTCAAAGCAAGGCACAGTGGATGATTATTACTTCGTAAATATATAAAACTGATGTGACACTGTCACACTGATGTGACATTATGTGCCAAATTTCGGAACATTTTGTGCTACGTTCTCTGCTCAATCACATGTGTATCAATGTTCATTAAATATTTGTCAAACTTTCATTCAAAGAGTGATTAAGCATAATTTACATAAAAACATAAAACCTTTTAAAATTGTTGTCGAAACCTGTCAAAATAATTCTGATTTGCTAAATTAATCTACAGGTAAATCTCAATAAACCTAAATATCATTGAAAAGTTAATTTATTTTAGTAATTCGAAAAGTGAAACTCATATGGATTCATTACATACAGAGTGATCTATTTCAAGCATTTTTTTTTTTTTAATGCTGATGATTATGGCTTACAGCTGATGAAAACCAAGTCAGTATCTCAGAAAATTAGAATAGTGTGAAAAAGTTATACAATATTGTACACTCATTGGGGGAGGTCATTTACTTCTGAAATATGCCTAAATTAGACGTATTTCAGGTGCAGGTGACAGCACAATGCTTAGTTGTGCCACTGTCCACGACTTTGCCCCGCTCATGCCAGGTCTAAAATTGTGGGTGTGGTGTGGGCGTTGAAGGTTACGGTCTTAATAAATGTGCCCATGGTGTCACACTCTGATCGGCTAATCAACACAAAACGCCTACAAAGGATAACTGCAGCCTTGAAATAATGTCAAGAAAAGTCCATTCAAGAATTTGGGGGAGATTCCCAAGAAGTGGACTGCGGCTGGAGTCCTTGTGTCAAGTAACTTTTGACCCAGAGACAATGTTGGCAGCATCTTACCTGGGCTGGGAAGAAAATTGACTGGACTGTTGGCTTAGTGGTCCAAAGTCCCATTTTCAGATAGAGTCCCAGAGTCTAGAGCAGTGATGGTGAATCTTTTACAGACTGAGTGCCCAAACTGCAACCAAAAACCCACTAATTTATCACAAAGTGCCAACATGGCAAGTTAACTTCCATGTACTTTATAATTTAGCTATAATATCCTGCCTACATTCAATGTGCTGCCTGCGCCATTCATAGTGCACCCTGACCTGAAAAGTCTAAGGCATATTGGTACACCATAGACTATTTCTAGGGTGCAGGTGCCCACAGAGAAGGCTCTGAGTGCCACCTCTGGCACCCATGCCATAGGTTCGCCACCACTGGTCTAGAGTAAGAGTGGAGAGGCACACAATCCAAGTTGCTTGAAGTCCAATGTGAAGTTTCCACAGTCACTTATGGTTTGGGGAGCCATCTGCTGGTGTTGGTCCACTATGTTAGATGAAGTCCAAAGTCAGGAACTGCTCTAAAATTTTGTAGCGGATGAATGCACTGTTTCCCTGTGCTCAAAAGCTTTATGATTCAATTTTCCAGCAGGCTTTGACATCTGCCTACACTTCTAAAAGTACTATTGCTTGGTTTAATAACCATGGTATGACTGTGATTAATTGACCAGCAGCTCGCCTGACCTAAACACTATAGAGAATCTATGGGGCATTGTCAAGAGGAAGACCCAACAATGCAGACAAGCTGATGGCCACTATCATAGCAACCTGGGTTTCCATAACACCTCAGCAGTGCCACAGGCTGATTGCCTCCATGCCACGTCGCACTGATGCACTAATTCATGCAATGGGAGCCTCGACCAACTATTGAGTGCACATAGTATACATACTTGTCAGTAGACCAACATTTCTGTATTAAAAATTATTCTTTAATTGGTGGAATTTTCTGAGATACTGACTTTTTGATTTTCATTAGCTGTGAGCCATAATCAACATTAAAAGAAATATACTTGAAATAGATAATTCTGTGTGTAATGAATCTAATTTTATATCCATATGAGCTTAACTGTGTGAATTGAATTACTGAAATAAATTAGCTTTTCAATGATATTCTAATTTATTGAGATGCACCTGTAAGCTAATTGTACAACCAGTTCAAGAGTAAGTCCTTTTTCACTCACACATTTATTCTGTGTTTTTGGATCTTTTTCAGTATAGCATGACCAGCATCAACAGTGTTGGCACTGATGTGGGCAGTGTGGAGAGTGCCAGTGTGACTGGGGAAATTGAACTTGCACTTTCATACAACCTGAAGACCTGCACGCTGGAGATCTTAATCAAAGCATGTAAAAACTTAGCACATGGGGAAGAGAAAAGAAAGAAATGTAATCCGTAAGACTTAGCTTTGAACTGTGCATGCTACAGAATGTTCACTTTCTTTACTAGGACCTGTTCTGTCCCCATAAAATTCCAGACTGCATAATTTTGCAGACGCATCATCCATGATTCCAGTGGTGCGTTAGTATCTAGTGAGAGCTACATGGGATATATATGTGGTATCAAGGTACAATATCATGTGTTAAATACTGTATTTTTTTGTTTTGTTTTATTCTAGGTATGTAAAGACGTATTTACTTCCTGATAAATCTCCAAGCAGTAAAATGAAAACGAGTGTTAAGAAAAATACAGTTGATCCATCATTTAATGAAAGTTTAAAGGTAAACTACACCTACATAAATGAGAAGCACTGCAACATACTATAGGCGACCTTTCCCTGATTTTTGTCCTCCATTATTTATGCTAGAAGATAGTTGTTGTTGTTGTTGTTGTTGTTTCTTTGGCTTACTTTGCAACAAAATATTGGCACAACTTCAGCTACACCTCTTTCCCACTAAACTGGTAAAGCTACATATACAATTTATTTACCAGTGCATGTCATATCAAATTGTACGGCTTTTTTCTGTTTTCCTGCTGTTGAAATGAATGAAAACCCATAAGGCTTTGGTCCTTGATGAAACACTGTGAAAATCTGCAGTAAAATCTTAAAGGGGTGGTTTCACTTAAGCAAATAGCATTTATTATATAGAAAGGCACTTACTAATGCATTGTGATTTGTACATATTACCTCCTTTGCTGGCTGGATTCATTTTTTCATCACATTATACACTGCTTATTTCCATGGTTGCGCACTATAGAAAAAAACACCAGCCTACATGAACTCCCATGGTCCCAGCCACCAGAAAGGCCGCAACTTTTTAAATTTTTTTTAATAGTTGACAAGCAAGGCTACTACTGCTGAATTGCCGGGTGGTTGTAACCATGGAAACGAGCAGTGTTATAATGCGATGGAAAGGAAGCAATATGGACAATAACAATACAGTGGCTTGTAATAACTTTTTCTACATAATAAATGCAATTTGCTGATGTGACACAACCCCTTTATGTGAATTTCTTGGTAGGTGAAACCCACAGCAGCAACTTACACATTCCGTCCTATCAGCTTAAGCTACTTTCACACTAGCATTTTTGCTGGATCCGGCTTCCATTACTGATAATATAACCGTCTGCATCCGTTATGAACGGATACGGTTGTATTATCTTTAACATACCCAAGACAGATCCGTCATGAATTCCATTGAAAGCCAATGGGGGACGCATCAGTTTTCTTTTGTGTCAGAGAAAACGGATCCGACCCTACTGACTTGCATTGTGGGTCATGACGGCTCCGTCTTGCTCCGCATACCAGGACGGAAAGAAAACCGCAGCATGCTGTGGTTTGCTCTCCGGTATGAGAACGCAACTAAACGGAATGAAATGCATTTTGGAGCATTCCGTTCTATTCAGTTACGTTTCGTCTCTCTTGACAATGAAGAGGGACAAAACGGAAGCCTTTTTTTTCTGGTATTGAGACCCTATGACGGATTTCAATACCGAAAAATATTAACGCTAGTGTGGAAGTAGCCTTACCTAAAGAATGCTTCAGTTACCAGATTTACCCTGGGCACAGTGAGCAGAGCCTTTTGCTTCCAGCTCCGCCAACTGTATTGTTTCCAGTGCTGGCGGCTGTCCTAAACAGCTGATCGGTGGGGCTGTCGGAGCCCCAGAAATCTGAAATTACCTATCCTGATGATTCATTAATCTCTAAGTCCTATATCTGTCAAATATTTTGAAGCACACATGGTTATGCAATACTTAACATTAGCTTTGTTAGATTGCCTCCTGCTGAATATTCTTCTCCTCTGCAGTATACCATGGAACGTTCCCAACTGGAGACACGAACTCTTCAGATATCGGTGTGGCATGCAGGCAGACTAAAGAGAAAGGTCTTTCTAGGCGAAGTGCTTATTCCACTAGAATTCTGGGACTTTGAGGACAACTCGACTAAATCATTTACTTGGTACCAACTGAAAGCAAAGGTATAGTACAATAAGTTGAAAGGGTTTCTCAAGATCAGGAAAAATGGGCCAAGGAAGGGAAATTACATAAAACAATAATACAATAAAACATTACCTATATAATTATTATTACCTTTACCCTTCTGCTGTGGTGCTCTTGCCAGTCTTTGGGTATTGTGCTTCAGCGGTGATGTCATGTCAACAAATGTGACTGCTGAGGCCAATCATTGGCCTCAAAAGTCTCAGTAGTGTGTTGGAAAGCTTTTTTTAACTATCTGTAGCCCGTCCCCTCATTACTATCCTACTGGTTTCCATAGTAGTTTTCAATACCCACACACAAGAAATCCCCTTGTCTCTATCTTCTATACTGTAGCCAAAAAAGTCCGAAGAGTTATCTTTGCAGTATCATGGAGAGCTGTGTGTGAAAATCAGACTTGAGAGACCTCCAGCTTCTAGAACATTCCTGTATGAGCATATGTCAGATGGTAAGAAGCTTGAGATAATCCAGAATACCAATTACCTTTAAAGTAGAATATATTTCTTTTATTAACTTTTGTTTGTGATACATGCACAGATGTAAGACATATTGAAGTGGTCCAGCTCCATCTTGTGATAAAAAGTGCCTGCAATTTATCGTTAAGACCAGATGGTTTTGTAAGCCCTTTTGTTAAGAGGTAAATTGCCAGATCTTGACTTCTAACTTTTATACAAGATCTAACTGTGCATAAAGGTTTATATACTTTTGTCTTTTTACTGATTTGACTAGTTGTCTTATTCTGCCAAACAAGCAAGAAATAAAGCAAAGGACTCCAGTGCTGAGAAGACAGTCCTTTCCAGAATGGAATCACACAATCATTTACAATATTCCAAATCCAGGTGATCTCAGGATGTCTCGACTGGATCTAACTGTATGGGATCAAGGTTTGAATGAGCGATTTCTTGGTGGAACCAGTTTGAGCTCAGGTACAGTATAATCATTCATTCCCAACTTATACCCAAAATATAGAAAATAAACAAGTGTTGAACATTGTCCAATACTCTCTCACTCAATAAATGCAATTTAAAGAGCGCCTGTCTCCATGATCAATCCTATTAAACCAGGCATGCTGCCTTGTAGTGTTGATCATGGTGACTAAAATGAGCCCATTCTCTCTGCAAGGGTACATGACAATGGTGGGGTTAAAGCACCAAGGAGCTGGCTGAGGAGATTGGAGCACTGAGGAGCTGGCTTAGCCCCTCAAAACACCACCTCTCTCCTGTGCCGCTCCTCTTCCCAGTGAGATTGATAGGGCCAGGCATCCTCACTGCCCCATTTGCCAGCGCAGTGAAGATCTCATGTGGTCGTCCCAACTCAAAGATCTTCATTGCACATGTGCCAACTGGGAGTGAGAGTAGCAACCGGGAGAGGTGAAGTGGTGCTCCGGGCATCTTAATTTGCATGCAACTAAAAATAAAATTCTGTCTGCAACAGTAATACCGATTGCAGATACAAAGGGTCATGGTGATAGATGCTCTTTCATTTAGAAACTCATATTACCACGAGCAGAAGACTGAGCTGCTATGACAACATATGCTTCTATATATTAGAGGGGAATCATACTTGATGTTAGCACTTTGTTTTGGGCTGGGGTGGGGAAATTATCTACCTGAACAAGTGAACTGTATGTTGGACTGACCATATTCAGAATTGTTGATAATCTGGGGCCTGACAGGTGCCAATTTATGACAGATTAAAGAAAAGACACTTTATAACACATAAGATTAAATACGTTACCATGCATTAGATGACAATATATTCTACATATTTAAAAAAAGGACATTCTCTCAAATTGTTATGTTCATTCATTTCACACTAATTGCTAACAGGGGGCATAGCGCATTGCATACCCCACAGAGATAAACTGTGTATACACATTAGCTGTATAGCTTTATATTATCTTCATTTATTTGTAGACTAAAACATTGTACAGAAATTTAATTTCCTTTTTGCTAAAGTCAACTACAGGCATAGATAGAAACAGGGGTGCACCACCAATGAGGCCAGGTGAGGCGATTGCCTCAGGCAGCACCAGGTAGGGGCAAGAGGGGGCAGCGGAAGGGCCATGGGCAATGAGCGCTCTCATTGTGGCAAAGGGGTTAGGTTAAGAAATTGGCATGGGGGGGAGGGGGCGCCATTTCAGTTTTCGCCTCAGGCAGCAGAAAGGCTAGGTGCACCCCTAGATAGACGGATACTGCTTGCTATCCAAAAGTAAATATAAAAGTACACATAAAAGTATGCAGCAGAGATGCATCAAGTTTTGAGGATTAAGAGTAGGGATGAGCGAACTTCATATTTTGAAGTTCGGGTATATGCTGAATTGCGTTATGGATTCTGTTACCACGGACCATAACACAATTCCATGACTGAATGCATAACTGATTGCCTTTAGAGGCATTCATTCCGTCATAATAGAAGTCTATGGCCAGCATAACGGATCCGTCCGGTTTTAGTTATGCTGGAGTCCTCTCCTGCATTACGAAAACCGCACGGATCCGTTTTGCAGCCCATAGACTTCTATTATGACGGAATGCCTCTAAAGTCAATCAGTTATGCATTGTGTCATGGAATTGCGTTATGGTCCGTGACGGAATGCATAACTAATTGACTTTACACCCCAACCGGAACTTTAAAATATCCCTAATAACGAGTCTTCTTTCAGGTGAGGAGGACGTCGCCTTTGATTGTGACCAATCGGCACACCTTTTATGGGAGCAGCTGCTCAGTACACCCAATGAATGGATGGAAGAGACTCTTCTCTTACAAGCCAACAAGGGGGCCTTTCATTTTTGACTTTTATATCCAATTATCACATGCTGACTTGTCATATTTGGACCTATCTTAATGAATAATGATAACAAAGTTTCCAATATTTTGTGGCTGTGAAAATATGTGAGCCTCTTCTAGGAAAACTATCAGAGACGGTGAAAGTCACCCTGTGCCTCATAGCAGCCAATGATGGCTCGTGTGCCAATTTAAACTGATTGCAGTTTGTGCAGTGATTTGAATATCTTGCACGACTAAAATACTGAGAGAGTTATGAGTAAAGCCTCATGCACACAACTGTAGATTCGGTCTACATCTGATCTGAATTTTATGCGGATTGGAAGCAGACCCATTCACTTCAATGGGGCCGCAAAATACTCTGTCTGCATCTGTATGTCCGTTCCATGGCCCTGCAAAAAAAAACAAAAAACGTCCTATTCTTGTCTGTTTTGCGGCATTTATGAAACAAAGTGGAACTTGCAGAAGGGGAAAATGAGGGATGCACACTGCTGGTATACGTGTTTTGCGGATCCTCAGTTTACAGACCGTAAAACTGATACGGCCGCGTGCATGAGGCCTAATGCAGGCTACAGCAGTATATAGTTGGCTTTATCTGTTTAGTTTGTTTTAGCCTCTTATTATTTTCAGATGTGATTTGCGTAACAAGTAGGGAACCTCCGGCTCGCCAGCTGCTGTGAAACTACAACTCCCAGCATGCATACTTACTCTGCTCTTCTCTGAACTCCCATAGAAATTAATGGAGCATGTTGGAAATTGTAGTTTCACAGCAGCTGGAGAGCCGGAGGTTCCCTACCCCTGGGTTAGCCCATCCCGTGCATTGGGGGGGCATATCGCTAGAAGGGTAAGATAAATGCTGGCCATGTGGCGATAACATCAAAGCAGCCTCATATATTTTTTATATATTTTTTTTTTTTTTTAAGAGAACGTTGCTGAAGTATCTTTTCTTCGATCATTGTGGCAATCCTCTCTTATTCCTCTGGGAAATTTCAGAAAAAAACTACTCGGCCCCTTTCACAAGAACGAATATTCCGTGTGGGTGCAATGTGTGAAGTGATCAGCACTGAATCCTGACCCATTCATTTCAATGGGTCTATGTACATGACTGTGTTTTTTTGACACATTAGTTCTGCATTGTGTGAGAATCGCAGCATGTTCTATATTCTGCGTTTTTCACGCAGCCCTGGCCCCATAGAAGTGCATGGGGCTTCAGCGAAAAATGCATTGGGTCCGGAAGCAAGTGTCACTGCGCTGCTTTTTTCACTGATGGTTGCTAGGCGATGTTGTTTATAAACCTTCAGTTTTTTATTAAGCGCGTGAAAAACGCATCAAAACGCATTGCCCCCGCGTGGAAAAAAATGAATGCAATCACAGACAAAACTGACTGAAATTGCTCGCAAAATGGTGCGAGTTTCACTGAACGCACCCTGAGCCAATCCGCCACGTTCCTGTGAAAGAGGCCTTACTCTTTTCTTTATTAAAGATATTCTAGAATTATTTCTTGGGGAGTTTAAGTGTTTACTAAAACAAAATATCAGGAGAACTAATGGGTCCGCTTTAAACTCTACATTTACCTTACTACATCAGCTTTTCTGTGTGTAGTATAGAAGCTGCACTGACTTAGGGTCCATTCACACGTCCGTGTGTGTTTTGCGGATCCGCAAAACACTGAAACCGGCAATGTGCGTTCCGCATTTTGCGGACCGCACATCGCCGACACTCATAGAAAATGCCTTTTCTTGTCCGCAATTGCGGACAAGAATAGGACATGTTCTATTTTTTTTCGGGAACGCGATTGCGAACCCGGAAGTGCGGATCCGCAATTGCAGACCTGGCCGGGACATCATCTGTCCCCATTGAAACTAATGGGTCTGCAATTCCGTTCCGCAAAATGCGGAACGGAATTGCGGACGTGTGAATGGGGCCTTACTAGAAAGAATGACCAGTTTATGAATCATTTAAACAGATGAAAATGTTTTGAATTCATTTGTATATACACACGCTTTTACGGTATCTCTTTTGCCTAACTATTATATTAAAGTACAGTATATCAAATAGGACTTTATTGTGATATTAAACTACTTGCATTTCTGTACTTGGTCTTGTCTTTCTGGGTTTCTCCTACTTAAAGGAGCTGTCTAGGATTTTGATAATGATTGCCTTTCCTCGGGATAGGCCATGAATATCAGAATGATGGCGGTCTGACAAGCTGTAACTCCGGCACTACACAGCTCTGTCCGTTGTGTAATGCAGAGATCAGCAACCTTCGGCACTCCAGCTGTGAAACTACAACTCCCAGCATACACACTTACTCTGCTTTTCTTGTAGCTGCCTTAGAAATGAGAGTTGCAGTTTCTTAACAGCTAGAGTGCCGGAGGTTGCTGATCCCCGTGCAGTGGATGTAGCTTTTCACCGCAGTGCTGGAATGGGAACACCTCTGCAGTAACCCGCTGCTCCACCACATGAAGGAGGTACAAGATAACAGATTATTAGTGGCTGTTATATCAAAATCCTGGACAACCCCTTTAAGGCGTTTCATGTACTTTATCATTGACCCTCACTGTCCTTGTAGAGTGTACACATGGGAAATGGCATTTTAATAAACTTCGTTTTAGCAGATAATACCAAAGTGTGCTTGTGATTTGAAATGTGTTCTATATATCTTTGTCAGGCTGACCAAATTTTAGTTCATAAGTATTCTACATAGAATCAAAAAGGCTAAATCTGTGGCAAAATCCACATGATGAAATATTTTGCTGTGCATTTGTCATAGAGGCAACCCTTTGCATTGCCTAGACTAGAATGGTATTCTCTGGCATTTATTGGGATGACTGGTATTCACTGGAAGGGATTTTGGCTGGCACTTCCCTGCTGTGTGTGAACTGCATCACTTTTATGGGTGAACTGGGGGAACAGTTTACTTAATTTTAGTCAACTTACTATTATCCTGGAACAAGAGTACAGCGCTGCTGTCCCCTTCATTGCAGCGCCTGCCCCTTGTGCTGACAGCCAGCTCCTGGGGACACATAATGATTCTTCCCCCAACATGGCTGGTGATGGAGGCAAATGTGACTATGGCATCCAGGTCCATGCTACCACGCTGCAAAAATAAGACATGTCCTATCTTTCACCGCAGATGTCAATGGGTCTGCACAGCAATGAGGAGCGCACACGGCCGGTGCCCGTGTTTTGCGGATCCGCAGTTTGCGTTCCTCAACATTGTCACGGCCATCATACATTTGTTAACGTAGCATAATTCTATTATTTATTTTATTTACATTTTACAATTTCTGAAACAGAACTGATTAAGGCTGCTTTCACACAATCCGTGTTTCGTCAGTTATTTCCATCAGTGATTCTGAGGTGAAACCAGGTGTGGGTCAAAAACACACACCAGGTGCAACTGGTTCCATTATTCTTTACCTCTGTGTAGCACCCACTCCTGGTTTTGGCTCAAAATCACTGATGGAAATCACTGACCAAACACTGTGGCCTCGTCCACATTTCCGTTTTTTTACCGACGCGTGCTTTCTGCATTTTCCACAGACAGCACATGTACCCATTGATTTAAATGTGTCTGTCCACATTTTAGTATTTTTTGTACTGATTTGGGGGTCAGTAAAACGCGGACACATGCACTACTTTGGTCTACCATGTGGACCAAGCACGCCCATTTAAGTCTGGGAAAATCATCCATGGTGCGTCTGTTTTTCACGGAAGACTGATGGGATATGCTCTTGAAATTGAATTTTCAGCTGAGTAACGTCCCTGGATTACGACTGATAGACGTACGCTTTTTTTCACTAACGGGACACTGACCCTAAAATGTGGATGAGGCCTGCCTGTACGCGGCCTAAGAATTATTATTGTAGCACTGTCACTGAGGTTGTATTCGCACAGTGTGGTTGAGCACGAATGAGAACCACAACAGCACAAACTGCATGTGTTTTACCTCAACCCTGTTGCAAACACCGCGGCACAAACACCTGATAATTGTGTACACATGAAACCATACATATAGTTAACAGAAAGACTGTTTAAAAGCTTTATTTTGTATCATAGCAGCAAAACACATTAGCACAATGCTGTATATATCTTTTGCTGTACTGTGAAATTTCTAGTAATCTTCTTAGCGATAGGTAATGTATACAAGTATAAAACAGTCCTTTCTTGAACAGAAATAGCATTCAAAATTAAATTGATGCGCTGCAAAAAAAACTTCAGATGTTTCCATGATTTTAAAGAAAAAATACTTGCCATTAGTACTTATGTATAGAAAATTCAACATAAGCAATTTATTTCTGAAATATACAATGCAAATGTATTTCCCTTTTGTCCAGCACATGAAACACTATATAATAAGATGTTACTACTGAAAGTCCAATTCATTCTCCTCTATGAATATCACAATGTAACTGCTAACGTTACCTTACATCAATCATAATCTACAGAGGACAACGTGAAGATCTCGGGCCCAACTACTGTACATCATCATAGGGAAGTAGTTGTAGATCTGCATCATCTGGAGAAACCTAAAGTATCTAAATAACATTTATTTATTTTTTTGCAATTAGATTAATTTCCTTATTTTTGGAATAAAAATAAGGAAGCTCATAAGCCCTAAAGACATGATGTGGCTGAAAATCCACATTTCAGATGAAAACCATTGGTCCAGCTTCTTGGCAATTAACGTAATTTGACAGGGAAGTTGCCATCAGCCTTGAATAAATGAACGGCCGGCCATGTAACGCATCATCGGACAGAGTGTGTCGTGTCTGGAGCTTCTGCTTGTTTATGGCTCTCCTCTCTGACTCAAGGAGGGTGTTGACCAGCCCCCACCCCCTATAAGAGCTCCATATGCCCTAATGCAAAGATGGGCAAACTGCAGCCCTCCAGCTGTTGCAAAACTACAACTCCCAGCATGCAAAGACTGCTTACAGCTTTCAGCCTACAGCAGGGCATGGTGGGAATGGTAGTTTTACAACAGCTGGAGAGCCGCAGTTTGCCCTTCCCTGCCCTAATTGGACATACAGACACCAGTTAGATTTGTGAGGGAAGACGGCTACAGTTTGAATTCAAATATTTGGAAAGGGAAGCCTCATCTGGTTATACAAATGAGTGGCTGTCCATGGTCTGCCAGAGCAGTCTGAAGTTCTGACTCATAGAGGGTAATTCCTTGCTTGGATGCCGCCCTTTGAGGATCTAGCTGTTCAGAAACTACAACTCCCAGAATGCTTCATTCACTTTTGTGGGAGTTAGTACAGTCGAGCATGTTTGCACGCTGGGAGCTGTAGTTACACAGCAGCTGAGTGCCGAATGTTGCTGACCCCTGCTCTATGATGTTCACATACGCTAATGAGGCATAAATTATTATTTTTTTCAATAAAAGAACCTCTTTAAGCTGTGACTGTGGAGCCATTTATAAGTTTAAATAAATTGCAACTGATCCTGTAACTGTCCTATGGTTAACGGATCACACGTCATACAAGGCCACAAATACTATGCAAATTAAATCCAGTTTGGTTGGAAAATCCTTAACCCATTTACATGAAGCATCTGCTGGCTTTATATTTAGTTACCCCCCCAAAAAAACCTGTTCATAAAAAGCACAACAAACATGGCCTGTGTAAAGCCAACCTAATCTAGAACTTTTTGTTTTTTTTTGCCTGGGATGACCTTTAACGTGTGAAACAGAAGCATTATTGATACAATGAAATGATTGGGCTCTGTTCACATCTGCAGTAGGGTGCAGGGCTGCATCTGTCAAACAACAAATCCAAATGGTGCCCAGCGTTTTGGAATCCCTTTGAAACAACGAATTTTAAATGGCACAAATAGCACTGCCAAAAAATGCACCAACGTAGCATATGTGGGACACTTCTCTGCAATTCAGAGCTGTATGAAAGCCCTAAGCAGACACGCTTGCGCAGTATGTGCCCTATTTTAAACTCAGGGTAACTTCTCTATATATCCATATTTTGACCATGTTTCGAAAAGGTGTTGCATTCCAGTACCATATAGATTCCATGTATTGATATACGATTTCTGTACAATGTTGTGCATGGGTACCCTCTGTGTTCCAAAGTATTTCTAAATAATTCATTTACAGGCAAAGGACGCCATTCCTTTACAATATTGCACTGCCCTTTGGGCTTAAAAAGAACATTCTTCCAATAGGTCTTTTTACATATATTACAGGCTCTGTCCTCTTCGGAGTGAAATCCATCAGATGCTTCCTCGGTCTGTAGCCCTCATCTCTGGTCTTCTGAAAGCTCATGCACACTTTAAAGAGGATCTGTCGCCAAAAAATGCAATGCAATCTGAAAGCCCCATGTTATAGAGCAGGAGATCCTTTCCCACAAATATATATATATCAATCCACTCAGCTTCTACTGCTCTATTACATACTGCTTTCAGATTGCATTTCAATTTTTGGCGACAGGTCCTCTTTAAGCTAAATTCATATCAGTGTGATAAGTAATCAGCTTTACGCCATGTTCGCACTGTCAGTATTTGGTTATTGTTTTTCATCAGTAGTTGTAAGCCAAGAGTGGATCAAAAACACGGAAGGGGCAGAAATCTTTCTATTATACTTTTTTCTGTAGATTGTAATTTTGGCTTACAGATACTGACCATGTAAAACTGGAGTAAGTGAGTGTTTATGAGCTCTCAGGGCTACAGGCTGAGTGATCAGACTGCATTTCTGGTGGATTTTCCTGTGAATAGGAACACAGTGGTCCCTCAACTTACAACCGCCTCAGGATACAATATTTTCAACATACAGTACAATGGTTCTTCCTGGGCAATGATAACGAAGCCAAGCTCAACATACAATACCTCAGACATGGCAACTGGCTGGAAGATCCACCTATTCAACATGGGCGTTTCACTGGGTGACTGTCTAGAAGCTCCTCTCGTCAGAGGTAATGTCACTGTTAATGGTCAGTACAGAACAAGACGAGCTGTTTCTTTGAACACCAGGTAAGGGCATCTCCATGTTATTTTCTGGCACAGTGTGTTCTCTACAAGCATCTGAAGAAGCTCCTGTCTATCATAGAAGGTGATTTACAATTTCCAGCAGCCATTCCTGAATGTTATGTAAGGATTTGCTTTATTTGTATAATTATTTTTCCCTTTAAACCTAGTTTCCTCTTATTTTGGGATGTCATTTTAAAGGGGTTATCTAAGCTCCCCCATGCACCGGACCCCTCACACTGAATCTACTTCCCTGGCTCCCCGCACCGCCACTTCTCCCCGTGCGCGAATGAAAACATCCAGTGTAGGAGGGGGAAGCCAATGGCAGGCAATGACTGGGAGGAGCCTCCCTAGCATCGTGGGTGCTACTTGGCAGGATTGTCCCTGTCTGTCTCTCTCCCCCCCCCCCAACACCGGGTGTTTTTATCCGCGCACAGGGAGAAGCGCCAGTGCAGGGAGCCAGGAAAGTATATTCAATATGAGGGGCCCGGCGTATGGGGGAGCTTTTTATAGTCTTGGATAACCCCTTTAAGGCTTTGGCACAAGTTACTAGTTTTAAATAGAGCTATGGTCTATGGATAACTTGAGGGACCACTTGCATATGTGAAACCATGCTTGAAAGGTTTTAATAAAGACCTTTTGGAAAAATGCATTTTAGCTGAAAGTGAATGATGTCCACAGCCTCTAAGTGTTCATTAAGAATATTTGTGTTATTATCAACCTTAATAACTGTGAAAGGAGCGGTCCTTAAATAGAACAGTAAAAGCCCTAAATTCACCCACAAGGTCATGGTAATGAACGGTTTAACATCGTTTTAGTTTTATTTGAAGTTCTTAACACTTTAAAACTTTGATCTCAGTTAAATGTTACCCAGCCAGGAGTAAATACAGATTTTTGATGGTGAAAATTACACAGATCAAATGTATGGCACAATATTCACCCAGAAATCTTTAATTACAGGCATACACCAATGCAATTTACATAAAAATAGTAAAAACATGACCCATTGGCATCAGTGTATTAATCAGGTGCCAAACTGCTAACCAGATCAGATTGTAATCAAGCCTTACAAACATTTTTTTTTTAATTCTCTACAAAGACAAGCCTTTTGGCACCATAACATTAATATTATTTCATTGTAGCTTGATAAACATAATTTCTAAAAAAAAACAAAAAAAACTAAACTATTAATCTTAAATAATTGGTGCAAAAATGTGCTGCGGTTGCACATGGCAGCCGTAATGCATTTTGGCCCCGGTAACTATGAAGACCTGCTAGTGGAGGAAAAAGATTTTTTTTTCTTTTGCAGCGATCATGAGTCAACTATAGAATGTTATCGCACATGGACCCTTCAGTACATCCTTTAATAGTGTAGTGACTGTGTCTGTCCATTACATTGCTTCAAATTCATCAATTCTCTGTTTGGTGTTGCCCTGCCGGATTTGTCTCAGGGTCTTGTATTTGTCACGGCCCAATCGTGCATTTTCTGTATGTAAGAGGTCATTGTGTGTCTTCTTGCTGTCATCCCGAGCTTGAGAAAGCTCATTTGTCAAAGCCTGGTAGAGAAATGTAGATGTATTTAATGTCCTCTCTTGACTTCCTATAGAGCTACAATATACAATGCAATGTATACTACCCAGCCAATAAGCTGTTCCTGTCTAGCTTTGTGTAGTCGATGGAACTGGATACTGCAGCGCTGCTCCCAATAAAGCTAATGGGCGCAGTGCTGCAGTAACCAGCTCTGTCCACTATACAGTGGGGGAAGCTATCCTAAAGATAGGCTATCAATATTAAAATCCTGGATTACCCCTTGGAGGCAACTATACAAAACAAAGTAACCAGCGATCGTTTTATTAGGAAAAAAACTGTTCATTCAGCATAATAATGTAATAGCTCAGAAGGCCGCGCTCACCATTAGCTGCCTCTGCACACGCTCATTCTTCTCTGCCTCAGTGATACGACTCTCCTCTTTGCGGTCGTCTTGGAAATTGTCATAGGTGAATTCTGCACTGTATTCTACTCCATCATCTGGCAAGTGCTCGTTGACATACTCCCTGACGGGTTCATATACTGGTGGAGGCGGAAGTGGGGGAGTAGTCATGACCATCTGCAGTTCCTCCTTTGTCCGAACGAGATCGTTTTGAGCTTCTGTTGCCTGTTAACCAAACAATGTGCATTTCCTTTAGTCCGCGCCTTGGAATTTCAAACTGTCAAAAGCATATTGAGTCCACACAAAGTACTGTCATTTGTAAGCGGCAGAACGCAGGAGCTACTGAACCTGGACATCGTTCAAGTAAGGTCTTTTTTCTGTTTAACGCTATGGGCCTGGAGTAAGTTTAACACATGAACTAATTTAAAACACAATAAATGGTAATAATAAATTTCTCCTCAGTAGCACGCTAAAATGTATAACGAGAGACTTGCTTCGTCTTGCGTCTATGATGTTACATTTCGATTATTATATATTATATATATATTATATATTATCGTTTCGAAATCCGAAGTTGAACTCTGCTTTGTTAATGAGATTTTGAAACGGTAATTTATATAATTTATATGCGCAAAACCGAAGTGTAATGTCATAGACGCAAGACAAAGCAAGTCTTGCGTTATTTGCAGCAAGAGTTTCAAGGCCTCAGCGCAGACCATACATTTTTTGCATGTTACGGAGGAAATATTGTAAAAGAAATTTTCAAATTAATTGGGTTTGATTCACTCATGCCTAGTAATAATAATACTTCTAATGCACAGCGAGATGGATTTTCCCCATAAACCTTTATAACATGTCAAACAGACTGTTCAGACCCAACTGCTAGCAATCTAGATACAAATAAATAGGTATTTCTCACTGCTGGACCCTCGCTAATCTGTTATTAAGCAACTGTGAGAATCAGTCCATCTTTGTAAGGTGATGTGAACAGTAAGGGACTGGGTTACTTATAGTGACTGCACTCACACTTCTACATCACGCTGAAGTTTCCAACTATGTGAAGTTTAACAGCCTCTCTTAAGGTGGCCATACGCATTAGTCTAGAGTTGATTTCCACCAAAACTTAAAGGGGTTGGCCGGGTTCAGAGCTGAACCTGGACATACGCATATTTTCACCCCGCCGGCCCCTGTAATATGAGCATCGGAGCATTTTATGCTCTGAATGCATTCCCTTGCCCTGCGCTGGATCGCTAAAGCCCACCCATCAGAAAATTGGCCATGTTTAATATTTTTGTCCTATAGTCCGAAGAAAGAATGTTGGTTAAGAAAACAAAAAAACATTCATGAACAAAAATCTTGTTTTCAAGGAACGGTCCCAGAACGATCTTTCGCCCACGCCCGCTTTCAGTGAATGTGTACGGCCAGCCTGAACAACTGTAATGGCTAATGTACTACACGGTATATGGCCGTGTCTGTGAAGTAATCGTTCACTAGATCAGTGTTTCCCAACCAGTGTGCCTCCAGCTGTTGCAAAACTACAACTCCCAGCATGCCCACACAGCCAAAGGCTGTCCGGGCATGCTGGGAGTTGTAGTTTTGCAACAGCTGGAGGCACGCTGGTTGGGAAACACTGCACTAGATGATGGTTTGTTCAACTGCTGTTCAACCATCAACTTCTACCTCAGCTGGAGTGCCGGAGGTTGCTGATCCCTGTTCAGAAACTACAACTCCCACAATGCTTCATTCACTTCTATGGGAGTTAAAAGAACAGCCAAACATGTTTGCATGCTGGGAGTGGTAGTTTCACCACAGCTGGAGTACCGAAGGTTGCTGATCCCTGTTCTATCTTATGGCTGCCTTTAGAGTACACCTACTCCGGATAAACAGAAAATTCTGCATGAATTACATGTGGATTTCTCATGGATTTCACCCTGTCCTTTGCCAAAGCATGGAATCCATGGTGGAAATCCACAGCACAAATTGACTGGCTGCTGATTTAAAATGCAAGTTATTCAGCAGTGCGTGGATACCATTAGCTAATCTCATCCACTTTGCTGGTACTACTGTAATATGCGGTTGATTTACTGCACACAAATCCATGACAGTAAATTGAGGTTTATCGGTCCTGAACAGATGTACTCAACCAGCTGACATATGGATGGACAATCGTCCGAGTGTACTTTTAGAAGATTCTACCCCAAACGCCAGCTGCAACAGGGTGAAGGAGAAAAACATTTCATAATGTTTGATTGATGGTTAATTATACCATAAACTGCAGGATATGGTTGATTACAAGATGATAAAAATCATGGTTATCACAGCTTGTCTATAAACCTTAAAATAATAAGTTATTATGACAGTAAATAACATCATAAATACTGCAGTAAACCGTTTTGGCCCTGAGCACTCTCACTTCTGTTTTACTGCTGTGCTCCTTTAGGCTAGTTGCACACTAGTGTTTACCGATCCGGCATTACCGGACGATGCTGGAATGCCGTCCGACCCCCATTAACTATAATGGGGACCGACTGTGATCTGGCCACCCCCCCGGCAAATATGATATTCTATGCCGGAACAGCCTGTCTAAAGGCTGTGCCGGCAGTGTGAAACAGGCCTTAGTGAGTGGGCTTCACCCGTGTCTATTTGCATCCCATTGCAGGGTTCATCTTAGATTTTGGATTTGATTGAAATCTATTTAGAATGAAAAGGTTTTATAGGGTTAGGCCTAATTCACACGTCCGCAAAATGGATCCACATCCCATCCGCAATTTTGCGGAAGGGTTGCAGACCCATTCATTTCAAGGGGGCAGGAATGGATGTGGACAGCACACTATGTGACGTCCGCATCTGCATTTCCGCATCCGCGTTTCCGTAAAAAAATAGAACATGTCCTATTCTTGTCCGCAATTGCGGACAAGAAAAGGCATTCCCTATATAGTGCCAGCAATGTGCGGTCCGCAAAATGCGGAATGCACATTGCAGCCGTCCGTGTTTTGCGGATCCGTGTTTCCGCAAAACACACTACGGACGTGTTAATAAGGCCTTATCCAGCACTGCAAACACATGGCTGCTCTAATCCAAAAACTGCACCGCTCCTGTTTACAGGTTGTGTGCGGTACTGCAGTGCTGCCCACTGACTCCAATGAAGCTGAGCTGCAGTACTAGACACAACCCATGGACAGGGGTGGTCCTGGTTTGGGATTAAAGCAGCTATGTTTTCTAATCCTGGACAACCCCCTTTAATAACAGTGGTTGAACCTAGCAATTTCGCTGGGTCTGGCCAACCACCTAATGCGTACGTGGACCATTTGACTCTCCAGCAGATGTCGGAGGGAGAAGCATTGAGCAGTTGGGTATCGAAATGCCCAATCATTTTGTTCTTGGGAAGATAAGCAGGTGAAAACACATGCATGCTTGGCTGAACCAAGTGAGAAGATGCATGCATTGTGGGCCAGCTGACAGCTATCTGAAATATATGGCCATCTTTACACGAGATACAAATCATGGTACTGACAGGCTGTTTTTTTGCATCAAACAACAATGGCTTTGCATAAGGTAATCCACTTTCTCACTGGACATTGCACAACATACACAACATAAAAGCATATTAGTAAGTGGTCAGTGAAGAAGACTAATGGCTAAGTTTAGTGACGTGCATATTGTAATTTTAAAGATGGTGTAAAATAGGAAATGTGGCTCCATACCCGCAGTTGCCATGCACCAACTTCCTCTTCCTTAGCTCTTTTTGCTTCCTCCAGAAGAGTAATCCTGGTTGTATACTCGGCTAGCTCTGAAGCCTAAAGGAAAACGACAAAGGTTTCACTCAAGGAAAGTCTTTACTGCATCTCTGTGAAACTAAGCAAATACATGAATAGTGACAGTAAATTCTGCTTGAGATCGGCCCTGTGACCATTTATGGTGACATATTTTCACATCAGACAGAAATGTTATGATCTGTTTGGGTGCACTTATACAAATGAATATTATTTGGATCCTGAAGCCAACTAATTCTTTATGTGGAATTTCGATATAAACTGCATATATAGCTAGGAGATAGTAAATGTAATCATTACAAAGTCCAATAGATGGCAGCAAACTCGCGTAGCATACTGAAACAAACACATTAGGAGGCATTTACTACTAAATGAATTGCTGTAGTCATAAAGTGAATACAGTATTATTTCTCTCTCTGGCATCCATAGTTGCCGCCAGGACTGCCAATGGTTGCGGGTGATCACAAGGTGTGCCCGCTACGACTACGTCAAATTACAGGTGTCGGCACAGATGCAATTCAATAAAACAGGTGTCCCTTGCCTTTAAAGATAGGATGTCAGGGATGAATATAACTATTTAGGCTGAGATCGTATGTAAACTGACCATCTGAGCAGACACACCCATTGAAAGGGTTTTCTGGAACCAATACTGATGGCCTATGCTTAGGACAGTTGTGGTGGCAGTAGATGGACCCCATCAGAAATGCACGACCATCATTTAAATGAATAGCGCTGCTGACCCATTCACACCACTACCCAGTGTACTGAGCAGTGCTGTTCCAGTGCAGTAACTTTTTTAAACAGCTGATAGATGAAGATGATGGAAGTCAGACCCTGAATGATCTGAAATCGATGGTCAATCCTAAGGACAGGTCATCAATAGAGATGAGCGAATTTCCGCTTATGAAATTCGTTCACGCTTCGTTTGTTGGTAAAAGGTGAATTGCGTCATGGATTCCGTTACCACGGACCATAACGCAATTCAATGACGGAATGAATAACGGAATGCCTTTAGAGGCATTCCATCATAATAGAAGTCTATGGGCTGCAAAACGGATCCGCCCCATTTCCGTGTTGCAGCCCATAGACTTCTAGTATGAAGGGATGAATAGGGCATTCCGTCATAGAATTGCGTTATGGTCGGTGGTAAGGAATCCATAACACAATTCCCCTTTTATCAACGAACGAAGTGTGAACGAATTTCAAAATACGAAATTCGCTCATCTCTAGTCATCAATAAGGTTTGCAGACCCCTTTAACCACTTAAGCCCCCCTAGCTTAAACACCCTTAATGACCAGGCCACTTTTTACAATTCCGCACTACACTACTTTCACCGTTTATTGCTCCGTCATGCAACTTACCACCCAAAAGAATTTTACCTCCTTTTGTTCTCACTAATAGAGCTTTCATTTGGTGGTATTTCATTGCTGCTGACATTTTAACTTTTTTTGCTATTAATCAAAAATGACCGAAATTTTTGCAAAAAAATGACATTTTTCACTTTCTGTTGTAAAATTTTTCAAAAAAAAAACTACATTTCTATATAAATTTTTCTCTAAATTTATTGTTCTACATGTCTTTGATAGAAAAAAAGTCCAATAAGTGTATATTTATTGGTTTGGGTAAAAGTTATAGCGTTTACAAACTATGGTGCAAAAAAGTGAATTTCTGCATTTTGAAGCAGCTCTGACTTTCTGAGCGCCTGTCATGTTTCTTCAGGTGCTAGAATGCCAGGATAGTATAAATACCCCCCAAATGACACCATTTTAGAAAGAAGACACCCCAAAGTATTCGCGGAGGGGCATGGTGAGTTCATGTATCATTTCATTTTTTCACAAGTTAGCGGAAAATGACACTTTCTGAGAAAAAATAAATAAAAATTTCAATTTCTGCTAACTTCTGGCAAAAAAAAAAGAAATCTCAGACGGACTCACTATGCCCCTCAGTGAATACCTTGGGGTGTCTACTTTCCGAAATGGGGTCATTTGTGGGGTGTGTTTACTGTTCTGGCATTTTGGGCGGGGCTAAATTGTGAGCAGCCCTGTAAAACCTAAAGGTACTCGTTGGAATTTGGGCCCCTTTGCGCATCTTGGCTGCAAAAAAGTGTCACTTATGTGGTATCGCCGTACTCAGGAGAAGTAGGGCAATGTGTTTTGGGGTGTATTTTTACATATACCCATGTTGGGTGAGAGAAATATCTCAGTAAATTGTCAACTTTGTATAAAATTTTTTAAAAGTTGTCGTTTACAGAGATATTTTTCACACACAGTATAGGTATATATAAAAATACACCCCAAAACACATTGCCCTACTTCTCCTGAGTACGGCGATACCACATGTGTGCCACTTTTTTGCAGCCAAGATGCGCAAAGGGGCCCTAAAACCAATGAGTACCTTTAGGATTTCACAGGGCATTTTTACGCATTTGGATTCCAGACTTCTTCTCACGCTTTAGGGGCCCCTAAAATGCCAGGACAGTATAAATACCCCTCATGTGACCCCATTTTGGAAAGAAGACACCCCAAGGTATTCCGTGAGGGGTATGGAGAGTTCATGTAAAATTTTATTTTTTGTCACAAGTTAGTGGAATATGAGACTTTGTAAAAAAACAAAATTAAAAAAAAAAAAATATATCAATTTCCGCTAACTTGCGCCAAAAAATAAAAATTCTGTGAACTCGCCATGCCCCTCACGGAATACCTTGGGGTGTCTTCTTTCCAAAATGGGGTCACATGTGGGGTATTTATACTGACCTGGAATTTTAGGGGCCCCTAAAGCGTGAGAATCCAAATGCGTAAAAATGGCCTGTGAAATCCTAAAGGTACTCATTGGTTTTAGGGCCCCTTTGCGCATCTTGGCTGCAAAAAAGTGTCACTCATGTGGTATCGCCGTACTCAGGAGAAGTAGGGCAATGTGTTTTGGGGTGTATTTTTACATATACCCATACTGTGTGTGAGAAGTATCGCTGTAAACGACAACTTTTTACATTTTTTTAGTGACCCCATTGTGGAAAGAAGACACCCCAAGGTATTCTGTGAGGGGTATGGCGAGTTCACAGAAAAAAAGAAATTTGGCATAAGTTAGCGGAAATTGATTTTTTTTTTTTTTTTTACAGTCTCATATTCCACTAACTTGTGACAAAAAATAATATTTTACATGAACTCGCCATACCCCTCACGGAATACCTTGGCGTGTCTTCTTTCTAAAATAGGGTCACATGTGAGGTGTTTGTACTGCCCTGGCATTTGAGGGTCTCCGCAATCATTACACGTACGGCCAGCATTAGGAGTTTCTGCGATTTTCCTTATATTGAACATACGGGTAATGAGATTTTTTTTCCCGTTCAGCCTCTGGGCTGAAAAGAAAAAAAATGAACGGCACAGATTTCTTCATTCGCATCGATCAATGTGGATGAAAAAATCTCTGCCCAAAAATGTGCAAAAAAAAAAAACGGCACAGATTTCCTCATTCGCATCGATCAATGTGGATGAATAAATCTCTGCCAAAAAATGTGCAAAAAAAAAAAGTAGTAAGGCCCCATTCACACATCCGCATCTATTCCGCAATTCTGCGGAATAGATGCGGACCCATTCAGTGTGAATGGGGCTGGCGGTGATGCGGAGAGCACACTATGTGCTCGCCGCATCAGCATTTGCGGAGCTGCGGCCGCAAACTTCCGGGTTTCGGCCCCCAAACATCCGGCCGCAGCTCCGCAAAAGATAGAGCATGTCCTATTCTTGTCCGCAATTGCGGACAAGAAAAGGCATTTTCTATATAGTTCTGGCAATGTGCGGATCCGCAAAATGCGGAAAGCACATTGCCGGTGTCCAGTGTTTTGCGGATCCATGGATCCGCAAAACACATACGGACGTCTGAATGAGCCTTACAGGGGGTAATTAGTGTCAGGGGGTGATCAGGGGTTAATCAGGGGTTAATCAGGGGGTGGGGGGAGGGTCTGTGTGGTGATTTGGTGCACTTATAAAGTTTCCTTTGGTGGTCCCAAGCAAATGGGACCACCAAAGGAACGATCAGCAAGCATATCAGACGCTGTTAACAAAACAGCGTCTGATATGCCATTTTTTTAAACTTCTACAGCCTGCCAGCGCACGATCAGCGCTGGCAGGCTGTAGTTTACCTTGTCCCCGACGCGATCCTGTGAACGCGTCTCGCCTCTCGCGAGATGACGCGCCCGCGCGTCAAGGAGGAATGAACCGACCACCCGCAGGACGCAATCCTGCGTGAGGCGGTCGGCAACAAGTTAACAAACAATGAATAAGTTGCAGATACAGTTAGGTCCATATATATTTGGACACTAATCAGTTATAGTTCTATAATGGACATTAAGTCCAGACTTTTAGCTTTCATTTGAGGGTATCCACATTAAAATTAGATGAAGGGTTCAGGAGTTTCAGCTCCTTTACATGTGGCACCCTGTTTTTAAAGGGACCAAAAGTAATCGGACAATTGACTTTTGGGCAGGGGTGGGCAATTCCTTCATTATTTAATTCTCAAGTAAGCACATTAAGTGCTTACATTTTGACCATTATGCTTAGGGTACTTTCACATTTGCGGCATAGCTATCCGGCAGGTTGTTCCGAGGGGTGAACAGCCTGCCGGATCCGCCATGTCGCAAGTACCCGTGCACTGCCGTGCTACCGCTCTGTCCCCATTGACTATAATGGGGCGGAGCTACGGCGCAGCACGGCCGAAGACCGCCGGACTAAAAGTACTGCTGTTCACCTGCCGGAACAGCCTGCCGGATAGCTATGCCGCAAATGTGAAAGTACCCTAAGAAGTAAACATGCAGTCAAAGGAGCTCTCCATGCAGGTGAAACAAGCCATCCTTCATCTGCGAAAACCGAAAAAACCCATCCGAGAAATTGCTACACTATTAGGAATGGCAAAATCTACAGTTTGGAACATCCTGAGAAAGAAAGAAAGCGCTGGTGACCTCAACAATGCAAAAAGCCTGGACGCCCATGGAAGACAACAGTGGTGGATGATCGCAGAATAATTACCATGGTGAAGAGAACCCCTTCACAACAGCCAACCAAGTGACCACCACTCTCCAGGATATAGGCCTATCAATATCCAAATCTACCATAAAGAGAAGACTGCATAAAGGAAATACAGAGGGTTCACTGCACGGTGCAAGCCACTCATAAGCCTCAAGAATAAGAAGGCTAGATTAGACTTTGCTAAATAACATCTTAAAAAAACCAGCACACTTCTGGAAGAAGATTCTTTGGACAGATGAAACCAAGATCAACCTCTACCAGAATGATGGAAAGAAAAAAGTATGGTGAAGGCATGGTACAGCTCATGATCCAAAGCATACCACATCATCTGTAAAACACGGCGGAGGCAGTGTGATGGCTTGGGCATGCATGGCTGCCAGTGGCACTGGGTCCCTAGTGTTTATTGATGATGTGACACAGGACAGAAGCAGCCGGATGAATTCTGGGGTTTTCAGAGACATACTGTGTGCTCAAATCCAGCCAAATGCAGCCAAACTGATTGGTCGGCGTTTCATAATACAGATGGACAATGACCCAAAACATAAAGCCAAAGCAACCCAGGAGTTTATTAAAGCAAAGAAGTGGAATATTCTTGAATGGCCAAGTCAGTCACCTGATCTGAACCCTATAGAGCAGGGATGCTCAACCTATGGCCCTCCAGCTGTTGTAAAACTACAACTCCCACCATGCCCTGCTGTAGGCTGATAGCTGTAGGCTGACCGGGAATGCTGGAAGTTGTAGTTTTGCAACAGCTGGAGGGCCGCGGGTTGAGCATGCCTGCTATAGAGCATTTCACTTGGTAAAGACCGAACTTCAGACAGAAAGGCCCACAAACAGCAACTGAAAACCGCTGCAGTAAAGGCCTGGCAGAGCATTAAAGAGGAGGAAACACAGCGTCTGGTGATGTCTATGGGTTCAAGACTTCAGGCAGTCATTGCCAACAAAGGGTTAGAAATTAACATTTTATTTACAATTATTTAATTTGTCCAATTACTTTTGAGTCCCTGAAATAAAGGGATTGAGTTTAAAAAATGCTTTAGTTCCTCACATTTTTATGCAATCATTTTGTTCAACCCACTGAATTAAAGTCTGAACTTTGACTGCATCTGAATCGTTTGGTTTAAAATCCCTTGTGGTAATGTACAGGACAAAAATGAGAAAAATGTTGTCTCAGTCCAAATATATATGGACCTAACTGTATAAGTGACAAATCACACACTTTAGTGAAACAAGTGGAAGGCTTACAGGCAGTAGACTTGGGCCACAAAAAGTGACGGGTAAGGGCTCATGCACACTAACGTATTTTCTTTCCGTGTCCGATCCATTTTTTTTTTTTACGGACAGTGTGCGGAACCTTTCATTTAAATGGGTCCGCAAAAAAAAAAACTGAAGGTACTCCGTGTGCATTCAGTTTCCGTATGTCCGTTCCGCAAAAAAATACATAAAGTCGTGTGCATGAGCCCTAAAAGTGAAGGGTGAATTTGTGACTTACCAGCTGCTCTTGACTCTTCATCTGGTCAACAGCTTGTCTTTCCAGCTCTTCTTTGGCACGGATGGCAGCAATGCGTTCAGACTCCAGTCTTTCTGCTTCTAACTGAGCTCTTATCCTCTCTTCTTCCAGCTCACGCGCTCTTCTAATCTGCTCTGATAATTCTGTTTAACAACACAAAGCATGGATCTGAGACACAATTACAGAAAAAACTACACCTGTCACACATTTACATTCCTTTGTTTGGATTTAGGCCGGACTCGCACATCTGTGATCCTACTGTATTATATATTGTTAGGCCTTATTCACGCGTCCGTGTCCATGATGATCCATGCCAAGATGGTCAGTGGTTCATCCAAGAAGATGTCTGTGAGGAATCTGTGTGTTTTTTTGCCCTCTGTGTCCATAGTTCTCAGACACTGCTAGGCCTCCTACCAATGATCTGTGAAAACTACGGACCAAACATGGATGGTATACATAGACTATAATGTGTGTGAGGGATGCATAATCGCAGACAAAAATAGGGCATGCTTCTATACCATCACCATGGACCCAAGATCCGTGGAAAACTGCTGATCTGTAAATTCACACATTACAGTCAATGGATACATGATCGGTCTGTGGAGGTCCCCGTTTGGGGCTTCTGTCACAGATTCTGTTTAAAATGCCGGAGGAAAATGTCCTGCATGCAGAACATTTTTCTCCACTTAAATTCTAGAGCTCTGAACCAAACCGAAACATCGCTCATTTTTGTTGTTCTGCCCCTTAAACGGAGCAGAACAGAAATAAATAGCAGGCATGTGAATGCCACGCAGGTCTGATGTCCCATTCTGACTGACTTTCCAACCTGATGGGTCCGATCTTTTATAGCTACTATCGCTACAATTCTTCAAGCATATTATACAAATACTTTTTATGTGTAAACCTAGTCTGTGAACTTCAGGTGCACATAGCTTTGAAAAAAATGTCAATTAAAAATGTTTTAAAATGTTTAGAAAGGACATTAATTTAGGCCTCATGCACACGACCGTATGTATTTTTTGTTTTGCAAAAAACATGGATGACATCCGTGTGCATTCCGTATTTTGCGGAACGGAACAGCTGGTCCCTAATAAAACAGTCCTATCCTTGTCCGCAATGCAGACAATAATAGGACATGTTTTGCGGAACGGAAATACGGACATACGGAAACTTGGAAACTGACACGGAAAGAAAATGCGTTGGTGTGCATGAGGCCTTAGAATGTGAGAATGTAATCCCACTATATTTGCAATGTTCCTCCTTCAATTTCAAGATACAATTGGACACATTTACTACTGTGACTGTGCTTAGACATTGTCATAAAATGCAACAAAATTGGGGACTACCCACTACACCTAAATTGCCCCAATAAGTTGGTATAAAGTTAGACAAAAGTGTCTAGCTATGCACCATGGGCCACTGTGATGAGCTTTGCAGGTCTTTAGCCCCATAGTTCTTGAAAATGAGGACAAGGTCTTCTAACTACATTTAATGAATATATTTACGCTTCGCATCATTTTTGCTACTGCAGTACAGTTGACTGGCAGGAGTGTGGGGTGTCAGACCCCCACCAATCAGATATTGAAGGCGTATCCTGAGCATAGGCCATCAATATAAAAGTACTGGACAAATCCTTTAACTCTTTTCTGGCTTACCTTTTTCAGCCTTCCTTGTCTTCTCTTCAAACTCCTGCAACCTGAGCATGAGTTCCTCCTTCTCCCTTATCATCAGTTCCTTCTCTTTCTCAACAGCTTCCCTCTTCTTCTTCTCATTTTCAAGCTGCTGCCTGTATTGTGAAAAATAAAGAAAAACGTCTCTCTCTCTTCTTACTAGTATGACGAATGTGCTATGTTCAGCACTTGATCACTACAGTTGGATCCGCACAGGGTTTTGTTTGTGCATCTAAAATTGCAATGTAAAATGTCTGCAGTAAAAAAACAATATGTATGCCGTTTTTCTGGTGAATTTTAAATAATCTCTTACAGTTTTGAAGAGTTATTAAGCCATATTAAAGATAACTAATGGGGTCCCATGGACTAAATCACCATAGGCACCACCACAGAGCATGTTCCATTTTAAGAAATAAAATAAAAAAAATACAGGCTACAGAAATGCAAAATGTGTGTAGAGATGCCCCCAAAAAGTACTGTATTTAAACAGTGTGCGTAAAGCCAGTCTTAAAGAGGACCTTTCATCATGTTAGCTCTAGTCTAATCAGTATCCTACCTTATAGGACGGTGCCCACTGATGGCTTGGCACTTGTTTTTGTTTCTAAAGAACCCCCATTCGTCCGCCCCAAAACTTTTTCCCACCTCATATTATAATGAGGCGACTCTGTTATACTAGGTGCAGTCTAGTATTTCTCCTGGGAGTGCATCCAATCAGAGCAGCTCCGCTCTTAGCCAGGGAGAACGTTCCGGATGTCTACACGCTCAAGTTCTCGCAATTCTTGCGAGAACTTGATCTCATTCTCCCTGGCTAAGAGCGGGGCGCTTTGATTGGATGCGCTCGCAGCCAGGGAGAAGATAACCACTCCCAGGAGAAATACTAGACTCCACCTAGTATAACCGAGTAGCCTCATTATAATATGAGGCGGGAAAAAGCGGACGAGTGGGGGGTTCTTTAGAGAAAAAAAAAAAGTGCCAAGCCATCAGTGGGGGCTGTCCTATAAGGTAGGATACTTTACATTCTACAGTAATGTATGCAGCATGTAATGTGTATTGAGTTGTAATCTTCTGTTATTAGTAGGAGACTTCTGACTAATGTACTGTATTTTCCATGCATCCGATTCCTACAATTACAGTACATAAACTCCCATTAGTTCTAACAGACGGATGGTTTCAGTATGTGGGAGCCATGAATCAGTAAAGTACTGTTCTTCTCCTCACCGCTCCAGCTGCTTTTGAGTCTTCTCTTCCTTGGCCTGAGCTTTCATCTGCTGTACTTCAATGGTGTCCGGCTTTCTGCGGCGCATGTACAGCTCATGATTACCCATACAAAGCTGCAAGATTCTCTTGTTAATTCTCAGGCGTGGAGCATAAAACACAAAGTCCTGAAATTAAAAAGCAGAATGAATTTAATGATTTAAAGGGTTTTTACAGGGGAATACTTAATAAAAAATAACCATTACTCCTCCCTGCATTTGCCAACACTACTGTAGTCCCTACTGCTCTCCCCACAGGAAATGGCTTGGAATGCCTGCTCAACCAATCGCTAGCGGAGGCGGGTCTCCACTCTGGCCAGTGATTGGCTCCGCAGGCAGTCCAAGCCATTTCCTGTCTGTCTAGCTCAGGGCCAGGAAGTGGGGAGCAGAAGGAACAGCTACAGAACAGCAGCAGGCTATCCGCGAGTATTGATTATTTGCTATTTTTAACCCATTCTGCCTCATTTTTTAAACATTGCCCTGGAAAACCCCTTTAAATGCATTGATAAGTGAGAGCTAAGTTGAAGATCAATATTACCAATTTTCTAGGCTAGTGGTTGCTTAAATTACCGTAAACTATCTAAAATCGATCTGAGTCCTATTATAGCTTCAGATTGACATATTTCTGCTATTAGCAGAAATAAGATGGACCATAGAACTGTATACTCGCTGTATTTCCTTAGGTTCTCTTCAGATTTCATTTAGCCTATACATCAGGAGTATTCCCCGACATATGTCACTCTGACATACAACGGCCATTGCCCACAATGTAAAAAAATAAAATAGAAAAATACCCGTATACCTCACTGTATATGTTTTGTTTTTTTGCTGTGGCCTATTGTATAAGAAACTGCAGAAAAAAAAGTATGCTGACACCAATCACCCTAACAGAGACCAAAAGGACACTCTTCTGGCCTCCACTGGGTTATGGGGGCTTTATTGGTTACAGTAGCGTTCCAGTGCATATATCATAGTCTTAGCTGTACTTATACCCAACTGTAGCTTGTAAATTAAGGGAGTTTTCCAGGAGTTCAACATTGATGGCATATCCTGGGGATAAGTCATCAATATCTGATTGGTGAGAGTCCGACACCCAGCAACCCCGCAGATCAGATGTTTAAAGAGGCTGCTTCGCCCTGGCGAGTGTTGCAGCCTCCTCACTTGAATGGGACTGAGCCGCACGCAAGTCGTGTGACGTTACTGGTCTAGGAAGAAGTCTTCAAACAGCTGAACAATGTGGGTTGGGGGGCGGGGGATCTCAGGGGTCGGTCCCTCACCAATCTGATACTGATGACAATGTTGAGCTCCAAGAAAACCCATTTAGGTGGTTTGGACAAAAAAAGTAGGAAACTAGTTATTCATCTTTATTCATTGAGTGTTGCTTAATGCTCATTACTTATTAATACTTACAGGTGCCTTCTTGTCGATTGGCTTAATAGTGAACTTTTTGTCATTGAAGGAGATATTCCTGATTTCACTCCAGGGGAAACCAATCTTTGGGGTCAATCTAAGATAAAGAGGAGGATGAAAATAAAACCCTTAAAATTAGCATCTTGCATGTGCAGTAAAAGTCTTTCAATTCAGTGTCCAAAAATCCAGCACATGTATAAAGCGCAAGAATATGGAACCTCACATGACACACAGCAGAATGCGGAGCATACACAAATAACAATTCTAGACGGTTCACCTGATCTCAAATACGTAGTTTTATATTGTTTTTTATGGAGGATTAAAGTGTTGTCTGCTGGGATAATATTTTTTAGAAAAGGGCAGAATGGTTTAGTAAAAAATTAGAGAAACATTACTCTCTTCACCGATCCCCAGCAGTCACCTTGACATCACCACTGAAGCCAGGTTAACAGAGTCCAATGGGAGAAATGGGACAGCAGCGCTGGATTCTTGCCCAAACCAAACAACCCCTTTAAGGCAACATTCACACTGTGCTGGATCGCACAGCACTATACCGACTTATAATAACTGTGTAACCCCTCTTTTGTATTACACTGAAATACTGCTGTCAGTGTAATAGAATAGATTCCGGGACCCTTAGGGTCCATTCACACATCCGCAATTCTGTTCCGCATTTTGCAAAACGGAATTGCGGACCCATTAGCTTCAATGGGGACAGACGATGTCCCGGCCGGGTCCGCAATTGCGGATCCGCACTTCCGGGTCCGCAATTGCGGATCCGCACTTCCGGGTCCGCAATTGCGGGTCCGCACTTCCGGGTCCGCACTTCCGGGTCCGCACTTCCGGGTCCGCAATTGCGGATCCGCACTTCCGGGTCCGCAATTGCGGATCCGCACTTCCGGGTCCGCAATTGCGGATCCGCACTTCCGGGTCCGCAATTGCGGATCCGCACTTCCGGGTCCGCAATTGCGGATCCGCACTTCCGGGTCCGCAATTGCGGATCCGCACTTCCGGGTCCGCAATTGCGGATCCGCACTTCCGGGTCCGCAATTGCGTTCCCGAAAAAAATAGAACATGTCCTATTCTTGTCCGCAAAAAAGGCATTTTCTATGTAGTGCCGGCGATGTGCGGTCCGCAAATTGCGGAACGCACATTGCCGATGTCAGTGTTTTGCGAATCCGCAAAACACACACGGACGTGTGAATGGACCCTTAGGCTTACACAGCATTATAAATCAGTATAGTGCTGTGAGATCCTGTCAGAGGCGCAGAGGTCAGGGCAGGACATCTGTTTAGTGCATTCAACCCATGTGTGTCTAGCCTAATGGTTTCATCTTTGCCTCACCATATGATTGCATGTGCAGCTATAACCTATTCTAGCTAACTTTGATTAATCCAGCCAGTTATGATAAAACTCAGAGGAGGTCTTAGGACATAGATTTATGGCACAGCCCCAGGATCTGTCATAAATAGCTGAGAGATGCGGATCTTATAGTAAGTTCTAAGGTTTTGCTGTGTGGATAAAATATGCTTTACAATGGTCAGGCAAAGCACCTCTTCCTGGGAATACCTAACACACAGGGTACAGGATGTGCAGTCACAGTCATCCTGATATAAAACAAATCAAAGGTGCTTTACAGGTGAAACTTGGAAGATGGCCACAAAAGGACTTGGCAACGTAGAGGAGTATCACAGTGGGTGTAAAGCTTTCCTCAAAGCACAATGCCAAGTTAGAAGATGAACTGCAACCAACTACCCTTGACATAAACTCTGCACATATCTGAAAACTGCATCAGGGCTCACAAACTCTAAGAAAAGCAGTCAATTACAAGAAGGAAATGAGTCAAAGGCCAAAAAAAGCCCTTTGTCCAAGTATTTGAAGTTTCTGAGCCGTTTAGTTACATTTTTCTGCTCTATGCTTTATTTCGGAGCTTCCTGCAGCTTGCAGAACCTGTTTGTGTCTCCATAGTCACATCGTAGGTATGCCGTACTTGAAATAATGAAAAAAGTCCTGGCAGTTTCTATTACGTAACCCGCAGACAGGCACTCCTTGTTTCTCCACAGGGTGGAATCTGTAAGGCTGGCAGCTTGCGAAAGAATGACTTCATGTTCTCCTTTCAATTCCTCCAGAAAGGGTTGGGGGCTGACCACACCTTGTACTGAGCAATTCCAGCACACATCCCGAGCCCGGGATTCACATAAAACTGCCTAAGACACTGAGCTCCTGGCTCCCAGCACCAAGTTTCAGGCCTTGTGCAGAATCTGTCATATCTAATACAATAATCTGCAAGGAGCTGGTCAGTACTGTACACTCATTACAGAAGTGACTGCCAGCCATTATATATACATGTATTGTATAGTCACATATTTCCTGAATTTTTAACTCCAGGAGGGCCAGCCTTTTTTTTAGCCTTTAGGATGAACCTTTTTTTTTTTTTTAGTTTTTCCATCATTGCATTCAAGAGTCCTAAGATTTTGATTTTTGCAGTGAGGCAGCTGTATAGTGGCTCATAATTTTAAGATGCACCATTTTGGGGTACATATAACTTTTTAATTAACTTTTATAACTCACTGATTTTACATCGGAATGCACTTTTCCAGAACAGAAGACTGGAAATAAAATATCCATTGAAGAGATCGAATGATGGATACTCATTTTGTTTCTATCTGTCCTCAAATGACTAGAATGTTTAAAAAAAAACAAAAAACAAACGTGTTAAAAAAAAACCTGAAACGTGCTAACCACTATTCAATGGACTAGTTGCTTAACTAGAAATGACTGGGCCCCACAGCAAATTTTTGAATGCACCCCCCCCTCCCGAAACTTCTTTGCAACCCCTTCCTCCCGTGCAAACCCGCTCTTCTGATTTAAGATGGCTCTCACAGGTGCTCCGTCCGTTTCCTACAGTGTCATCGTATATGATGTCATGGTATATTACTGTTGAGGAGGCCGTGACAATAACATTTTTTAGTCCTCATCCTAGGTGGGCTCCTTCTGAGTTCAGGCCCCAAAGCAGTCGCTTCCCCTATAGCTACGCCCCTGCACTGGACGATGCTGTGCTCTGTAGGCTGCGAGGAGGCTGAAGTGCTCACCAAAGAGCCGGTGAACACTGTAGCTTTCTCATCCAGCCGATCAGCAGGGTGCTGGGAGTGTGATCCCCAACAATCTCATATTGATGACCTATCCTGAGGATAGTCCATTAATATGAAACTCCTGTAAAACACCTTTACCGTGTGGTATAATTGTAAAAAATCTCTGAAAAATAATATTTTTATTTTTGTGTGTCACCACATTCTGAGACCCACAACTTTCTTTTACCTTCAACACAGCTGTTTGAGGGCATTTTTTTCAAAATGGCCTGTATTTTGTATTGGTACCTATTAATTTCGGGTACATACAAACTTTTGAATCGCAACACATAATGTACCAGCACTAACAGCATAAAAAGGGACAAAGTAAGCCAGAAATGAACCTAAGAGACTAGAATAAATGTCCTTGTTTATATGACATGTAAATATAGGTATCATGAAGAAACACGCCCATGACCGGCCCCTATCGCCTCCTATTCTCGGCCTGTGCGCCAAATTTGCTTTTATAAGAAACACTGTTTGTGATTGTTTTCTATAATACTGTCCTGACGAAGGGGGCTTTTCGCCCTTGAAACGCGTAGACCTGTACTAATAAAGAAAGATTACCTATCTACATTTAACTGGTACCACGGTTCCTGCGACAGCGCCGACAAAAAGGTTCTGATTTCACCCGCTTTTATATGATTCTTTTCATCCCGACTGCTTCTAGCAACACGGGCAAGAACCTAGGCAGCAGCGCAGCTATCCCGCACGCTGGATGGGGAAAATACCAGCAAAAGCCTACAAAGCAGTTGTGGCTTATCACAACAACTAAGGGTAAGCGCAAACTATCTCTTACAATTACTCTATATCAAGCAGCAACACACATGAGGCGCTGCCTCCTATCTTCTCTCTCTTTTTTGTCGGTACGGATGTTGCAATACCACTTTTTCCTTTTTTTTTTTCTTCACAATAATAAAGCTTCTTCTGGTTAAATATGTGCATTTGTGTCTTGTTTTTTTTTTCAACCATTAAAAACATTTTTATCATTTTTTACAGTATTTTTTTATTCCACAAGGGGAATTGTGCCTGTGATCCTGCCTGTCAATATTCTACTGACACACCCCCTACTAGAGCCTGCATCTGACCGGGCATAATATGCTTCTGTACTTTATAAACAGTGGCTCCCCATGATGGCATCATGTCAGGGCGATGGAGTGACAAAGCGAGTCACCAATTCCTTCTCATCCTATGTCCTGCGGAGTCTGATTGGAGTAGCAGTCGAGCATGTGTGCTGCCACTCTAAAGTCTACAGGGCTGACAGAACCAATGACTGCACATTTATCCCGTATCCTGTGTATAGTTGATAAAGGTCTTTTGTTGGATAACTTCCTTAATGATATGCAGAAATTAACAATATCTTTTATAACGTAGCCATCAGTAGATAATAGGTTTCGTGTTTACCAAAAATGCAGGTAAGGCAAGGTTGACATTTTTTTGTACTTTTCTGAGATTGACTTACTTGTCGTCATGCTCATAAATATTTAAGCCCAAGGAGTCGACTCCCAGCCAGAGGTCAGTGCCCTTTTTATTCTTAATTTCAAAGTAGTTAATACCATACATCTCCAGGTCTTGAGCTATCTTCAGATATTCCAGCATTGCATCCTCTCTGCAAAGCAAGAACATTTGCATGCATGAGGGTCTTGTAAGTAGAAGCAAGAAACCCACTAAACTAGCAGCCATCACCTAAAATTGGCATGGCAAGCGATAACCGGTTATAGTTATAGATGCAGATGTTACTGTATATCATTGCTAATACATTGAAGGATCTTCTTGTGGTATTTCCATCACTTTATGGTTTAGTAGGGATTCTACCCCTGACCATAGGTACTGCTGTACAGAGAACTGTAGTGCGGTCCCATTCGGGTGGTCAGGATCGCCACTGTGCCGGGGGGATGCAGCGATATAGTAATGAATCGGATGCATCCCCTTCATTCTCAAGATAGGTTGAACCCCCACAATCATAAAATGCAATATACCATCATTTTACAATATAGGAAAATCTTTTTCGGATTATGTGCTGACAGCCTGAAAACGGATGCAGTCTTTTACCATTGATTTCACTCTCTTTAATGGAATAAAATGTGTTGTCATATCGGTCAGATTCTCTTTCTACAGTTCAACTATCCACACTGCACATGTTTTTCAGATATTTTGAAGCGAATTAAAATGTAGACTTGAATTAAAGCAGAAGTGAAGACAAATATGCCAGTCACTTTTGGATTGATCTATGTACCTGGGGGTGCGTTCTGTATGGTTATGTGGGTTGAATACAAACCAGTGAAGACTTACTTGAGCATGCCCCGGTGCTCTGAGTGCCACACCTCAATCCTCTCCTCCCACTGATCTCTGGAAAGCTTGTGCTGATCCAACACTCTAGAAAGGACAAACAAGCACTATTTAGTCTGTCACTCATTCACAGCCAAGTTAAATTCCTACGAGTGTTAGACATTTATAAACTGACACCAGAATGAATATGTAAATAAAAGCTTTTCCAACGCTAAATCGGTAAAAAAAATGCAGCACACGAGGAATTTTAACTTTATAAAGAAGTCACATCCTATTTTTAATGTGTTCTGGCACCAATATATAATATTTGAAGGGCTAGCTCCGCTGAATGTAATCATACATTTCCTTTAGCAATCCACTGCTTCAGTCTGCAAAAAAAGTACTTTAACCCTAGGTACACACCCAAGCGTTTTTCAGCGCGTTCAAACGCGCTGTAAAACGCACAACATGTGGAAAGCCATGCTTCACATTTGGTCATTTTACAGCATGTTTGAACGCGCTGAAAAACGCCAAACGCTGTCGCTTCAGCATGAGATTCTTTTGGACGTTTTAACGCGCCTATGGACCATGCTGAAATAGGGGAGAATCACTGAATCGTGCGTATGATGCGCGTTTCTTAGTTACAAAAACGCGCATCCAAAAACGCGCGTAAACGCGCGTCATACGCGCGATTCAGAAACGCTTAGGTGTGTTCCCAGCCTAAAGGGGTTGTCCAGTTTACTATATTGATGACCTATCCACAGGTTATCATATCAGATCAGTGGAAATCTGACTCCAGCACCTCCGCCAATCAGCCGTTTGAAGAGAACGCAGCGCTCCTGAGAGCATTCTATGGGCTCGCTGTTGACACTGCAGTGGTGAGCAGTGTAATTACAGCTCCTCCACCCCAAGCACTTGAATAGGATGGAGCGTAACTACGCCCTTTCCCATTCAAGTGAATAGGACAGAGGAGCTGTAATTACACTGCTAACCACTGCAGTGTCAACAGCGAGCAGGTAAACAGTTAAAGCGTACAACCCCTTTAAAGCCATATGCAAATGAGCAGTTAAGTGCACCGAGGATGGGCCTAAGGCAATCTGTGCACCCTTGCTCTTCCTGCTTCCTCTTCAAGACCCTCCTCTTTTTCTGGATTGACAGGGCCAGCTTGCTGCACGGTCATCTCACCTTTTTTTTTTTACTATCTAGTAGTGTAACTAGAACTAAAACAGCTAAACATTGTGGAGATCCTAACCCTACTCCTTGAACTGAAATTAACAACCTTAATGAGAAAGTTTTGCTCTCAGTTTTTAATAAAAACTCTTGGTTTCTTAAAGGGAACCTGTCATTAACTTTGTGCTGCCCATACTAACGGTGGAATAAAGTAGAGACAGGTGAGTTGATTTCCGGGGTCTATTAATGATAAGTTAAAAGTAAGTGATTGCCGAGAACCAACATGACAATCATTGCAGACTGGGCCTGGAAAAGAGTCCCGGCCACCTGAGAAGAGTCCTGGTTATTCATGAATTCCTGCTCTCCCTGCCCACCTGCTGATGACTGACAGTCTTCTACCTAGTTTTCTCCCTTTCTTGCTAGAAGAGAACTGCCAATCATCAGCAGATGGGCGGGGAGATCAGGAGATTATGAATAACCATGACTCTTCTCAGGTAGATCTGACTCTTTTCCAGGCCTGTACTGCAATGGTTATGATGCTGGTTCTCAGCAACCACTTACTTTTAGCTCACGAGTGACACACCGCTGAAATCAGCATTTCTGTCACTATTTTATGCTCCCCTCAGTGAGATCAGCATAAAGTTGATGACAGGTTCCCTTTAAAAACTGGACTATAGTGGAAACACGTACACTACCACTCCATTCAGAGAGCGAACTCGGGGTCGTGATAGTAGGGGAGCCAGCAGCTGGATCCCCTGTGACCATTTATTTATCACATATCTTGTGGACAGGTGTTAAAGGGAATCTGTCACCAGTGCCCTCCCTATCCAACTGTTTCCATAGACACATAGCTGTGGTTCACCTGATCAAAACACTGTGTTTTTTGTGTTAATCCAAGGCTCCATTTCCGAGTTATGATCCTTTTTGTTTATATGCAAATGTAGCACTTTGTGCAATGGAGGTGTGACCATTGCTCTTGTTGTACCCAAGCTCCACTCGTTTCTGTGGCCCCTCCCTCGCTGATTTGATTAACAGGGCTGAGGGAGGGGCTGGCCACAGAAAGGAGTGGAGCTTAGGTGTAACAAGAGAAATGGTGATGCCCTCATTGCACTAAAGACATCACTTGCATATTAAGAAAAAGTATAACTGCAGAATGGACCTAAGATCTACAAAAAAAAAAAAAACCTTTGAAAATCAGGTGAACCATAGCTATGTGTCTATTCAAACAGTTTGCTAGGAGGTCACTGGTGACAGGGGATAAACCCCTTAAAAGAAATGCAATGAAGCAGAAAACAAGCACTGTGTATGTTGTAACATATACAGGTCATTAAACAAGGCTTTTTCACTTTTGGGCTCACCTCTGTGGCAGGAGACGTTCTGAGCTCAGGTACCCAGACTTGTGCGTTTCCCGATTGTAGTCTCCAAACTTGGCTTGCACAGCATAAGAACCAAGGAGGACAGCGGTCTCAGGAGGACAATACACTTCGTCGCTCAAGATACCGTCTTTGACTTGTAGGAAAAAAAGTTTCTGAGTGATGTCCTGGATCAGCTCCTCAGACACATCTTCAGGAAAGAACTTGGCACGGAACTTGAACTGAAGAGGGTTCTCTTTTCTCACCTCTTGTGCAGATACCTGCTCAATAGAAAGTGGTCAAATCACTACCATAAAACTACATACCAGACTGTAATACTGTAGGAAAAAGAGCCTGTCGCTCGTGTAACAGACAGATGTAGTACAAGAGAAACGTGTTGCCTACAAGTACAGCATTTTTTATTGTTTTTAATATTATAGATAGGAGTCCCGCTGGCTTTCTGGAGAAATATGTTACTTATGTAGTTATTAGGTTAGTGTTTTGTTGGGTGACCAACTTTAATACTACTGAAATATGCAGATGACTCAACTTCATGTGCTTGTGACATCTATTCTTGGAAGGTGCGATTTGTAGTACTTTTAGAGCTGTCGTGTGAGATCATTATTCCTGATTTTGTGGTACAAATGTACACAGTCCAACTGCTGTTCCTGAGGGTTTTAGACTAACGTGTAACACTTATACAATCTCTGTCCATACCAAATGCCATCACACCGGTCTTTTCTGTGCGACTGATCGAGAAGTTGGGCAGCGCATGCGCAGAGCATGGTCATCCAACCAATCTCAACACTTGCCTCATTCAGCCTATTACAGGTATGGCCAACCTGCGGCTCTCCAGCTGTTGCAAAACCACAACTCCCAGCATGCCCAGTCTGCCTACAGCTATCAGCCTGCAGCAGGGCATGGTAGGAGTTGTAGTTTTACAACAGCTGGAGGGCCGCAGGTTGGCCAGCCCTGGCCTATTAGGAGGTCCGGCTGACCTGGCAGTAAAGGGGCTCGGGTCAGCAAACCAGGAGACAGCTTGGGTGTCCAATCTGAGCACACAACACTGGTGTGACGGCTATCCTTCTGCCACATTATTGTTATAGTATATTGTACTTTGTTCTGACTCTGATCCTTCTTTAGCATTCTGTTGGATTAACCCTTTCCTTCCATTCTGGAACTGCTTTGCCTCTGCACTGTGCCATTTGGCTGTGTTTGGTCTCTTCAACTGTTTGCTCCACCAGTGACTACTCTGCAGATGCAACCTGGGATCTGGCAGCAGCTAAGACCAGATCTCTGCACAGGAGTTAAAGGGTTAAATTCTGCTAAACAAAGTGCCCAAGCAAAGTCTGCCTGTGGAGCTAAAGTGTTACACATGTAAGTGCTAGATACATCTGAAATGATAAAACACTCTGTGCCTTCTCTGACCATGTCTTAGTACACAAGGCGACACATGTAATATAGTCTTGTCGCCATCTTGGACTAATCCTATTACTAGGATAAGTAGGAATAATCCTATATCCAGTAACTTCCCGGGCACTGATCAGAAGCTCTCCCTTCTATCTCTGATCCAATTGTCAGATCTACTCATTCTAGAAGCGAGGCAGGCTACAAATACTGTTTTCAAGGAACTTTGAGCGAGCCCTGCCTATACGTGCCCCACTGCCATCCAGTCATCTGGACAAGTATCTAAAATTATTATAATAATATATACATGACAGACAGCTCATTCAGAAAACTGACATATGGTCAGCTCAAAAGGGAAAATGTGGGATTTAAAATGAGCCCCCAAAATGCACGGAGAGGCCGGTTGGGCATGTGCTCAGCCGCCCCATTCATTTCACTCTGTCATCTCTAGAACTCTCATAAAAATGAATGGAGTAGCTGAGCGCACTTAACCGCCCTCTCCGTTCAGTTCAAGGGGGCTCCATAGGGTACGGGGCCTCCTATCTTGTTATCCTGTGGGTTGAGGATAACTTAATATAACAGGAATAGTCCTTTAAGTAATGCCTCCGGCCTGCCTCCTGAAGAGAAGCTTCACACCTACATGCTCCGGTCCTCTGCGCTGCCTCCGCTCTCCGGTTTACATCTGGCTGGCTATGGGCAAGATCACACGCACCGCTCCAGCCTATGACTGGCTTCGGTGGTGATGGTGCCACAAGCAGAACGTCACGGCAGCATAGCATGTGACACAGCAGACTACCATGCACTGGGACATTTCAGTAGGACTTTGACTGTAATGCTGCAAATACTAATGTACAGTAGCATTAACAAGCTGTGGTTTTGCTGCATTTCTGGCACTGCAGTTACCATATACCGGGAAGAAGTACATTCTTTAACGATCCTTTCACAGTACAGGGCTCTCTTGAATGCTGACGTTCAGGTAACATGTCCAGCACTGGTTAAACAGTTACTGTGTAATTACAGCTGGAGGATCAACAACCATCTCAGGAATTTAGTATGGACTTCTGAACTCTGCCACTGAACTACAAACTTACCTTTTTATCCAGTTTCAGCCAAGTTGGGAATCCTTTAGTATCTGTGTATTGCAGTCCAAAGTACCACACTTCTCGCAGACCCACAGTCTTAACAACCTGAAACACCAAAATATGGTTAATGACCGACCCAAAGATGCCTACTAGTACAAGTAGAGACCAGTTAGGGTAGCAGTGACCAGTTTTATGTATTAACAGCTCCAGCGCATGCACAGGAATCCTAATATTCATAAGTAGGGATGAGCGAGCTTGTGTTTTCAAGTTCAGCGTACAAGGTTTGGGTTATCTAAGTACATTATTATGGATTCCGCTACCACGGACCATAATGGAATTCTTTGGCGGCATGCACCACGGAAGCCTATAAGGGGCATTCCGTATTGCATTCTGTCATAATAGAATTCTATGCCGGCCATAGACGGAATGCCTGTTATAGGCTTCCGTGGTGTATGTCGTCATAGAATTCCATCATGGTCTGTGGTAACGGAATCCATAACGGGCTTCCTTGATAACCCGAACCTGTACGCCGAACCTGAAAACACAAGTTCGCTCAACACTACTCATGAGCTACTATCTATCTCCTGCCTCTGACTGACAGTTTATTTCCTACAGCAATCAGTGGAAAGTGGGCAGATCCGTCCGGATGAGTTCCGTTTTTACAATGGATATCATCTGGACCGAACACTGACCCGTTTATTTCAACGGGTATCTTACTGATCTGTCTGTTCAGCATGTTCCATAGGCATCCGTTTTTGACACAGGAATTAAGGACAATGGGTCAGTGAAACAAAACTGAGATCACGCGCATGAAAAACGGATGTAGAACCGATGCAGTCCTGACCGAAAAAAACTAAAACCACTAAATGCAATCGATGTCAAAACTGATCTATCTTCCATAAAAACCATCAGTTTGTCACTGAGGGTACCGACACACGTTCAGGCTGTTTGATGCCGTTTTTTAAGCCAAAATCAGGTGAAGCTCACAGGAGGAGAGAAAGTATTAAGGACAGATTCACTCTTTTCAATCCACTCCTGGTTTTGGCTTCAAAAACTGCATTAAAAACCAGACCATGTGTCAGCACGCTAAACAGACCCGACACATTTCATGTCGCTCATGTTCCCGGCACAGTCCCTGCACTGATTATAAGGTGCATGCGTATCCTCACAATATGGCATCACTTTATCAGATGAGAATAACCCTTCCTAAAGGAGCCCTGGAAGTGTGGTGAATTTTATGCTGCCACAATCTGATGCTTTCATTACATAATCTTGATGCTGCGCACATTCGCTTTTATTTTCTGGGGGGAAAAAACTCCTCCTTTTAAGGGAGCATTCACACAACCGTATTTTTCTTCCGCGTCCGTTCCGCAGTCTTTGCAGACAATGCTCGGGCCCATTCATTTCTACGGGTCCGCAAAAATTGCAGAATGCCTTTCAGTGTCATCCGCGTGCTGTCCGTTCCTTTTATTTTAGAACATGTCCTATACTTGGCTGCAAACTGCAGTCCGTGGCCCCATAGAAAGTCAACGGGTCCGTAAAAAACGGATAGCACATTGAAAATGCATCCATATGTCATCCTTTTTTGCGGACCCCTGGACTGAAAACATTCTAGGAAACCCCATTAAATTTGTCAATTTTAACCCTTCAGGTTTTTTTTGCAGGTCGTGAAAAATGGAAGTCACATGGAAGCGCCACGTCCGTATTATACAGACTTACGCCACGGAAATGGAAAGATAACTGAAGACATTCGGAACACACGGATCCGTGACTTGCGGTCGTGTGAATGCTCCCTAAATAGAATAAAAATGAACCTGAGTAACACAAGTAGTAAACGGTCATGAGCAGGACAACAGAGGCAGGAGAACAGACTGCAGTAACAGGAGCCTGGGGCACGTTAGTATAATGCTTCTAATACATGATTCATGATTGCCCACGGTAACGGAAAATCATTTCTAGATTTCTTTAAAGAAATAATAGTTTCTGAAATTGCCACAAAGGCCAGCGAGGGTTTGGTAAAATTAGGGCAGCTATGTTAATGCAGGCTGGCATCCGAACAGTCAAAAAATAAAGTAAGGTCTCTGAAGCAAGTCAAGCCAAAAATCTGAGACAATTACTTGTGCTGCACAAAGATTCCTTGCAAATGAGCGCGGGGCCAGTTATTGTTTCTGAGGAGAGGCTCATTAGCCGTACACAATGTGCGCTTACTTCTGCAGAGGGCGATGAAGGCAGACATGAATAGGGATTTTAATGACATATTTACATGTTCTCCACAGTCCTGTTGTACATGCCGCCCATCCTTTTTGTGATAATTAAGGTATCCATGAAAAGAATATAACACATGTAATGTGCACGGTGTCTGATAGCAGGGGAACTTAATGTTGGACCTAAAGGCCATGTTCACACGTTGAGGATTCAATGAAGAATTAGGCGCAGATAAATCAACACTAAACCCTCTCACATTCTGCATCCAATGCAAATGAATGAGCATTTTATAACCTTATTCACACGCTCCAGAAAAAGTCTGCACTCTGTCTCCCACGGGCATAACAGGCGCCATATGGTAGGTGACGGTAGTGCTGTGGAGTGGAGTCCACTATTCTCTATCATAGTTACCTCAAAATACTCAAGTGAAGCCTGCCATACACCTTAGATTTAGAGGTTTTCGAGGACTGAAACATTGATGAAATATCCTGAGGATAGGCGGGGTCTTCCTCCCAACACCCCCCCAATCAGCTGTTAGAACGGTTGGCGGCACTCATATGAGCGCTGCGTCCTCTTCCTTAGCTTGTTACATCACATCCATTAAAGAGGACCTTTCATTACCCTAATAAATCTGAACTAAGTATACTGACATGGAGAGCGGCGCCCAGGGATCTCCCTGCACTTACTATTATCCCTGGGCGCCGCTCCGTTCTCCCGGTATGTCCTCCGGTAACTTCAGCTCTTCGGCTCAACAGGGAGGAGCCTGCCCTTCCTCTCCTGGGCGTCTCCTTCTTCCAGGCTGTAGCGCTGGCCAACCGCAGCGCTCAGCTCATAGTCTCGGAGGTTTTCTTCTCCCATGCTATGAGCTGAGTGCTGCGGTTGTCCCTGTTGAGCTGAAGTTACCGGAGGACATACCCGGAGAACAGAGAGGTGCCCAGGGATAATAGTAAGTGCAGGGAGATCCCTGGGCGCCGCTCTCCATGTCTGTATACTTAGTTCAGATTTGTTAGGGTAATGAAAGGTCCTCTTTAAATACATAGGCCCTGATTTATCATATCTTCACTTCAGAATTCTGGCATCAAAAAGTCATATCAAAATAGGGCTTTTGCAACTTTTTACACTCGCAAAAGATTTTGCAACTTTTTGCATTTTTACACCACCCACTCCAGTTTTGTTATATGGGTGGAAAAGTGTGTTTTGCTAGCTATGTTAAAGGAGTTTCACTCCAGATTTATCATTGCGACTTCAAGTCGCAAATAAGTCACAATCTCACTCCAGGAGGAGGGTGGAGTAGGAAAAGTGGAGGAGCTTCTTTAGACAAAAGTGTTAGGTTTAAGGGCAAGACAAACGTATCAAACAACCTGTGACATTAGATAAATGGGGCACAAAGTACTGCAACACAGACTCCAGCTAAACTGACTTCACATATTCCCCCCATGGCCTTTATGCAGCTCAGTCCCATTCAAGGAGCTGCCATACGATGTGCATTGCTGTGCTTGGTATACCAGGACTGGTCTGAAGGCCACAGCCCCTTCAAACGGCTGATCGGCAAGGGCTGCCAGGAGCTGGGACCCCACCAACCTGAGATTGATGACCTATCCTGAGGATAACTGAAAAGTCAGTCAGATGTCTTTTGGCAGAAGCTGTTTAGATATCAGCAATTGAATAACTTTTGAATTCTGGCCTTATAGCTCACATTTTCCACTTACAGACTTTAGAAGAATGTTTCTGGATTAGGGTTACATTGGTCATTATGCAATACTTAAAATGTTCATGTTTAATAGGACAATATCACAAGGCCTACCTGATCAAAAAGCTGTTTGCCAGTAGTGTTGGGCTGTATGGCAAATTCCAGCTCCGCATCCATAGTGGTCACCCGAACATTGACCTGGAATAGAAGAGAATACTTGATCACTACAGGAAAACATCATTCATAAACATACGCAACCAAAATGGTTTTCTCCGTTAGTTATTTGCATCAGAGAATGGAGCTAAAATTCTAAAACGCAAGATACCCATGAAAGTTCACGTTAATAACCGATGTATTTGTATCACAAGAAACTCCAAAACACAAACCCTCATACAGCTACACTGATGGAAAAATGACTCTTAGAATGTGGCTACACAAAATAAAAAAAAGATTTATTTCTCCATAAAACAAGTTTATTGTGCAAAAGTATAGAATTGTAAAAATAAAAAACCCTATACTTATATTCCTACTGATCCATAAAATAAGTCATTTTTACAGCAAAAAGAACAACAACTGCAAAAAAACACAAGTGGAATTGCTGTTTTTGCGACATTTCCCCCCAAAATGCTACCCTATAAAATATATGTAGCACAAAATGGAGCCAAGACACACAATTACAGTAAAAACAAATCTATATATAACTATATTGATGGAGAAATAAAAAATATAACAAAATGATGGTTCTCGAAATGCAAAGAAACAAGAAAAAACAACAACTGCTTGCTCCTTAAAGGGTTTTCACACTAACACCACTACTTGGACCTCCTCCAGCAAGAAATAAAACCAAGGTGCTTGATCTCCCTAGAACAGGGGTAGGCAACCTTTGGCTCCCAGCTGTTGTGAAACTACAACTCCCAGCATGCATAGTTGCTCTGCTCTTCTATGAACTTACATAGAAATGAATGGAGCATGCTGGGAATTGTAGTTTCACAACAGCTGGGAGCCGAAGGTTGCTGATGCCTGATCTAGAAGAACGGAGCGGTGGTGCACATATCTGACCACAGCTCTATTCTCTTCTATGGGGCTGCCAAATACGGTGCTCGGTGCTTTCTCTGGCGTCCCACAGAAGTGAATAAAATGGTGGCCCTCCGCTACATTCCCATAGGGGACTGCAGAACATCCATTTTCGTGGCTGCTGGGGGTCCCAAAGGTCAGACTACCAGCAATCTGACACGTACGCCTAGAGCAGTGTTTCCCAACCAGGGAAGGCTGTCCGGGCATGCTGGGAGTTGGAGTTTTGCAACAGCTGGAGGCACACTGGTTGGGAAACACTGGCCTAGAGGATAGACAAGTGTGCAGTTAGTGAGGAAAAACCCCTTTAAAGGTCCACACACATGCTCTACAAGAAATCACACATCACGGCTGCAGCCAAAGCAGGATGTCACGGCTTGCAGCGGCATGGAGTAGAAGAACGGTGGCACTAGTACTGAGGGAGTATGGGAAAATAAGCATGGTTTTGTTATTCTAATAGGTTCTCTGGCTTTTTAAAAAATAAAATAAAATCAATATAGACAACCCCTTTAAGAAAACATTCTACAATTGTATTCTCATATTCAAGTGTACTACTACTGTATTATTCTATTCACTATGCAAATAAATAGAAACGTCTCCAAGAGCCGAATCAAACTGAAAGTTCCCACCCGTTCTGGTGGCCACATTATGGTGGGGTTTATCAGCCCTCCCAAACCTCCTCTTTCCCTGCGGTTATATAAGTTACTTCTACTGGCGTGGTTTCTCTCTTCTCAGCATTTTACATTTACAATCACTTTTTGTGAAAAAGTAAAAGCCACAGTACATTTTATCATAAAAGGTAACACGGGAAACATGAAAAGCTGGGGGACGGCAGGGAGTCTGCTGCATTCATTTATGAAGGAGAACTAGAAAGCTACAGTCCCGGTGATTATATCTAGCATATTTCTTACAATTACTTTCGACTTAATATTAAAGCTGCTTAAAAAAGTGATTGGGTCGCTAACTTACTGACAGCTTTTGTGCAGATTGCTCTCCAAGTGGAAAATAACTAAGGAATTTGCCGGCCACAATACATGAAGATCGGAATAGTACCCCGTCCCCAGATCCCTTCAGTGCCCCACAGTGCTACAGTATGTACCGGGTCTCGTCTTGTTCTACCCAGTAGAGGACCATTTACAGGGGCGACCATTGCCCATATGCCCCATTAAGCCATAAGGATAGCATTTTTAAACTCCATGGTAACCCATAGATTTAATCTACGTTACACCAAAGAGAATGGTTCCAGCTTGAAATGTGTTTTATAGAAAAATGTGAATAAAAGAAATATTTATAAGTGGTATCACATATACCATTTTTGCTGTATTTTTCAGGCTTTTTTTTATCTTTTTAAACTGCAGCCAGAAGGGCAGTGAAACAAAAAAGCACACAAACAATTTTTTCCATCACTTTTGGTTCATCTTTAGGCATGCTCTAGGCCCCAGCTGTGTCCTGCTGCTCCAAAAGACAGTGAGGTGATTAAAGACCTCGAAGCAGATAGAGCCAACACCGACAAGGGCATACTTACCTGCTCCCTACCGCACGTTTCCGGCTTCTTCACTGCCCGCCAGAGCAGAACTCTGCTCCCTGCATGGCAACATCCGGCCGCTGCAGTCTAACCCAGCGGTGGGGAGCAGGTACTGCCAGTGTGTTTCCCTCCACAGGCCCATGCCCAAAAGATGGAAACCCCTTCCTTTTAAGTCAGCAGAGATCTTGAAGATGGGGAGTAATTGAAAGATTTATGAAGACTGGCTTTTCCTATACAAGTCGTAATACATTTGGAGCATCTTACTAAGAGGCACATCTTAGGGTACTTTCACACTAGCGTTAGTGTGATATGGCAGGCAGTTCCGTCATCGGAGCTGCCTGCCGGATCCGCCGTTCAGTGTGACAACTGACAGCATCTGTAGACGGATCCGTCTACAAATGCATTGCAAGAACGGATCAGTCTCTCCGCTTGTCATGCGGATAGACGGATCCGTCTTGCAGTCTTTTTCACAGACCGGAAGGATGGACCCATCCTTCAGTTGTTTCTCAATGCCGGATCCGGCACTAATGCAAGTCAATGTAAATTAATGCCGGATCCGGCATTCCTGCGACTAATCAGGCATTTTGGATGGACATAATACCGCAGCATGCTTCGGTATTATGTCCGGCCAAAACGCCTGACAGTGACTGAACGGAAGGCATACTGATGCAAACTGAACGGATTTCTCTCCATTCAGAATGCATGGGGATATGCCTGATCAGTTCTTTTCCGGCATAGAGCCCTGAAGACTGAACTCTATGCCGGAAAAGAATAACGCAAGTGTGAAAGTACCCTAATCTGGCAAATCTTCCGCCTCTCTGTGCACCAGAATCTGAAATCCATGCCAGCTGGGAGCTTATGTAGATTTCAGCTTTCATTTATAACAGTTTCTGGGGTAAATGATAGTAAATGCGGAGGATCACAGGAGAGCGCACCCCTTCCTGACAATCCCTGCCCCTTTTTAAATCATGTCTGATAGCTAGTGATAGCACAGGTCAGACTATATGTAGTGAAGAAAGCCCAAGCACTTGCTGGGTTGGACATCGCCCACTGGGCACTTGTAAGCTCATTTGCATACTCAGTTAACGGTAATTTGCTCTGGAATTGGACTTCTGTCCAGAAATAAAAATGTATGGTTGTAAAACTGTTTAAACGGTCCACCACTCAGCACTGTAATGAAATTAGTTTAATGGCTCATGCATACAAATGTATTTTTGGTTCACAGCCAGGGTGGATTTGATTTAAATCAAACTGATTTAAATCACGATTTAAATCGCTAGTCAGTAAGGCTTGATTTAAATCATAGTTTTCTACATAAAGCTACTTTCACAGTTGCGTTTGGGGATCCGCTTGTGAGATCCGTTTGAAGGTCTCACAAGAGACCCCAAACTGATCCGTTCAGCCCAAATGCATTCCGAATGGATACGGATCCGTTCAGAATGCACTGGTTTGGCTCCATACCGCCTCCTTTCCGTTCTGGAGGCGGACACCAAAACGCTGCTTGCAGAGTTTTGGTGTCCGCCTAGCGATGCTGAGCCAAACGGATCCGGCCTGACTTACGATGTAAGTCAATGGGGACGGATCTGTTTGCATTGACTTTCAGTGGGGGTCAGAACGTATCCGTTTGGGACTTAGCATTTTTTTCCACATATAATAGAAACCGATCCGTTCTGAAGGGATGCATTGGTTTGTATTTTCAGTGCGGATCCGTCTGTACAAGTACTGGACGGACCGGCACCGAACGCAAATGTGAAAGTAGCCCTAAGACTAATTCTTGCTGGTATAACTTATAATATGCAAGTAGATGAAGATTTGCTGTGAAGAAGAGGCATATGATCTTTGCTGAGTCAAATTCAGTTTTGAGAATCTTGTAGGCAGAGAAACTGCCCAATAATCTAAGAAAAACCTCTGGAAGAGCATGACATTGTAAATGGATTAATGGAATTTATTTACAAAAAAAATTAAACATATACAGCCTTAGTCTACATAATTAAAAAACGTATTTATTTCATGATGGAATAACCTTTGGATGGTAATATATTTTCCTCAAAAAGCATTTTATATAAAATCCAATTTAATATAAAAAAAATCCGATTTAATAAAAAAAAAAACAGATTTTTTAGATTTCTTTTAAAAAATCATTGATTTTTATCCACCCTGTTCACAGCCAATCCACATTTTTTGCAGGTCGGATGCAAACCCATTGACTTCAATGCAGCTGCAAAAGATGTCCGTTCTGCGGCCCTGCAAAAACTAGAACATGTCCTATTCTTGTTTGTTTTACAGACAAAGATAGGACAGTTCTATAGGGGACAGGATGTTCCATTCTGCAAAATGATCAACTCACACTGCCAGTATCCGTGTTTTACAGATCCGCAATTTACGGACCACAAAACCGGGTTGGCCGTATGCATGAGCCCTATAAGTACCCCAGTAAACGAGCTACACATTGGGTGCTACTAGCAAAAAACTAGTAAGTAGAGTACAGATGTGTCCACTCGTTTGGTTAAGAACTACTATCTTTTTTAATTAAACTAATTTAATACAATATCTTGACATGCTGGCAAAATTCTTGAGAGGCTGCAGGTCACAAGCCAACCACAGGTGGCCATACACGTAGGACGGACATCTTGTGACACAGGATCACGTTGTTCTGAACAGCTGGTAATACACATATCAGGACACGAGTCTGTCTGTAGCATCAGATGCAGCAGCAGCGGACATTGCATTACTCTTAATAGCAAAGAGAGGGAAGCCCACAGCCATAGGCAGCCATCAATGCAATGTAACTTACAGGCTAGAAGTAATGAGTAGTAGTTACATGGCAAGTAAATTTCACCATCCATCATGGTTTGCACAGACTCCTTAGGGGTTACATGACTCTGAATGGAGTATGAGGGATGTTCCCCTGAGCAGGGTAGATCTCACTAACTGGATCCCTAGATAATCATTTTCAGATGGCCATAAGAGATCCCTCCTTTCCGGAAAAGCACTTTGATATTATTATGCCACTACTGAGATGCTCATGAGGAAAGGGGCATATATACAGGGTCTAACCAGTGCCGCAGATTTCATTTTAATGACATAATATTAGTATGTAGCTGCTGGAATTATGTCCAACATTTCCCTATATAAGTAAAGTTGGGCCAGTACACACATAAGTGATCCCCATTAGATTGCCTGGAGAATAATCCTGCTTTATATTACAACATTTTAAACCTCAATATAGTATTCAAATTCTAAAAACATAAAGCCATATCCATAGCGTTACTGACTAAACCATAGAGCTGTTGTGGTGACTATAGTTAAACCTGAAGCCAAGTGGGATTAAAAGGCAGATGGGATTAAAAACACCTACGCACTAAGCAATCTTCTAAAACCTGGTGAAAGGAAGCCCTGAGCACGCTGACAGACAAAGCTGTTAGACAAAGAACGCAATGTAGCCCCAGTAAACCACCTCCGTCCGCTTCCATAGATATGGAGAACCTTTCTGTGGACAGAACCTGTCGATATCAGTAGGTGTACCAATAATATGGGGATGCTAGAAAACCTCCCACATCAGCTAGTAAACCACCTCCGTCCGCTTCCATCGATATGGAGAACCTTTCTGTGGACAGAACCTGTCGATATCAGTAGGTGTACCAATAATATGGGGATGCTAGAAAACCTCCCACATCAGCCAGTAAACCACCTCCGTCCGCTTCCATAGATATGGAGAACCTTTCTGTGGACAGAACCTGTCGATATCAGTAGGTGTACCAATAATATGGGGATGCTAGAAAACCTCCCACATCAGCCAGTAAACCACCTCCGTCCGCTTCCATAGATATGGAGAACCTTTCTGTGGACAGAACCTGTCGATATCAGTAGGTGTACCAATAATATGGGGATGCTAGAAAACCTCCCACATCAGCCAGTAAACCACCTCCGTCCGCTTCCATAGATATGGAGAACCTTTCTGTGGACAGAACCTGTCGATATCAGTAGGTGTACCAATAATATGGGGATGCTAGAAAACCTCCCACATCAGCCAGTAAACCACCTCCGTCCGCTTCCATAGATATGGAGAACCTTTCTGTGGACAGAACCTGTCGATATCAGTAGGTGTACCAATAATATGGGGATGCTAGAAAACCTCCCACATCAGCCAGTAAACCACCTCCGTCCGCTTCCATAGATATGGAGAACCTTTCTGTGGACAGAACCTGTCGATATCAGTAGGTGTACCAATAATATGGGGATGCTAGAAAACCTCCCACATCAGCCAGTAAACCACCTCCGTCCGCTTCCATAGATATGGAGAACCTTTCTGTGGACAGAACCTGTCGATATCAGTAGGTGTACCAATAATATGGGGATGCTAGAATACCGCCCACATCAGCCAGTAAACCACCTCCATCCCCTTCCATAGATATGGAGAACCTGTCGATATCAGTAGGTGTACCAATAATATAGGGATGCTAGAAAACCTCCCACATCAGCCAGTAAACCACCTCCGTCCGCTTCCATAGATATGGAGAACCTTTCTGTGGACAGAACCTGTCGATATCAGTAGGTGTACCAATAATATGGGGATGCTAGAAAACCTCCCACATCAGCCAGTAAACCACCTCCATCCCCTTCCATAGATATGGAGAACCTTTCTGTGGACAGAACCTGTCGATATCAGTAGGTGTACCAATAATATAGGGATGCTAGAAAACCTCCCACATCAGCCAGTAAACCACCTCCGTCCGCTTCCATAGATATGGAGAACCTTTCTGTGGACAGAACCTGTCGATATCAGTAGGTGTACCAATAATATGGGGATGCTAGAAAACCTCCCACATCAGCTAGTAAACCACCTCCATCCCCTTCCATAGATATGGAGAAACCTCCTGTGAACAGAACCTGTCGATATCAGTAGGTGTACCAATAATATGGGGATGCTAGAAAACCTCCCACATCAGCCAGTAAACCACCTCCGTCCGCTTCCATAGATATGGAGAACCTTTCTGTGGACAGAACCTGTCGATATCAGTAGGTGTACCAATAATATAGGGATGCTAGAAAACCTCCCACATCAGCCAGTAAACCACCTCCGTCCGCTTCCACCTCCATCCGATTCCATGGAGAACCTTTTTATAAAAAATAAATTCTCAAAAGATTGTTAAAAACAACCATATCAATGATAGGAGGACAAATCCCTATAGACTTTAGGAATCGGTTAGACATATCCAGCCTGTTTCTTTAGTAGCCATGCTGTACCGGGTAGGAAATAGCACATAAAGAGTACACGTAATACACACCCGTCACCACACATACAGGATCTGTGCTCAGAGCATTGTGCACCACAATAATGGACAACTCCTCTTCACCACATAGTTTTTTTAGATACTAGACAGCTTTGTGTAGAAAAGTGTCTAATACAAATATATTTGGAGTCCAGCGAATGCCTCTGGAAAATAAACAAAGGCAATCTTCATACAATAGCCCAGAAGCCCATACTACAGACAATACAAGCCATAATGCGACTAGATCTTTGGGTGGACTTTGTATAAAAATGTTGCTCTGGGATACAACTAAAGCTGACCGTAGACACTTCGGGGCACATTTATTAAGACCAGCGCTTTAGACGCCAGTCTTAATAACCCACTATACCTGGCGGTGGATCTGCTGGAGTTATGAAGAGGCACCACACTCATAACCTTTGCGCCACAAATAAGCCTAATTTAGGCGTATTTCTGTTTGATAAATAAGCCCCTTTAGGTTTTATTGCGCCCCCTGAGAGTGGTTCACCACCTGTGGCGCTGGGCCCAGAACATGTGGCGCCCCTACTATACAGTTTGTTTGAGGTGATAGTTGTTTGCTGTTGTACAAATGTATTTGTACTGAGCTCTGGCACAGGTATAACGGAAGGAGTACAACATGCTGTACATATTTGTAGATGGGAGCTTGCTCTCAATTCGACTGGGGGTTATCCGACGGCACCCGCTTATTGACATCAAATAAGGATTTGTATAGAAGCTGCATAAACAGCGTGTTGTCCTAGTAAAGACAAGCAGGATATCCTTCACTACACATGGGCAGGATGCATTTTACTTTGTAAAGTTGCATCCAAATTTAACTTGAAAAACACAATTCAAGTGGGTTTACAGGCTCGTCATGGTGGAACCATACTGTAGTTATTGTGTTACCAAGGAATGCATCTGGCATGGACATGGTTCTGAACTCATGGGGGGGGGGGGATTTATCAAACTGGTGTAAAGTAGCAACCAATCAGATTCCACCTTTCATTTTTCAAAGCTCCTTTATGTCAGACTCCCACCGATGAGATACTGATGCGGTCCTAGGTGTCGTATTCCCACTGATCAGCTCCTTAGGATAGGTCATCACCATCAAAATCCCGGAAAACCCCTTTCATACTTCTCACATTTGACACTTGCTAAGATTATGTCCAGTATTTACAATCCTTTATAAATGAAATATATTTCAGCAGCATAAAGATCTCTCCTGTCTTTTAATGTTTGCTCCACTGGATCAGTATAGGCAGACCATATCAGTCTAGAATCCAGGATGCTGAACTGTATCCTTCCTTGACCTAGCCTCTGGGCAGAAAGTAGAATGCTTTTACTCACTGACAGCAAATAGAGATCTTAAAAATGGGGAGGAACCAGGGGCAGATATACTATTGGGGCTGCCTGTGTAACTGCACAAGAGTCCTTTAGGCAAGGAGGCTCATACTACAATATAAATGCACAAAAGGTCCCCTTGGCTCAAAATGACTGACTAATTTTGATCCATCAGATGAAGAAGATACCAGAGAGTCATTGTACAGACAAGCAGCACCATGATAAGCTCTTCACTCTTGATAAATTAGGGGTCAAATATACTATTCTTGCACAGGAGAACTTTACTGTCATACTCGGAGGGATGCTTTAGAAGTCACTGCAGAGGAAATACAGTATGGCAACCGTTCAAATAAATGGCTGTCAGTGTAAAACCTGAATAGGAAAAGTCTGTCAAAGTGAGAACCGCTGTTGGAGACCCCCTCTATGATGTCCATATGCCCTAGTAGGCCAATAATGTCAGAGCAGAGTACCAAGGAAAGCTCTAGCGGACACTACAGATGAATGGCTGTCCATGAAAGTGACTGCCGCTGTTTAGGGCTCAGATGAATGGCTATCCGTAATAGTGACTGCCGCTGTTTAGGGCGCCCTCGATGATCTCCATATGCCTTAGTAGGGCAATATTTTCAGAGCAGTGTACTAGCATGGCTGCTCCCATTTTATTTTATACATATGTCAATACATTTTAAAGAGTTGAATATTTTGGCCTCATTGATGTTATCCCCAATTTCCCACTTTCACAAATTCATATTTGCAGGAGGCCAGAATATCGAGGAGCTCTTCAGGTTATCCCTTACACTAGAGAGCTACTTCAGCCATCCCTGTATCTGAGGAACGGACAAGGTGGGGGACTGTGTAACAATCAATTGCTCTGTTTGCCCAAAACAAATTACTTTCTTAAAGGCCCTTTACACAGGCCGAGAATCCGCAAGATAATCGCTAACAAGCGTTCACAGTAACGCTCATCTGATTATCTGCCGGTGTAAAAGTGCCGCTGAACACCCGATGAACGAGCAGAACACTCGTTCGTCAGGTAATTGGATTGTTGTGTAGGCGCCTAAATCGGCATTTGCCTGTGTGTTCTTTTTTCCTACTGCGCCCGAAGGTAGTGAAAACTTATATCCCAGTGCACACGCACGGCTAACGCTTGCTGGATCTTGTCTATTCTAGTGCCTAGGGTAGGGAAAAATCACGGCCAATTGTGCATGTGCCGAGGGTAGTGAAAACTTACAGCCCAGTAAGTTTTCACTACCCTCGGACGCATGCGCAATTGGCCGGGAGTTCCCCTACCCTAGGCACGTTCAGTTAGCCGCGCTCTCCTGTGCTGACTCCTACTTAGCCACTCAGTAAGCGAGCGGCGTGACACACCTCCTTACACACCCGCAAACGTCACTTCCGGTGCGGCTGCGTCAGAACCGGAAATGATGAGGGTAGGCAAAAATAATGGAACACCGGCAGCAGATCGTGCTGTGTAAACAGCCACTGCTGCCGGCAAAAATAAGACGGTATGGGGACGAGCGATGGCGTTAGTGATCACTCCTCCTCATACTGTGGAGGAGCATGCTGCCTGTCTCCTACAGCGGTCTGCTTCACTGACTAGCAGGCGCTTGCCAGGAATTGGCCAGAGTAAAGGGTCCTTATTGTGGTAAACGACAATAGAGTTTTTGGATCTTTATAGAAGAAAGCTAATTAAAGGGCAGCTTTCTTCCTCTTTGATGAAAGCCAATTTACATAAGGACATTGGTGTAATATTTCCCTGGTGCGCTGCGCACCTCACACTAGCATAGCGGTCCACTTCACAGATTGAGGTATGTGTGATGTTGTAAGGTATAAAATATGTAGCTTGTACTAAACTTCTTAACCCAGTATATACAATATATGCCTATAAAGAATTCAAAAGAGGTGCCAAACCAAGGGTTAACATTTCTCTACCAGGGCAGGATTATTCTTTTATCTCAAAACTAAATGGGATCAACTCATTTGCTAACCAGATCAGAGGGTTCTCTTCTATGCACTTGGAAGCCAATGTTCAGAGTCTTACAGGTGAAGGTATTGGCAGTCTTCATTTCTTCACATGCTCGGTTGTACCGCCAGGCGTTCATACTCTTAAGACTAGTGTGTTCTGTAAATCCAATAGGTCTGCTTTTATGGAAGAACTCAGAGTTTGAACATGCCCTGTAAAAGAACTACTGAGGCCTATAATCTGCTGTGTCTTGTACTTTTTGATTAGGGTGCTCAAGAAAAATATTAATTTGGGTTATTCATGAGAAAAGTAGTCCTGGGAGTGAAGTCCGGCCTATAACAGGTGGAGGTCAAAAAGAGGGTATGCAGAGAAATACCATTGTTTGAAGAAATTCAAGAGCTGGGCTTCAGCTCTCTAGCTAATGGAGGCCCTCGAGGAATGCTCCATGCCTCTCCTTTCTATTGTGACTCAAATTAAGTCCTTCACACTGTAGCAACATTCAAGGGCAGACAGATTACAATAACAGGAGAAGTAGCAGAAAGAGAATTACTGAAAAGTGGTAGCATGGTATTAGAAAATCCACCATGTCTATTAACTTTTTGAATCACTGCGTCCAGGAATCACAGTCCTTCAGCAGCAGTCAAGAAGATCCTATTAAAATCCATACCCTGTGAAAGGACGCAGAGGAGGAAAAAAGCATCTAAATTGAGTGGCTGCAGCAGTCATGTGGGTACAAGTTCATGTCACCACTGCAGCCAAGTACACAGGGACCAGTAGGAAGGGCTGGAACAACAGCACTGAAATGGCGGGAGCATAAATGGGTAAGGAAGGATTCTTTTATCACATCTCCCCATCCCTTGGGAAATTGTTTGCCCAGCATGGACAATCCTTTTTTTTTTCTCATAAATGGTAGCTTTGAAAACCCAACATTAAAATGTATGTGCTAACTGAAGCATGTTACGGGGCAAACATGCTCATTGAAGTCTATAGGTCCATACAAACTATGGCATCGATGTTCTGTCAGTGGTTTTCGCTGACCATTGGTAGGAGATGATCTGGAAATCCCTTTTTTAGCCAAGCAGTGCACATGGAATACAGATGACACGCACAGAAAAAAAAAAAAAAAAAAAAAAAAAAGACACTGACCGACTACAGATACTTAATGGACGCTGTCATGGATGAAACACTGACCGTTTGCTCATAGCCATCATCACAGGCACAGACGTGGCAATAAGGCCTTAAAGGGGTTATCCAACTTGAATGGAGCTGCACCTCAAGCCACACCACATCACTGGCCTAGGTTAAGCAGCGAGCAGCAGTGACGTCGCTGGCCTAGGGTAAGCACCAGGCATTCTCAAACAGCTGATCAGCGGGGCGGCCCCGGGTGTCAGACCCCACTGATCGGATACTGATGACTAGGGATCGACCAATATTTTTTTTTTTTGAAGCCGATACCGATAATCTGTGAACTTTCAGGCCGATAGCTGATCATTTATACCAATATTCTGTTCTTTTTCATTTTAGAAAAAAAATAAAATTCCTACACAAATCTGCTGTTAAATGAAGAGATGCTATTATATATATATAAAATGTTAGATATATAGATTAGATTAAATATTTATACCTAATATTTTGGTGTTTTTTTTTTCACTTTTATTTTTTATTTAATAACTATTTCCCCCCTTAGGGGTAGAACCTGGGATCTTTTAATCCCTTGTCCTATTCACCCTGATAGAGCTCTATTAGTGTGAATAGCGCTTCACATTCTCCCTGCTGCCCTGTGCATAGTGCACACAGCAGCAGGGAGCTGACCATGGCAGCCAGGGCTTCAGTAGCGTCCTGGCTGCCATGGTAACTGATCGGAGCCCCACGATTACACTGCTGGGGCTCCGATCACTGCCACCAATGAAGAGGAGGGGAGAGGGGATCCTGTGGCCACTGCCATCAATGACTTTAATACTGGGGGGGGCGCACTGTGCCACCAATGAAGATAACTCGCCCATTAATTCAAATACAGCCGCACCTGATCCGCGGCAGTTAGCCCCTCAGGTGCGGCAGGGGTTAAATGCCGCGGATCACGGCTACCGCTCATAGAGGTCGGGTGCGGCTATATGATTCACCCGCATCCTGTTGAATTTGAATAAATGAGTGAGTTAACATCATTGGTGGCGCAGTGACCCCTCCTCTTTCTTCTCATTGGTGGCAGCAGCAGCACAGGGGGAGGGGGAGACACTGCTTCCTTCTCCCCTGTGCTGCCGACAGCAGCGCTATCCATTATCGGTATAGCGGCAAGGTAGATGCCGATAACTTTGAAAATCCTGAATATTGGCCGGTAATATGAGGATAGGTCATCAGTTACAAATAGTTGGATAACTCCTTTATTTTTAGTTTCATTAATTAGATTCCAGTGTAAAAAAAAAAAAGAATGCAACTAAGCGATTGAACAAAATTCCTCAACAAACTATGGGAGAAATATCCATGTAAAACCTGACATGTGGTTTAAATCCCTAGCACTAGCCTCCGGCACTCCAGCTGTGGTAATAAACTACAACTCCCAAGATGCACACTTTCTTGGCTGTTCTCAGAACTCCATTGAAATGAATGGAGCCTGCTGGGAGTCGTAGTTTCACCACAGCTGGAGTGACGGAGGTTAAACATCACTGCCCAAGCAGGTCCATTCTTTCTGCAGATTTTTCACAATACATAGATTTAAATTTGCGGCAAATTCCTAACAAAACCTACACTGACTACCTACGGCTCCTTCCAGGCTACTTTCTGCAGAAGACATGCCCATCGGAATAGATAACTTCCATTAGCCGTATAATGAATGCGGATTAACTGCTATTTGCATACCTCACTAATCATTACCTATGAATCACCAGACAAGTTCATAGCTGGACAAAGGTTGGTAAGAATTTTTTCATCATTATGGTGGCATCCAATCGTTGTACGTCCTTAGGTCATCTACTCTGAGTGTCATGAGGAGGTATTTAGGAGTTATGTAAAAAGGAACACGCAAACAGACCTGTATTTCCACATTTGCTAGATCCAGTATTAAAGGGGTATTCCCATCTCAGACAATGGGGGCATATCGCTAGTATATGCCTCATTGTCTTATAGGTCCCACCTATCTCGTAAACCCAGCTAGCAAGGTGAAGGAAGGCGCACTGAGCATGCGCGGCCACCGTCCGCAAAAAATAAAAAATAGCAGAGAGCTGGCTCGGCTATTTCCATCAGCCCCATAGAAGTAATTGGAAGTGGTGGCCAGAAAAGCACGATGCGCTCCCATTCGTTTCTGATAAGATTTAAAAAAAGCCAAGCGGGCCAATAGGAACGATTGGAGATGGCCGGACCCAGGGGGGCGCGAGGCTCCGTACAGGGGGGCTCCAGGTGACAGGAGATGAACGCTTCCACTGTGGAAGCGTTCATCTCCATAGTGATCTGTATCGCCGTCCTCTGGACAGCGATACAGATTGCTGTGCTGTGCGGCAGGGGAGGGAGAGGCGTCTCCCTCCCCTGCTCCTCTGATAGGCTGCGCTGCCTGAGCAGAGTGCAGAGCGGGACACAGGCCGGAAGAGGCCTGCATCCAGCGCTTCCAGGGAGGTAAGTATTGGGGGTTTAATTTAATGTAGCCTGCACATGATTGGGGAGGGGGTTAATGTAGCCTGCACATGATTGGGGGAGGGGGTTAATGTAGCCTGCACATGATTGGGGGAGGGGGTTAATGGAGCCTGCACATGATTTGGGGGAGGGGTTAATGGAGCCTGCACATGATTTGGGGAGGGGGTTAATGGAGCCTGCACATGATTGGGGGGAGAGAGCCTGCACATGATTTGGGGGAGGCGGGAGGCTGGACCCTGCACATGATTTGGGGGAGGGTTAATGTAGCCTGCACATGATTGGGGGAGGGGTTAATGGAGCCTGCACATGATTTGGGGGAGGGGTTAATGGAGCCTGCACATGATTTGGGGGAGGGGTTAATGGAGCCTGCACATGATTGGGGGGGAGAGAGCCTGCACATGATTTGGGGGAGGGCGGGAGGCTGGACCCTGCACATGATTTGGGGGGAGGGGGTTAATGTAGCCTGCACATGATTGGGGAGGGGGGTTAATGGAGCCTGCACATGATTTGGGGGGGGTGTTAATGGCCCTCACCTGTGGGGAGATTGGTGTACTTATAACAATTTTATAGACAAATGATACTATTTACAGTCGCGCGGGCGCGAAATGTTTTCTTCTTCCTGGGGGGGGGGGGCATGACAGAAAATAATTGAGAAGCACTGCCCTAAGGGTACTTTCACACTAGCGTTTTGGATTTCTTTTGTGAGATCCGTTTCAGGGCTCTCACAAACGGTCCAAAACGGATCAGTTAAGCCCCAATGCATTCTGAATGGATAAGGATCCGTTCAGAATGCATCAGTTCGGCTCCCTTCCGCTTCTATTCTGTTCTGGAGGCGGGCACAAAAGCGCAGCATGCAGCATTTTGGTGTCTGTCTGAAGAGGCGGAGCCTAACGGATCAGTTTTTAATTACAATGTAAGTCAATGGGGACGGATCCGTTTTCAATGACACAATATGGTGCATTTTAAAACGAATCCGTTCCCCATTGACTTTCAATGTAAATCAAAACGGATCCGTTTTGGACTTTGTCATTTTTCTTTTAACTAATGCAAACGCATCCGTTCTGAACGGATACAAACGTTTGCATCATAGGTGCGGATCCGTCTGTGCAAATAAACAGACGGATCCGCACCAACGCAAGTGTGAAAGTACCCTAAGGCTGGGTTCACACGAGTCCGGATTAGGATTAGGTCCGGATGCGTTGCGGATGCGTTCAGTGAAAACTGTGCGATTTCACAGGCAAAGCCATTCAGTTTTGCCTGCAATTGCGTTCAGTTGTTCAGTTTTTTCCGCGCGGGTGCAATGCGTTTTGATTTGTTTTTCACGCGCGTGATAAAAAACTGAAGGTTTACAAACAACATCTCCTAGCAACCATCAGTGAAAAACGCAACGCACCCGCACTTGCTTGCGGATGCAATTCGTTTTTAACGCAGCCCCATTCACTTCTATGGGGCTAGGGCTGCGTGAAAAACGCAGAATATAGAACATGCTGCAATTTTCACGCAACGCAGAAATGATGCGTGAAAAAAACGCTCATGTACATAGACCCAATAAAATGAATGGGTCAGGATTCAGTGTGGGTGCAATGCGTTCACATCACACATTGCACCCGCGCGGAAAACTCGCCCATGTGAATGCAGCCTAAGACTGCTGCTGAGAATTTCAAAGGAACCTGTCACCAGAACGGGCCTGTTGAGCTGTTTACATGTTAGCACTGGTCACTTTCTTCAGAAACTGGTTTTCATGAACCGCCCAATTAATGTTTGTGTAAAAAATGTAGTCTGAAAAGGTCCCTGACATCATGGAAACGTAGGTGGCGGAGTCACTGGGTCGTATCGCTGCATGAGGCAAGTCTCCCGCTATCCTGCCCACTATGCGGTTATAGACTGCCCTTTGGTTCCTGGACACCAGTGCCTGGCGAAATCTCACGCAAGCGCATAGGACCTTGTTCTGCCGCCAGGATTCTGAAATGCGCAGTGAGCGCTTGACGCCAAGGAGTATACACCCCCACTCACCGGCAGTGGGACGTGATTACAATACTGATTTGAGTTCCTCTGTTCCATGACGGACCTGTCATCAGAATAGTCATCAGAAGAGCATTGTCACTTAAGATGTAAAAAGTTCAGGGAATCTATAAGCACTCCTTGTAAGCTACTTTAGCATCCGGCTCAGGGACTCCTATTTTTACAGGCTGCAAATTAACTTATGCTCATTTATCGGGTGATCCTGTCGGTCGTGCAGGCACATAAGCAGCAGATCGTACGGTCTAAACAGCGATCTTCTGCCTAGAAACAATGCAGCTGTACGAGGACGAGCTAATCTCTCCCCCTTATACTGTGGAGGAGATCACTGCATATAAATACGGCGCTTCACCTCCACTGAACAAGCAGCCAACTGTCTGGAAGGAAACAATCAGCGTTAGCTTGACTTGTGTAAGCCAGCCTTTAAAGGGCACACTAATGTCTGACAGACTTCACATCGCCAAAAGTGGGTGATATTGTCTCAATTTCAACGCACGCCATTATCGTGCCCATATAACAGTGCCAGGAGGAAGACTGCTCCTGTGACCATCAGAGAGCATAAGTCAAGGAAGGGTTAATAAGGCTGTGAACATGGCCTGGGGCCACCAAAGATACTGGCTGGAATTGTGCTGCACAACCCCTCGGGTGCAGGTACACTACGTACTGGCGCTCACTGCAAGACATAACAAGCTAAGCATTAGTCACTAGGAAGGATGATGAGGGTAGAGTGACTCACGGCAAGGACAGGTAGAGACAATGAGAGCAGATTACATTAACTAGGAGATTACTGGGAAATCACCCCTTTGAAGAGTCAATCTTTTCCCAGTAACCACACTTAGCGCAGCAGTATTTGAAATGAACACAGAAAACATATTTCATTTTGGTATTTATTTCTCTGGCCACTGTTTGCCAATATTCCCATAGACGCTGTGTGGCACGGCTGGTATGGATCAGAGTCACACTGTGTGAAGCGTACAGGGTGGGATCTGTGCCCTGGAGTTTCAGGGCAGTGATGTTCCTAGGTCAGGGGCAAAGCATGGAATCTGTATCTGATACTACAGGCTAGGAGCGTATACTGTAGGTCAGCACTACTGCCTGGATTCCCACTCCCGACGGATATATAGGCTAAGAGATAATAGTCTATGATTAACTTTCCATTGGCCCTCGTGACCATTGCCCTCACATTCTTCAGTGACCTGGTTCCTGTGTACCTAAGGTGTGATCAATGCAGCACAATACAAATAGCTGGACACATCCCCATCCTCCCACTGAATCACGGACCGAGAATAATCTACAAGAGGAGTCACCTTCATCTTTATCTGCGTCACTTTCCCGTCTATAAGTCAATGAATCAGCGAGTGATTTGCTGCTAAGCAACGCGCTGGGTCTTGGAATCCATTCCACTACTACAAGGACTGATAAGACAATTATGTCAGGTATTTATGGGCACTCCGTCAGGAAATATGGCACATCCTAAGATTGGTTAATGCAATGACTACTTCTCGGTCTAGCCGCATATGAAGAAACTAATGTAGAGTATCACCGCTTTACATCATGATACCGGTCTGAATCACTGTGATGAGCAAAAAGAAATCTAAAAAAAAAGGCAGTTATATAATCTTTGGGCACCACCAGACCTACAGCCGAGTGCATAAAACCAAATGGACCACAAAGCTCAGCAACCCATTGAGTCTCCATTAATGGGGCCAACATAGCAATACAAGGCCCATCCCGTGGAGACCTGTTCTCTGCTGTGAGAATATTACATAGAAAGTAAGGGATGGCCAATTTGTAGACCTGCAGGTTAGGAGAAGTAACTAAAAACAGATTAGAACTATCCTACGCTGTTCGGGTTCCTGCACATGAATGTGCGCCACCAGTGTCGTATATTGGGGACCAGCAAATTGCATTCAACTTGAATGGGTCCACGAGCTGTCCACACTGCCCAAAAAATACAGCATGTTCTATTTTTTGCAGTGTGGAGGCACAGACCAAAATGCGCTCCGTAGTGCTTCTGTGGCCTTCCACTCCGTACCTTCTGGATTGTGGACGCATTTAAGTGAATGGGTCCGCATCTGTGATATGGTGCGCACACAGCCAATGCCAGTATATTGAAGGCCGCAATACGTTTGAGGACATGAGCCCTTATACAGTGATTGTTTAATCATTTACATGTCACATTAGATTATATGGACATACGGGTTGCACTTCTTTGGGTATAACGGTCCTTCTATTGTGGTATTTTAACAAGAAGTGCGGCCTAGCCTTACCCGCAAACAGAGATACTCAAGGATTAGTACCTGACTATAATCCATACCCTAGAGGCGGTCTATGCACTCGCTATTGGGCTGAAGATGGTTAAACTTAGGACACTTTAGTCAGTGTTTTGCATTAGACGTGCAAATTTTCCATTATACCTTTTCTGTGTACGTTCAGCCTCTAGTTTTGGCTTACAAATACTGATGCAAAATACTGAAAATATTTTTAAAAATGCAGTGTGGAAGTAAAAGGATTTTGTTTTTCTCCTTTACTAGGGGCACTAACATTAGCCAAATGGAGCAACGTGGAAACAGCCAGAAAGCTACCACACAAGTGATGAGAAGGAGATGTGTCATTTTGCAACAAATTACTGACTTTTTTGCTTTTTCCAACACCATACACAATTAAAAAAAAAAAAAAGTGGGTGAGATGTGGACAGGAGGGGGCATCCCACGGGCAGGAGCTCCATGTCCCGTTTCTGGCCGGAATAGATTTCCGTTCTGGCATATGGATAGCAAATTTAATAAGATGGTCTTTAGGAGATGACCCCCAACGTGTACTAACCATGAGTGGATGCGAGAGCCTGAACCAGCACATAAAGTGGGGATTTTTTTCACAAATTCATCTACTGAAGGTGTGTACCCCCATAATTTATGTAACTACCATAAATGTGGAATATAATGCTTGTAAAAAAACATTGGCTCCTTATATATTTTTAACTCCAGATAGGCTCCTATAATTAAGTATAAAAAAAAATAAAAATAAATGTAACCCTAAATATACATTAATGGAGTCATTTATCGAACTGGTGTAAAGAAGAACTGGCTTAGTTGTCCATAGCAACCAACCAGATCCCACCTTTTATTTCAAAAAAAAAAAGCTCCTTTGGGAAAGCTTTGTCCAATTTTCAGTTTGCAAAAACGGCTATTCTCATCCATAAAAGTGGACAAAAACAGAACCTGCGGAGAGCTTCACTGATCAGGCACACAGATCCATGAAATTAATAAAATAGATATGTGACTGGCCCCACTGAACTTTATGGGTACAGAAAAATACCATCGAGTGCATGAGGCCCAATAGTCATTGCCATTATTTTTATAAAATACTAGCAGAAGGACCCGGCTTCGCACGGGTATATTTCATCCATTTCATTTAATGTTTGTGTGAGTTAAAAGATATCGACAGTATCCCCCATAGCCGTGACTTCTACAGCACCCCGCCCCTTTAACAGTGAACTCCACAGTTCCCCCACCCCTTAACACTGACCCCCCCCACCAGTGCCCTGCCACTTTAAAATGGGACCTCTACAGCAGCCCATCCCCTTTAACAGTGACCTCTACAGCACCCCACTCCCTTAACAGTGACCTCCACAGTACCCCACTGCCTTAAGTGACCTCACAGTATCCTGCTGCCTTAACAGTGGTTGCCCCTTTAATAGCGGCCCCTGCCACCTTAACAGTGACCTCCACAGTGTCCGCCCCTTGAACAGTGACCTCCACAGCGGACTGCCCCTTTAATGCTAGGGCTACACGACGACCTGTGTCATGCAACATTTTGTCTCAAGAATTTTTATAATGATAGGCTATGGTGCACGACACATGTAGCAGTGTAGTTGTGCCCTATGTGTCGTGCGGACTTATTGTCGCGCGACACGTCGTCGTGTAGCCCTAGCCTAAAGCTGACCTACAGCAGTGAAGAAAAATGGCTGGGTTGTTATGGAAACCTGGAGTAAAACTGTGTGTATGTGGAGACTTGGGGCCTGCAAGCTTCTATTGGCTGATAAGGGACATGTGACCGTCTGTATGGCAGTTGGGAAATAAAGAGAAAGACTTGCAGGCTTGTATTGGCTAATGCAGGTCATTTTTTGAGAATATCTCAGGAACTGTAAGTCCTAGAGAGTGGAGACCCGGTCTAAAACCTTTCCAGACACCTGATGTACCTGTGTTCCAAAGCTGGTGAAGATCGGTCCAGTCGTTTGGTCGCGCATGAAGGACAGACAGACAGAAACTCATTGTTACCTCCACAGCATTCTTTCCCAGATAGTAAGTGATATGTGTACCAAGTTTAGTAGAAATTGATCGATAAGTTTCTGAGTTACAGAGCAATATGTGTGTAGCAAAAACAGATGGAGCATACAAACTCCATGCAGCTGCTGTGTAAGGGCGTATGACCCCCAGAAGATTTCTTTCCAGGTAGCCAGGGATTTGTATACCAAGTTTCATTGAAATCGATGGTTGTGATTTCGAGTGATCGTGGAACATACATACATACACACATATATACGTCCTTCTTTGTATATATAGATAAAATAGTGACAATGTTTGTCTAATAAGATGATTCCTAGTAGAGGAACAGGATGGGAAACGTGCGCTGTACACAGACACACCACATGCAATTTATCCATTGCCTGTACTCCCATCTGCTTGCTAGCACACGTTTGGCGGTATAATATCCTGCAGTTACAGACATTTATCAGGCTTTTTCTTATTAGGGCGGTGTCACACAGCTTTTAGTGGCAGTTTTTTGAGCCAAAGCCAGAGGTAGATCCAGCAGGAAGGAGAAATACAAATCCTTCCTTTCTATTTCTCCTTCTCTTCCAACCCACGTCTGGCCACAAGAAGCTGTGGGACACCGCCCTTATACCGGTTGTACTGATTTTAAATGATTTTTCTATTGACTCGTGACTCATATAGGCTTGGATCCGAGAGTAGCCCATGACCCCAGCTGCTGATGTTCAATCTTATACGTATTCCTGGCCTACTATCTCCACTCTACTGGTCCATTTCTCTGTCCTTAGAGTCAGGCATAGTCCTCACTACATGTAAACTGCTTCCTATGGTTGCAGTTGCTCTTTTACCCATCACTATCACAGGAATAAGGTCGCCAACGTGCCCAGAAATTTTCTGCTGACATCTGACTTTTGGGTTGTTTTCAGAAAGCTCTCATTGCCTGTCCACAGAAAAAAGGTAAAAAACAGGCAAATAATATCTGTCTGCATCAGAGAACGCATATGAAAACGCTCTTTAGTGTACTGCAGCATCTTCTACGGCTGTGATTTTCATTGTCAGCATTAATTAGACTCCTAGGTCTTGGACGGTGTCTGGCTGATCAGACACTACAAGACGGGCATTAAAACGCCACTCAGAACAGACCAGCCTTTGACTGCAGTCTGTCAGGCCCCTAGAAACCACCCTTAATCCTATTAACAAGATCAAAACATGTAAGTCTTTGTTCCCCATAAGCTGTCTTGCTAGGATGTAGCCTGGCAAAACACACATTAGCAAACCCTTCTTCTACATAAAGCTACTTTTTACATGGACCAACGTTTCAGACAATTATTGGGAATAACCCAAACGTACCGTCAGCGGAGGTGAGGGATACATTTACAGGCAGCAATCACCTCTACTGTACTTGGACGAGCAATCGCTACAGATCATAAACTGCAAATCTACAATAAAACCGAGATAAATAGTGTGGATTTCTGTACAGTTTTTAATTCGGATTTGGTGCGGATTTCATGCAGATTTTCCAGTTACAAATCTGTATTGTGTGCAGGTGCCTTTAGGGGTCAGCTGAAAGACACGGGTGATCGCCGGCACTTTTAAAGGTGGCCATACACATTGGTCTAAAGCTCCTCAAAAATTGAAATTTAACAACGAACGATCACTTTAGCCGACCAATGACAGACCATTATTGTCTGAAACGTTGTCGGGCTTCACATTTCGTCAAATGAAAGATCTTACTTTGAAAAAAACGTTCCTAGAAAGATCTTTCGCCCGTCGCCCACTTTCAGTGAACGTGTACGGCCAGTCTGAACAACTGCAAGCCCTAATACCGACCACATTATAATGATTCATAATCCTGTGTGTCCCTGCCCGACATCAGCTGTAATGAATGGTTCTGACTGCATTATGTGAGCACAGTTCATTACAGATGTTGGGCACGGACACACAGCATTATAAATCATCATAATGCGGTCAGTACCATTCATTACAGCTGATGTCGGGCACGGACACACAGCATTATAAATCATTATAATGCGGTCAGTACTATTCATTACAGCTGATGTCGGGCACGGACACACAGTGTTATAAATCATCATAATGCGGTCAGTACCATTCATTACAGCTGATGTCGGGCACGGACACACAGCATTATAAATCATTATATTGCGGTCAGTACTATTCATTACAGCTGATGTCGGGCACGGACACACAGTGTTATAAATCATCATAATGCGGTCAGTACCATTCATTACAGCTGATGTCGGGCAGAGACACACAGCATTATAAATCATCATAATGCGGTCAGTACCATTCATTACAGCTGATGTCGGGCAGGGGCACACAGCGTTATAAATCATCATAATGCGGTCAGTACCATTCATTACAGCTGATGTCGGGCACGGACACACAGCGTCATAAATCATTATAATGCGGTCAGTACCATTCATTACAGCTGATGTCGGGCAGGGGCACACAGCGTTATAAATCATTATAATGCGGTCAGTACCATTCATTACAGCTGATGTCGGGCACGGACACACAGCGTTATAAATCATTATAATGCGGTCAGTACTATTCATTACAGCTGATGCCGGTCAGAGACACACAGCGTTATAAATCATTATAATGCGGTCAGTACCATTCATTACAGCTGATGTCGGACATGAGTTCCCGTTACAGGAGCAGATAACTCGCAATTCAGAAACTGGCCCTAAGCTACAGTTACACAGCCCGACATTAGGGACGATTATCTGGAACAAGCATTCCAACGCTCATTCCCGATATTCGGCCCGTGTAAAGGTGCCGCATATAACCCAATGAATGAGCGAAACGCACGTTCATTGGGTGAAATGATCTGAGGTGCGGACATCTCAATTATCGTTCGTGGGCAGCAGATTATGCTGTCTGAACAGGAAGCTGCTGCCCAGGAGCAATGATTCCGTATGGGGACATGCGACAGCAGCAGCCATCACTCATCCTCATACTGTGGAGGTGATTGCTGCATGGAAAGAAACGCTTCCTTCCCGACAATCAGTGATCTAGGGTTACAGAGAAATGAATAAGGTACATACACTGCTCAGCCATTTCACCTCTCTGTGGCTTTCACGTCATGGCGGATGGGTATATATCACTGTACAGCTTTGTTTGGGGCCCGGTCATATAGAAGCAGTGCCCCCCAGACAATGGGCCACTTGGCACGCCGCCCCGTTACTAGATTCGGAGCCAGTACTAGAACATGACTTTTTATTGCTAGGTCTTGTGACTATATGTAATTGCTGGACTATGCCATTGTCTACAACCCTCTGCTTCCGCGGACAAACAACTAATTCCACCCTGGTCAGCATGCGATCGTAACTCTTATTGTGATGACAGCGGCATTGTGCGAGCTTGCTAACCCTGATAACATTCAGGCTACCAGATCAAGCTATTGTTGGGGAAATGAGTTATATCTCAGCGCTCATTGTCTGGGGTGATGTCCTCTACGAGCACATACAAAGCATGTTGTAGTGGGTGAAAATAACTAAAGTGATCTCAAGGCGATCAGGTTTCCTTCAGTCTTAAACGCTTAAGATTTAAACTTATTCCTAGGTATCTGATGGGTGGGGGTCCTACCGCTTCCCCCACCATCACAAGTATTGGACTACAGTGTTACCCAGCCTTCCTGTAAGCCTGTATAATGCGCGCCATTCTTTATGCGAATGCTGGAGATAGCAGAGAACAGCGCATGTTGGGGCGACAGCGCATGTGCTTGATGGCCTTTGCATTCATAGGGGAGGACACAGGACCCCTGTTCTCAAGATTAATGGGCAGTCTCAGCGGTCCAACTCCCACCAATGAGGCACGTATCGCCTATCTGGGAACAACCCCTTTTACGGTGGCATCACACACAGCTTTGTGACAGTTTTCTAGCAAGGAGATGGATAATTCCTTCATATTTCTTATTCCCACTTCTGCCTTTGGCCGTGTAGCCATATACTTTAGATAAAACTCAGTATGGGGGTCAACTGTAGGTAGAGCCATGCCTTCTTCTGTGACCACAAACTTCACACTTAGGGCTCATGCACACGACCGTATGGCTTTTTCAGTATTTTGCGGTTCGCAAAAATATGGACGATGTCTGTGTGCATTCCGTTTTTTGCGGAACGGAACAGCTGGCCCCTGATAGAACAGTACTATCCTTGTCCGTTATGCGGACAATAATAGGACATGTTCTATCTTTGAACGCAGAAACGGAAGGTATACGTAGTGCCTTCTATTTATTTTGCGGATCCATGGAAATGAATGGTTCCGTATACGGTCCGTAAAAGAAATAAAATGCATAATGGTGTGCGACAAGACAAAGATATCACGACACAAGGTAACAAGTTCACTCTAGGGCAGGCGATATACATGGAGGCACCAGCACAGGTATGTACCATTACATTACTAAATAAAGGACTTATATGGGTACAATAGAGAGAACAGCCCTCTATAGACGTCATTTACTGTCACCCAGATTTAGTAGCTAGATGGGCTCGTCTGTACAGGAAACCGCGACACTACAGAATGAGGAAATGGAGGTGGCATCTGAGCCCGATGTCATTGTCACCTCCCTATTCAGATTCACTGATTGATTACACAAGCTTCCGATTGCTTTCATCTTTCCAATTTGTTACCCAGAAACCATGGCTTGGGGCATGAAACCATGCGCTCCGCCGATCAAGGAGACCTGGTGTCATTTACAGAGAAAGCAGCCTGTCCAGAAAAGCGGAGGATCATAGAAACCCGGGGAGGGCGCTTTACTATTACATGTTTTTCTTGGCTACACTTACACCTTCGTTAGGGCAATAGAGATTCATCATACTCAAATTATGAAGAATAAATCAGAAGGTAAAAGATAAATGTTACGTTGTTTAATGTCAAAGTGCCAAAATGTAGTATGGGAGTCACAAAGCAGAACACAGACACGATACAGCCAAATATTCTTAAAAAGCAGCAAATCCAGCTTCCCATAAAAAGAGATCTTTATTCATTGTAGATAATATCCATACAGTCTATGCGACCTCAAACATACCGGTTGATGAAGGACCTGCATGTTTGAGGTCCGAAACGCGTAGACTGTATTGATGTATGGATTTTATCTGCAATGAATAAAGATATCTTTTTATGGGAAGCCGGATTTGCTGCTTTTTGGGATTTGTCTGACCCTGTCCAGGCCTCCCTTAAAAGACTACACAGGTGAGCGCTGCAGTATTTGCCTTTTTTCTGGAAGCCAAATATTCTTAGTAGGTCATAGGCAACCAATATCTTGTATTTTAAGGAAATCAACTATTTTTAAGAAATGATACTTTTGAAAGGAGAGCATTTTAAAGCACGGCTACTGGGGACATTCACCCCCATAGTGTAGACGGTATACTACCGGGCCTCCCCCCCAAGTCCACAATATTTCTATGTTCTGTTGCCACCGTAAGTCGCTAATACAGGTACTGAGGTATCAATACCAGGATCTATCTAAAGTCAGTTTCATCGTCCACAATCCGTGGAATGGCAAATACGGATGTGGTTCGGGTGTATTCTGCATTTTTTTTCGTGAACCAATTGACTGGGTCTATCCTATCTTTTTACACATTTTTAATTATCCACATGCTTTCCGCATCCATATATTAATTCAGCAAAAGAATATAACAACGGGTCCGCAAAAAATGTGGATGCAACACAGACAATATCCACATTTTGCGGATCACAAAATACATACAATCAAGTGCATAAGTCCTTGGGGTCACCTCCATTTATGAAGGTGGAGGACCTCTTTAAGTACTCTTAAAGTTCCAATAAAATCAACGGATTTGTCGCCAGCAACAGTCACACCCATGTAGTTAATATAATGGCCCTGAGCTCTTCATCTATCATCTATTAGGCCCCTTTCACACGAGCGAGTTTTCCGCGCGGGTGCAATGCGTGAGGTGAACGCATTGCGCCCGCACTGAATCCGGACCCATTCATTTCAATGGCTCTGTGTACATGAGCGGTGATTTTCACGCATCACTTCTGCGTTGCATGAAAATCGCAGCATGTTCTATAGGCTACATGCACACGACCGTTGGTGTTTTGCGGTCCGCAAACAGCGGATCCACAAAACACGGAAGCTGTTCCGCGTTCCGTTCCACAATTTGCGGAACGCGGCCCATTATAGAAATGCCTATTCTTGTCCGCAAAACGGAAAAGAATAGGACATGCTCTATTTTTTTTTTGCGGGGCCACGGAACGGAGCAACGGATGCAGACTTGTCCGCATCTTTTGCGGCCCCATTGAAGCGAATGGGTCCGCGCCCATACCGCAAAATATGCGGCTTAGAAGCGGACCACAACAACGGCCGTGTGCATGAGGCCATATACTGAGTTTTTCACGCAACGCTGGCCCCATAGAAGTGAATGGGGCTGCGTGAAAATTGCGGATGCGATGCGTTTTTCACTAATGGCTGCTAAGAGATGTTGTTTGTAAACCTTCCGTTTTTTATCAAAACGCATTAATGTGCATTAACTGAACAAATGAACGCAATCGCAGGCAAAACTGACTAAACTTGCTTGCAAAATCGCGCATTTTTAACTGAACGCATCCGGACCTAATCCGTGACGCTCGTCTGCAAGGGGCCCTAGATCTTATTAGATGTGAGCATATAATATTTCAAAGACAATGAAAAGTCGTTAGGCGACATCACGCAGACTTACCGGTTTTGGCATGGTTGCTTCTCTCTCAGGTCTTTTACCAGAATGAAAAAAAGTATTCCAGGATCAATATTTCACTGCGTCCTGAAAAAAACCAAAACAAGGGACTAAAATTAGGACAGAAAATGTAAGCGGCTATTCCGAGACCACGATGACGTGCTGTGTCCCTGCCGTACAGGATGCAGGGATTATTATAGGAAGCCGCTATGAATCAGAAGTAAAACAAGTCGGAGGGAGCAAGCCTCACCCAGCGGCAGAAAGTCCAATTACAACCTGGGAAAGGTCATCTCCACCACACCCAGCAGGCTGATCACACAAGATACATATATATATATACACACATGGCAATCCGTGATCCACCCTTATAGGGACCAAAAGTGCTGCAGAATAACTTGGGGCAAAACTATGGGAAAGCAAGTGAATAGCTGGTGCCCCATTCCTATTGCCAGTCATGCAGTTCCATTTTGGGGTGAGGTGGTATTCGCCAGCATGAAGAGAATCTTTACAGCCTCTGCTCTATGATTGTTTACCATAATAATAACACAAACAAATCCAGTTGCAACAAAATAGCACTTTTTCTCCTCAGTGCCACGAGGTGTAGCCATGTGCCGGTACCTACCGCGCGGACTGACCTGCCTGTCACACAAACACCTGCCGACTGGGTGAATGCCCCTCATTTTAAGCAGAGTTCACGGCGAGGCAGCGCCGTGTGTAATGGAGGCTCCGTGCCTCGGCCGCCCCACCTCTACCTGCCTGACTAGCAACTTGTGCTGCCACTTTCTAACTTTGGAGCGTGGGGGCCCGCCATGCCCTGCGCACACGGTGGCCATGTATTGCGGGTGCCAGGCGCTGCTGCTGCATACACGGCACCATGTCCACCTGTTAGTGCCCAGCTCCCTCCCACAGGTGCTTCAGCCGGGAGGTGTACTACATGAGGAGACTAACCGGCTACCAGCGGAGGGATATCGCGATACAGGCACTTACCCTTCTGCCAGCCACTGCCCGAGGTGCCCTGCTCTCCCCGGGTGCTCCTTTACTGCAATATGGCTTCTGAGTGGCAAACTTAGTGCTGCACGTCCCTCCCTCTACCCTCCCTCAGCAGCGACCTGGTGTCACTCTACCTGCCTCGCCCTCTAGTCCCACACGTCACCACAGGGAGAAGCCATAGCAAAGCCAGCAATATAGTGACAGCATTGGATGGTACTGACCAGTATGGAAAGTTATTTGTGGGCAGTGCCACATAGGCAGACTGCTTACAGAAGAAAGACTCACCTGTTACACCCTGCACCTTCCCCCCAGAAGCTCCATATGTATTAACATGTCCATATACTGCCTCCTGCCACCAGAACATTGCCCACCACAGTGAGCCCCTGAAGAAGTGGTCCCAAGACAGCTACAATTGGCAGTGTGCCCCCCCCAGCTATGCACTTGAAGGATAAACTACCAGAACATTAGTTTAGACTTGGGAACACGTCTTCAGGCTGTATTCACATTCAGGGGGGGATTGGCCATAGACATTACAGGGAAATTTCCCGGTGGGCCGATTCCCAGGGGGACGCCTGAGCCCTCCTCATGGCCGGCCAGTGGAAGTTTTTGGGGTGTATTTTGTGCTGCTGGCAGTATTTTGTGGTGGACTGTGGACAGGGCTTTTTTTCTCAGAAAAAAGGTGGTGGAACTCACCCCCCCTCCCGTGGCCATGCCCCTACCCATGCCCCTACCCACCCCTAGGACCGCCCCCTAAAACCAGACCCTTTAGAGCAGTGTTTCCCAACCAGTGTGCCTCCAGCTGTTGCAAAACTACAACTCCCAGCATGCCTGCACAGCCAAAGGCTGTCTTGGCATGCTGGGAGTTGTAGTTTTGCAACAGCTGGAGGCACACTGGTTGGGAAACAGTGCTTTAGAGAACAGGGATGCAAGTAAAATTTTGGGGGGCTACAAAAGTCCAGCCCAGCAAAGAAACCCCCCAGATGGGGATAGCACTGTTAATGGGGGATCTGGGGATGACACTGTTATGGGGTGGAGGATGTGGGGATGGCACTGTAAGAGTGCCATCCACAGACCTTCCCCACCCCATAACAGTGCCATCCACAGACCCCTCCCCCCCTACCCCTTAACAGTATCATCCACAGACCCCCCCATTGCCCCTCCAGTACAGTTATAAAATGTGTAATTCAATTACTACGATTCATGCTGCCCCCTCTGTAGTATAACATTCAATATATCCTATATATGTATTTTTGTCCGGCCTACTTTATGAATGAAGCAGGCGGCGCAGGCACGTGACGTCACGCTGCCGCTCGTCTGCATTACGATATAACATTAGCCCTGTGAGTGTAGGATATATTGAATTTTATACTTCAGAGGGGGCAGCATGAATCATTATTAATTGAATTACACATTTTATAACTGTACTGGAGCGGCGGGGACGGAGCACAGTGAACGCACCGGCCCCGCCGCAGTTGCCGGCCCCCAGCTCCTCCTCCCAGTCCCTCCCCTCTGATACATCGCAGGCTGCGATGTCAAAATGTCATCATGGTAGGTGGCGGAATGCCGTTCCGGTGTGTTCCGCCAGAAAAAAAGCCCTGACTGTCGTATTTGGCTCTGTTGAGGTAGTATAATGTGCCGCAATATAGTATTGCTGGCCCTGCTTTCCATCAATTTGGACCTGACTAAAAATGGGGCCACTTTTAGTATTTTTTCCAGGGCCACTTTAAGTTCCCAGTCCGCCCCTGTTCACATTGCCATGTACAGTCCATAAAATGTGTTCCATGTAATGGTCGCGTTTCTCGGACAGACCCTGCTTATGTGAGGCGAACTCGCTGCATCATAACGCTCTGTACATGCAGAACATAACATCTGAAGATAACAATTAGGCCTCATGCACACCACCGTATGTGTTTTGCAGTCCGTAAAACACGGAAGCTGCTCTGCGTTCCGTTCCACAATTTGGAGGATGGAACGCTGCCCATTGTAGAAATGCCAATTCTTGTACGCAAAACGGACAAGAATAGGACATGTTCTATTTTTTTTTGCGGGGCCACCGAATGGAGTAACGGATGCAGACAGCATACGGAGTGCTGTCCGCATCTTTTGCGGCCCCATTGAAGTGAATAGGTCCGCGCCCGAGCCGCAAAATATGCGGCTCGGATGCAGACCACAACAACGGCCATGTGCATGAGGCGTTATAGAACATGTCCTATTTTTGTCTGTTTTTGGGCTAATGCACACTAATGTATTTTTTGTCCGCATCTGATGACCATTCTTTGTGGCTCATTCACTTCAGTGTGGCCACAAAAGATGAGGACAGCACACCGTGTGATGTCCGCATCCGTATGTCCATTCCGTGGCATCCTCAAAAGTATAGAACATGTCCTATTTTTGTCCGCATTACTGACAAGGATCAGACTGTTCTGTTATGGGCCGGACGTTCCATAAAATGTGGAAAAAACATGGTTGGTATCCGTGTTTTGTGGATCCGTAATTTGCAGACTGCAAAAATGCCAGCCGTTGTGTGCATGAGCCCTTAGTCTGACCCACCTTGTGTAAATCCAGCCTCATGCACACAACTGTAAATTTGGTCCACATCCACATTTTTTCATGTGGACCCAGATGTTATCCACGTGCAAAGGCCTAAGGCTGGGTTCACACGAGCGTGTCCGGATTAGGTCCGGATGCGTTGCGGATGCGTTCAGTGAAAACTGTGCGATTTCACAGGCAAAGCCATTCAGTTTTGCCTGCGATTGCCTTCAGTTGTTCAGTTTTTTCCGCGCGGGTGCCATGCGTTTTGATGCCTTTTTTACGCGCGTAAAAAAAAGTTGAAGGTTTACAAACAACATCTCCTAGCAACCATCAGTGAAAAACGCAACGCACCCGCACTTGCTTGCGGATGCAATGCGTTTTTAACGCAGCCCCATTCACTTCTATGGGGCTGCGGATGCGTTTAAAACGCATAAGATAGAGCATGCTGCGATTTACACGCGTTGCAGAAGTGATGCGTTAAAAAAAACACTCATGTACACAGCCCCATAGAAATGAATGGGTCAGGATTCAGTGCGGGTGCAATGCGTTCACATCACGCATTGCACCCGCGCGGAAATCACGCTCGTGTGAATGCAGCCTAAGGGTGCTGCTATACTTATGGGGACATTTATCTAAGGCTACTTTCACACTCACGTCATGGACGGATCCGTTCAGATAATCCAGCCATCTGCATCCGTTCAGAACGGATCAGTTTGTATTATCTGTAACATTGCCAAGACTTTCTGCCAGATTGTGTCAGTGAAAACTGATCCGTCCCCATTGACTTACATTGTGTGCCAGGATGAATCCATTTGGCTCAGTTTCATCAGACGGACAGAAAAAGGCTGCAGGCAGCATTTTGGTGTCCGTCTCCAAAGCGCAATGGAAACTGATCTGAGGCAAACTGATGCATTCAGAGCGGATCCTTTATCCATTCAGAATGCATTAGAATGCAAACTGATCCGTTTTAGACCGCTTCTGAGAGCCCTGAACGGATCTCACAATTGAAAAGTCAAAATGCTAGTGTGAAAGTAGCCTTATACCCATGCACCAGTTTTCTGATGCAAAAAAATTCGCCAACCCTGGATTTGTGACTTTTTAAACGCCATTGCAACTAAATGTATGATGCACATAAGTGATGCAGCTCCTGCCACTGACCTGAAAGGGGGCGGAGCCATCAGCCCCGAACATTTTTCATCATTTATCCCAGTTTTTGTAGGATGCACCTATGATGAGGCATGCGCCTAGTCGTGAATTACATGCATCCACTGGTGGCACAGGGGATATCAGGCTTGGTGAATTCAGGTGATATCAGGTCTTTTTCGAGGAACATTTTTGGCTTGTAATGAAATAACGCGTTTAACAATTTTATATCAGGGGTGGCATTTGTTATTCACACACTTTTTTTATTATGATTTTTTTTCCTATAGAGAAGTCTATGGGGAAAAAGCCTGCAAAAAGGCTACACCCAGAGCATGCTGCAATTTCCGAAAAACTGCAGCAGGAATTTTAAAGTGCCAATACAAAAAACACAATAGGGGAAATTTATCAAAAGTGGTGCAAAATAAAACTGGCTTCACCTTTCATTTTTCACAGCTCCTTTGGAACATGAAAGGAGCGATCTGATTGGTGGCTATAAGCAACTATGGCAGTTTTCCTTTGCACCACTTTTCATAAATCTCCCCCAATGTTTGGAAAGCTTTTTCTAAAATTTGGAAAACACCTGGACAAAAAATTTGAAGACAAAAATCCTAGGCCTTAATTGACTGGTGTGTGCTATGTAACACCTGATAGGACTAGGCCCGCTTATCGTCATAAATGAGATGCATCTGGTGGCGCCGACCCTATGTTAGATGCCTTCTTGCAGTCCATGTGGTAGACCGAAATCTATGGCAGCTCATTAATTACCCCGTCCACACCCCGCCCTCTCCACACCTTGTTTTTAGTAAATTCGCGAGGGCTGATTGAAAATGCCACTTGCGACTTAAAAAGATTCACAACAGCAGGTTTTGCGACTTTTTAAATGCCAGAAAACTGGGGTAGGGGGAATGATAAATTCTCCCCTTAGGCCTCGTCCACATTTCCGTGTCAGTGTTACGTCCGTGAAAAAAGAGTATGTGTTTCATCCATGAAGATGTCCGTGAAGGATCTGTGGTTGGTCCATGTGTCTGTTTTATCATAGACTTCAATAGACGCGCTTGGTCCGCATCATGGATCAAAGTAGAGCATGTCCCACGGTCAATAAAAAAAATACTGAAATGTGAACAACACACATGTGAACAGCATGTGAAATGCGGACAGCACACGTCAGTAAAAAACGGAAACGTGGACGAAGCCTAAGGCCTCTTGCACACGGTCGCTGTGGTTCCGTTCCGTGCATTGGGTACTGCAATTTGCTGCTGGGACGGATCCAGACCCATTCCACTTGAATGGGTCCGTGATCCGTCCGTTCCGCAAAATAATAGAACAAGTTCAATTTTTTGCGGAACAGAAGCACGGATCGGAACCCCACGGGAGCACTCCGTAGTGCTTCCGTGGGGTTCCATTCCGTGCTTTTGTTCTGCACTGCACCGCATCTCCGAATTTGCGGACCCTTTCAAGTGAATGGGTCCGCATCCGTGATGCGGAATGCACACGACTGGTGCACCATGTATTGCAGAACCGCCATATGCAGCCCGCAATACGGCCATGGGAGCACAACGGCCATGTGCAAGAGGTCTAAGTTTGAAACCACCCTAAGGCCTCTTGCACACGAGTGTGACGGATTCGGTCCGGGTGGTTTCCGTTAAAAATGCATGATTTTGCTTGTGTGCGTAGTCAGTTTTGTCTTCGATTGCGTTCAGCAGTTTTTTTCGCACAGTTGCAATGCGATTTAATGCATTTTTCACGCGCGTGATAAAAAAACTGAAGGTTTACAAACAACATCTCTTAGCAACAGTAAAATATGCATTGCATCCGCACTTGCTTGCAGATGCGATGCATTTTCATGCAGCCCCATTTACTTCTATGGGCCCAGCGTTGCGTGAAAAACGCAGAATATAGAACATGCTGCGTTTTTCGCACAACAGTCATGTACACAGACCCTTTGAAATGAATGGGTCCGGATTCAGTGCGGGTGCTATGCGTTCGCATCATGCATTGCACCCGCGCAGAATACTTGCTCATGTGAAAGGGGCCTAAGGGATTGTCTCATGAAGGTAACTGCAGAAACTGCGACCAGCCATACATGCAGTACTGCAGGACATGCTAACCATACACGTGAATAGCTGACCGTATAATAAATGAATTGGCACCAGGGGCGGACATGCCGCTTGTGCAGCCAGTTCAGCTGCACAGGGGCCCAGAGTGGGAGGGGGCCCATTCTAAAACCCCATAAGTTGCGGGGCAGCAGAGCCATTGTGGAAGCGCTCATCTCTCTACATTCATCTGTATCACCATCCTCAGGACAGCCATACAGTTAGCTGCTGTGGCGGAGCCGGGGAGAGGCGTCTCCTTTCCCTTCCCATGATTATCGTTGCTCTGCTCTGCCTGAGCCGGTCAGTGTACAGAGCGGGACACAGGCCAGAAGAGGTCTGCATTGCATCTCAGCCAGAAGCATAGTGGTAAGTATCAGAGCTCTTTCACACAAGCGGATGCCGTGCGGGTAATCCGCTGCGTGAAAGAGTGCCAAGCACCGCTTTGGACAGCAGAGACACGGAGCATTAACAGGATTGAAAATGCTCTGTGTCTCTCTGTGATCTTTTTTAAGACCGATGTGACGATTTATCTCGTGTTTGATTTTCATACCACCCTTTTACTAAGCATTGCCCCGCTGTAAACAGACCCACTATGCAGCTGCCAAGGCTTATAGGGAACACAGTCTGCCGTCCCTGTCTCCTCTTTCTTGTTGGGCTGCTGTGTTCCAGCCTGAAGAGAAGGAGGTCAGAGAGCAGTGCAGCAAGTGCAGACTGCAGGTACCATGAACTAATTATCTGCACCCAGAGGGTTATCACTGAGAGTACAGAAAATGTAGTAAATATTCCCTGCAGTCCTATGTAACACTCCACATAACATAGTGATAGCTTTCTGGGTATAGATAATGTAGTAGATGTTCCCTTCAGTCCTATGTAACACCCCACATAACACAATAATTCACTGTGTTATGTGGAGTTACATAGGACTGCAGGTGACATCTACTACATGGAGAGTTATCACTGCTCTCTTGGGTGTTACATAGGACTGCAGATAAAATCTACTACATTATCTGTACTCAGATACTCTGAGTACTAATGCAACGCCCTTAGGGGCCAACGTCTGGGGTATCCCTTACCCTTTAAGAGGTTTTAACAATATATGTCCCTCTGTTAGAGCAAGTTGTCATGACGCCAGTTGCATGGAGCAACAAGGACTTGTATTCCCATTTTAAGTATAGTGGTGTTGGTACCCAGGTGTAGGAATGCCTAAAGTGTCCCATAGGTGTGGCTTTAGCACTTGTCACGGTGCTCCTACCTGGATATCCCTGGATCCCAGATGAGGTTAGATGAAGCAGTGCAAAAAGGGTGAATAACTTGGATGATGAAGGAATAATTGAGTCCAGACTTGTATTAACTTTGAACACAGCTTTACTTGGCATAAACTTTCATCAAGGAACAATCTTTCAACTTGATCTTGGTCATCAGCATAAATATGGCAGGCAAACACATCTGCAACAATCTCAGCCCTGCTATGCTGAATAGGAAACTTTTCCTGTTCTGCTGGAACTTAGCTGGTTGTAGTCTGCCTCTTACTCTATATTTAATCCTAGGAACCTCTTCCTGGCTTCAAGCTTAGTTGGCTTGACTTTAAGGCAATGGAAGCCCAGGAGGGGACAAGCAACCATGTAGACTTCAGAGAAGTTGGGGAAGGCTCGACTGTCCTTCCTAGCTAAACTTCTCCTTCTCTAGAGAGGGCTGGAATGGAAAGAAGGCTTCATCCCGGGGAAACTATCTCTCACATCAATGCCGCCATCTGCTGGTGAACCAGGCACATTACATGTAAACAATAATTTATACGGAAATAAGAATACACACATTGCGTCTCAAACCGTCAACCTCTCACTTCAAATATTTAGGAGTTAACATATCAAATAACCCAAATGATCTATATCGATTAAATTTTAGCCCACTTATTAGCAAAATCAAATCAGATTTAGCAGAGTGGAACGACTTGTTCGTTTCTTGGTTTGGGCGCATTAACCTCATTAAGATGGTCACCCTTCCTAGGGTCCTATACCTCCTTCAAGGGATCCCCATTGCTTTACCCAAAAGTTTCTATATAGCTGTCAAAAAAGCTGTTCTTTCCTTTGTTTGAAAGAAAGGCCAATGCAGATTAGCATTTAACACCTTGACTAGACCTAAATATAAGGGAGGACTGGGTCTTCCAGATTTTGAAAAATACAGCCTAGCCGTGACAATGACCAGGGTAAAGGAATGGAGTGTATACCCACTAAGAAAATTGTGGGTGGACCTAGAAGAGGCTTGTGCCCCTTGTCCGCTAAGCTTTCTAATTTGGAAAACCAAAGGCAATAAACACCTGTACAAGAAAGTAGATAACCTTTACACAAAACATGCAATACACACTTGGCAAACCTTCATTAGAAAACATGCAGTTTCACCCCCAATTGCTTAAATCTTCCATTGCTTTCTTCAATCCCAAATAATCTAAGATCTGTAAGGTATAAAATCCTCACCCACCCAGACGGATACACACTACCTTTAAAAACCCTATACTCAGCCTCGACCCCAATGGAATATTCTAAGTATTTGGAGAACACTTCTCTCCCTAAATTTTCAAAAAAGAATATGACCAAATTTTGAAACTCCTGACAGTTCTAAACATACAGTTCACAAGCCAGGAAAGTGTCCACGACCTCACAAAAATTATGCTATCACGCACTCACTTGTGTCATGGCATTTCAAGGCTATATTTGATTATTAACCAGGCTGCTTCCTCCAACATATTTAGCTAGTTGGTCCACTGAGCTCCACAAAACATTTAACGAGCAGGAATCCAAGCTGATCTTACAATCTTCCATTCCAAAACTCACCTCCTCCAGACTCCAAGAGTCGCACTACAAACTGGTCACCAGGTGGTACAGGACTCCGGTTATTCTACATAGGATTAACCCTGAAATACCTGCACATTGTTGGAGGTGTGGTGGTGGGGTAGGCTCCCTGGAGCATATATGGTTCTCCTGTCCTAAAATCTCCCCCTTATGGAAGAAATTTAATTCGGTACTCTCCGAGATATACAGGACAGACTTAGAGGTAGATGGAAAACTTGTACTTCTGGGTCTATATAGCAAAACACACTCTGTCCTTAGGGATCGATTATTTCCCATACTCCTTGCTGCCCTTAAGGTCCTCATACCCAAACATTGGCTAGACACTGACACGCCGACCATACAAGAATGGCTTGCTGAAGTCTCCACCATCAGTAGATTTGAGAAACTTAAATGGACGATTGCTGGCAACCTCTGCAAGTACTCCAGGATCTGGTCGAAATGGAACGATTATGCTTCGACCGATAGGATTTCTATTCATTTTGATTGACATAATGTGATTCTTAACTTTGTTCTTCCCTTACAGGTTTATTAATAAAATATGTGACGATTATTATTGTTCTTCCCCGTTCACTCCCTCATATCCTCTCCCCTTTCCATTCCCTTCCCTTCCCCTTCCCTCCCTCCCCTTCCCCTTTCCCTCACCATTACACGAGACATTTACCGCCTTAGGCGGCTTTGTTTATTTTATTAGTGCAATTATCTTATGCCTTTTTTATTATTTATTCTTGAAGTATTCGTAGATTACTGATTTTAGTTAGACATGCATTTTCTGTTAGCGATTGTCTACACACATAATGCCAGGAACCTATATTGTATTAGACTTTGCTACTCTAAAATGACCCACACAGTCATGCTTATGTAATGGTGATTTGTTACACTTTATTTTTATTTTTTGCTATTTTGCATTGCATATATTATATTTGTTTCAATAAAACTAAAATTTACAAGAATACACACATTGCAGGAAATGGCAATAAATATATATATGATGACACGGGATAACACAGGATAACACAGGATGCGGCAATAAAGATAGTAGGGGTACAAAAGAGGTGGTAATACAACTCTGGGGTATTACACTAATAATGTAGTAGATGTCACCTTTGGTCCTATGTAACACTGCAGATAACAGTGAAAACTTTCTGTGTACAGATAATATAGTAGATGGTACTGCAGTCCTATGTAACGCTACAGATAACATAAGGTAAAAGGGTTCTCCAAGATTCACATTTTGATGGCCTAGCCTTAGGATAGGTCATCAGTATGAGATTGGTGGGGGTGGCACCTCCACTGATCAGCTGTTTGAGGGGACCGCCATACTCCAGTGAGTAGGTTTAAAGAGCACACCAAATGCTTGAAATAACTTCTTTATTAACTTCAACTTTTCTTCATATATAACACTGCCGCCTTCGCAGCAGATAGTTCATGTACAAACACATACTGACAGTAGGAACATATCATAACTGTTCTAAATGCCTATTTTGGGCTCTTTGCTTCCATAAAACTCAGCTCTTAGTGGAGTGAATGTCTGTTCAGCTCTTCTCCTCTGGTGTATAATGATTCCAGCTAGGGGATTTCTCACACAGGCTGAGTGTAAGATTGGCTGTGATTGTCCAAGAACTCCTGCTCAGTGTGAGGCTGGCTGTGATTGGTTAAGACTCCTGGGCAATAACAACAGTTTTACTATATGCTTTCTGTTCATTCTGCTGTGTCATTGAGCTTACCTTACATTCATTTTACTGAATCTTGAAGGCATATTATCTTTCTGCTTCTGTGAAAACAATATATAACTGTTACATGACATCCAAAAACATGAAGTCACAGTAAATAACTCAGCTTTTGTCTTTAACATGTAAACATATGAACTGTATTAAGGTTATTGGCAGGTCTAGCTGTATATACATGTAAGTCATATTAGCAACCTAGGACAGGTCTTAGCAGGCCAGCTACACGTCATATGGTCTAGGAAGAGGCAGTGGCACTCACAAAGCACCTCAGCATCTTCATACAGAAAAAATAAAATATTGGGCAGGGGGGATGTGAGAGTAAAATGGAGGGAAGGGGTCAAAGTTGAGTAGACAGCCCTGGGCAAATCATGCACTTAATCCGCCCCTGCAGAATCGGGGGAGCTGACAATTTGGTGTCTTCTCCTGCCAGACATCACTATGTATTAATCATTGCCTACGGACTATGTTTATGTCTGCATGTGTGGTTTGGGGAGGAAGGAGGCCCAGGCACATTCTTTGCACAGCGGCCTTCTGCTCTCTGTGTCTGCCCTGGATGGCCCAGAGTTGCCACTTTTTGAGACATCCATATGACCTAAGAGAGTATATGAAAAAGGGGCACCATCATGACAACCTGTTTAATGATGTGTACCTCCAGAATACTTGCCTTAGAACTCATTCACACGTCTGTGATGACTTCCATGACTAGATGTTCAGTGGTTCATCCGTGACGAATCTGTGCTTGTCCATGGACACTACGAGGCTGAAAACTTAGTTTCCAGAGCATCTCCTACCAATGGTTCATGAAAACCATGGACCAAACATGGATGGCATGCGTATTGTGTCCGTGGTTTTCATAAACCCATAGACAAATGTGCGTGAGGGATCCATAATCACAGACAAATATAGGGTATGCTTCCATGGTGTCACCATGGACCACAGATGTGTTAATACACACCTTAAATTCTATGGATAAATGTGTGGTCCGTGGACACTATGAACATCACATGTTCACTATTCACTGACATGTCATTTTTACTCATGTTCTGGGACTTTCTCTGCACCTGAAATGACCTCTTACAGTCTCACATCAGAGGTAGTAATGGAGGTTAGAATAAGGGGACCTGAGAAGCAAACTAATGCAACATTTTGCAGCATGTCTCAAAAACTGTAAATTTACATACACCACTTTTAATCATAAATCTTTTGGAACAGGGACATTGTATAGGTGCACTGTACATGGATATATACTCATGGGTGGGATTCAAATTTTTAACAGGTTCCCTACTCAACAGCGAACACGTGGCGTCACGACACATGTTTACATATGCATACACCATATATATGCAACACACATACATACACCATCTACATAGTACACTTACATAAATACACCATATATGCACTACACATACCACCCAACTTTTAAAAACCTAAGGAGCTAAACTATGGAATGGAAGCGCTCATCTCCAGCTGTCATTTTAACAACCGGATCTGAAGAACCTGAGGGAACTGGCTGAATCCCATGCCTGTCTACACATTTCATTTGCACTAACATTTTTTTGGTGCTGTTAAAACACCAGAATAGTCATCTTTTTTTTTTTTTTTTTGCTGCTTTTTTGTGGTTGGCAGATTTTTCAAACATCGGGGGGAATTTATTATTCCCCCATTGCCAGTTTTCTGGCATAACAAAATTGCAACCCTAATGTTTGCAACTTTTTAACCCCTCCTACCCCTTCCTGTTTTCACCTTCCTGCCCAGGCCTATTTTTGCAAATCTGACCTGTGTCACTTTATGTGGTAATAACTTTGGAATGCTTTTACTTATCTTACCGATTCTGTGATTGTTTTCTCGTGACACATTGTACTTTATGTAAGTGATAAATTTAAGTCAATATTTTTTCCTTTATTTGGGAAAAACATCAAAATTTACTGAAAATTCATAAAAATTCACTATTTTTGAAATTTTCTACATTTAAGACAGATAGTAAAACATAATAAAATAGTTATCAATGATCATTCCCTGTATGTCTACTTTATGTTGGCATTATTTTGTAAATGTCATTTTATTTTTTTAGGATGTCAGATGGCTTTAAAATTTAGATGCAAATTTTAGATTTTCCTGAAATTTTTCAAAACCAATTTTTTTAAAGAACCAATTCAGTTATTAAGCCACTTTTAGGGGTTTACATGATATAAATTGACGATAAATAACCCCATTTTATAAACTACACTACTCAAGTTCAAAACTAATTTATTAAACTTTGTTAACCCTTTGGGTTAGTTTCACAAGAATGAAATGAAAAGGAGATGAAAAATCAATATTTTGCTTTTTTAGGCAGATTTTCCATTTTCATATATATTTTCCTCTAACAAAACAAGGGTTGACAGCCAAACAAAAGTCCACAATATCTATTACCCTGATTCTGCAGTTTATAGAAACACCTTATTTGTGGCCGTGAACTGCTGTATGGGCACACAGCAGGGTGCAGTGTTCAAGGAGCAACATATGAATTTTGGAGCGCAGATTACATTGGAATAATTTTCCGGCACAATGTTACTATTGAAGACACCCAAAATCCCAAAAAGTGACCCCAGTCTGGAAACTACACCCCTCAAGGAATCTTTCAAGGCATGTAGTGAGCACTTAGACCCCAAAGGTGTTTAATATAATTAGGAAACACTTGACTTGAAAATGAAAAATTATATTTTTTCTAGCAAAATTGAATTTAGGCCCATATTTTTCACTTTCACAAGGAGAACTGGAGACAGTGCACCCCCTAATTTGTTGCCTATTTTCTCCTGATTACAGCAATATTCCATATGTGCTTGTATACTGCTATATTGGTGTTTCACAGGAGCACAAATGGCTTCTGGAAGGCAGATTTCTCCTGAATATTTGTCAGGCACCATCTCGTAATTGAACACACCCTGATGTACCCCTAGAGTGGAAACCCCCCAAAAGTGACCCTATTCTGGAAACTACACCCCTCAAGGAATCTTTCAAGATGTGTAGTGAGAACTTTGTCCTCAAAGGTGATTCATGAAATTGAGCTGTGAAAATGAAAGTTAAATTTTTTCCAGAAAAATTGACTTTAGGCAAAAATGTTTCACTTTCACAAGTGGGAACTGGAGAAAATGCACCACCTTATTTATTGCCCATTTTCTCCTGATTACAGCAATACTCCATATGTGCTTGTATACTGCTATATGGGCATACCACAGGGGTCAGAAGGAAAGGAGCACCAAATGGTTTCTAATAGGCAGGTTTCACTGGAATAATTGACAGGCGCCATCTTGCAATTGAACACAACCTTATGTACCCCTAGAGTGGAAACCCCCCAAAAAGTGACCCCATTCTGGAAACTACACCTCTCAATTAATATTTCAAGGTGTGTAGTGAGCACTTTGACCCATCAGGAGTTTCACAGAATTAGGAAACACTTGGCTGTGAAAATGAAAAATGACAATTTTTTTCCAGAAAAAGTTGCTGTTTTTCACTTTCACAAGGGGTAACATTACAAAATTCACCCCACATTTTGAAAATGAAAAATATGGTTTTTACAGACATGTATTTTATGTTTATATTTCATGCACATTTAAAAAATTCCTGAAGTGACCCCATTTTAGACCTGCAATCTCATCTCCTTAAGACGCAGCGAAACATGTCGGGATGCAGGATGTAATTTTTAGTTCAGAGATAGTTAGTTGAGGGACCCTGCATGGGAAACTATAAGCTAGGTAATCATTTCAGTGATCTTGTTTACAATTAAATCAAAGAGGCACTTGTAAGTCAGACAAATATAACATAACATTTATAATGAAATAACCACAAATGTCTTTTCTGTGCTCACATCATTATCAGTTTTATTCAACCCCCAAGTGACATTCAATCTTAGTACTTAGTACAACATCCTTTTCCAGTTATAACAGCTTTTAAACGTGAAGCATAGCTTGACACAAGTGTCTTGGAGCGATCTACGGGTATCTTCGCCCATTCTTCATGGGCAAAAGCCTCCAGTTCAGTCACATTCTTAGGCTTGCGCGCTGCAACTGCTTTCTTTAAGTCCCATCAGAGGTTCTCAATCGGATTTAAGTCTGGTGACTGCGATAGCCACTTCAAAATGTTCCAGCCTTTAATCTGCAACCATGCTGTAGTGGACTTGGAGGTATGCTTGGGATCATTGTCCTGTTGAAGGTCCAACGTCTCCCAAGCCTCAGGTTTAGTGACGGACTGCATCACATTTTCATCCAATATCTCCTGGTACTGAAGAGAATTCATGGTACCTTGCACACGCTGAAGCTTCCCTGTACCTGTAGAAGCAAAACAGCCCCAAAGCATGATTGACCCCCGCCATGCTTCACAGTAGGCAAGGTGTTCTTTTCTTCATAGGCCTGTTCTTCCTCTCAAACATAGCGTTGACCCATGGGCCCAAACAGTTCTTATTTTTGTTTCATCAGTCCACAGAACACTATCCCAAAACTTTTGTGGTTTGTCACATGACTTTTGGCATACTGCAGTCGACTCTTCTTATTCTTTGGAGACAGCAAGGGGGTGCGCCTGGGAGTTCTGGCATGGAGGCCTTCATTATGCAGTGTGCGCCTTATTGTCTGAGCTGAAACTTCAGTACCCGCATCTGACAAATCTTTTTCAGTTCCTCAGCAGTCACACGGGGACTTTTCTCCACTTTGCGCTTCAGGTAGCGCACAGCAGTCGAAGTCAGCATCTTCTTTCTGCCACGACCAGGTAGCGTTTCAACAGTGCCTTTTGCCTTGAATTTGCGAATGATGCTTCCTATGGTGTCTCTTGGTATGTTTAACATCTTTGCAATCTTCTTATAGCCATTGCCCTTCCTGTAAAGAGAAATCACCTCTTCTCTTGTCTTCCTGGACCATTCTCTTGACTTCACCATGTTTGTAAACACACCAGTAAATGTCTAGAAGGAGCTGAGTATCACAGTCATTTTACATCTGCCTAATTGGTGCTTATTATGCTTGATTGCTGCTCCTTGACATCCACAGGTGTTTTCAATACCTGATCGAAAACAGTTGAATGAACCTCTGTTCTTAAGAGTGGTAGTCTTTAAGGGGTTGAATAATTGTGTCAATGAAGAAATCACAAAAAAAACATTTAATACTGTATTACAAAAACAATTGATGTCATTTTAGTTGCATTTGGTTCTTTAAAAAGTCCTTATAAAAGTTCATTCTGAACACAATTACAAATGTACACTAAATTCCCTAAAACCCTTTACAGCATTGGGGATTGAATAATTTTGAACACAACTGTAGCTTTGTATCATAGTAAAGCCACTCCATTTTCCCATACATAGGGGAGAAAGGATCCCCCGTGTGTTTGAGGAGTGCTGATTTCACAGCACTAATGTGACATCTACAGCGATCTATACTCCCCAACTAACTGACCTGAGGAATTTTAACCTTATGTTTGTTCCCCAGTAATAGAATGGTTACCTTTTAGGCCCCATTTACACGTCCGCAATTTTGTCCGCATCCATTCCGCAATTCTGCGGCATGGATGCGGACCCATTCATTGTGAATGGTGCCGGACGGGATGCGGAGAGCACAAGAGCAAAAGATAGAGCATGTCCTATTCTTGTCCGCAACCTGCGGACAAGAATAGGCATCTCTATGGGGAGTGCCGGCATAGAGTGTTGCGAAAGTAAAATGCACCCCAAAATGCACCCCAATATGTGTTCCCCATTTTCTCCCAATTCAAGAAAGCACCCAATATGTGCTTGTAGCCTGCTGCAAGGGCAGACAGCAGGCAAACAGCAAAATATGGATTTTTCTGGCAGGCCTGAATTGGCAGACATGGATTTTAGGTGTCATGCCGCATTAAAAAAATTCCTGAGGTCCCCAGAAATTAAAAACCCCAAGAAGTGACCCCAAATTGGAAAGTGCACTCCTGTACGAACATTTTAAGGGGTGGAAAGGGCACTTTTGATCTAACTGTTGTCTCAGAAAAGAATATGTAATGGTTGTTGGAAAGTGGGTATGCAATCGAGGTGGACTTAATCAGAGATATAGAAATATTACTGGGAGCATAAAGGATGAAATGAATAACCCATGGATGAGTGGTAGGTTCGGAAACAATCCTTTATGTAGAGGCCAGGTTTATCAGGGCAGGTGTCGCACTGATAAATGGTGTTCTTTTGTATTCCCCTTTTGTGTCTTTCCCTTCTTCGATGTTCGTGGGACTTCACCAGGAAAATGTTGTCCTAGTACAACACGGGCACCATGACCTCCTGAAGTAATCGGGCCCTCCCCTTCCTGACTTTGGAAAATTAGGGCCTTGATGACAACCTCTTGGAACTGAAGGAAAGTTCCTGTGTGGCCTGTAGCTCGATGTAAAATGTACACATTGTACAGTGCCATCAGGGAATGGGGATATAAAACCTGCTGCAGATGAGCCAAAGTTTATTGCAGCTGTTCCCGACAGGGGCGTAGCTATAGGGGTAGCAGGGGAAGCGGCTGCTTTGGGGCCTAAACTTAAAAGACTAAAAGATTTTATTGTCAGGGCCCTGTCTACAGTATTATAAAATGACATACACAGACACTGTAGTAAATGGACAGAGCAGCTGGTGGGCCTCATCTGAGAGAGCATTCTTGACTAGCCACAGGAGTGGGGGTTGCACAGGAGGAGGGGGTTGCAAACAAGTTACTCGGGGGCCTTAATTAAAAAATTAGCTGTGGGGCCTAGTCATTTCTAGTTATGCCACTGGTTCCAGATGTTGTTGTTCTTCTTCTTGTGAAAGTAGTGAAAAGTACTGCTTTATGAGGTAGTACCACAAGTCCCAGCCGACAACCAGCAGCACAGTGGGGAACAGGTCCTCTCTGCAAGCAGTCACCAAACTATGATGGCTGCCTGCAGAGAGGCACCAACTATTTTTTCAGCTGCATATCGCTGCCATTGACTAGAGCGTTGTTCCAGCCAATCGCAGTGCTGGGAGGGTACACCTGTGTCTGGTCTCCCCTCCCTGACGTAGGAGGAGACATGGGCTGATGTAATCAGCCCCTCCCACCTCTAGCCAAGCCCCCCTGCAGCACCATACCACTGCCGATGCTGCGATGGGCCGGTACTAACCGGCCAATCGCAGTGATCAGTGCTGCAGGGGGGTGGAAAAACTCCTGCTCGCCCTCAGCTAAAATGGCTGCCTGCCTATTAGTGCAGCCATCTTATTCTGTCACCGTGCAATGCAGCGCGGTGACCGGAGTTAACCATGACAAACTATTACGTCAAGATGTGGGAACGCACTGACTTCCATGACGTAATAGTGTCAAGAAGGGGTTAAACACCATTGCAGCTAAATCTGGTGTCTCTACGCCACCCACAGACTTTCTAAGAAGGGGTTGTGGCAATTGCAGGGAGGGGGTGAAACAAGAAAGATCAGCATAACAATCTTATTTTACGCCAGAAAGAACAAGACTGAAATGTATGGCAGCTGAGTCTAGGTGCACCGACTACCGGAGGATGCGCTTCTTCATAAATTAAGCTCATCCTTTGGCAGCTTAGAGGATATTATAGAGCAGTGTAAAATGCAGGTCTTTAGTCCCCCCTCCCCCCGTGTGTTTTCTGACTAGTGTTTTCATGGAATCTATGAACCATAAAGAAGGTGATGTCCTAAAAGAATCCAAGAGCTACAGAATGCCAGAAAGAACAAAAAACATCTAGTTAAGAAAAATGTCAGTAGCAAAAAAAACCTGTTGCCTGTGTTTTATATTTTCCATAGCTCTTCAGCTAAGATCTGAAGTGTTTTTGCCACTAAAAATGCCAAAATGCAGAGAAACTACGAACTACGAACCCACCAAAAATAATTAGCATTTTACTGCAGAAACTAGCACAGATTAAGTTATAATCTACAACAGGAGAGGTGGAATAATGGAAGAAACCAGTACATCAGTGTAGGAAACATCAAAGAGGAGTTATTACAATTTGAGCACTAGTTATTGGATTAAGAAATCAGGGTGTGTCAATACTAAAGCAGAGCATGAAGATAAAACCCTCAATTTCATGTGACAGAGCTAAGGCCGGGTTCACATCACCGTTTATCTTTCCGTTCTTCTGATTCGTCAGAGAAACGGAAAAAAAAAAAATGGATACTGTATTTTAATCATCTATTATGATCATTTATACATATTTGGCATCCATTTTAGCCATTTCTGTCTGAGAGCCGCATGGAGGAGTTTTTCCTCATCTAAAATAACGGATCTCAGATAGAAATGGCTGAAGCGGATGCAAAATGTGCATAATTGAGCATAACGGATGCTAAAAGGGAATTTGTCATGTAATTTTACCGATATAACTAACAACATTGCCCAACAGAAGATTGTCTTTATTCCATGTCCAGAAAAAGTGCTTTTATACTGCTGGAAAACAGCTCCTATGGGGTTTACTATTCCCTGTGCTCAAAACAAACCAGACTTAGGGCTCATGTACACAGCCGTCACCTGGCCGTGCCCATACTGCGGCCTGCAAACAGCGGTCCACAATATACGGGCCCCGCCTGTGTGCACACCATATCACGGATGTGAACCCATTCACTTGAATGGGTCCGCAGTCCAGAAGGAGTGATTCTGTGCAGTTTCTCTCCGTTCCTCTGCACCACAAAAAAATAGAACATGTCCTTTTTTTTATGATGCAGACAGATCAAAGACCATTTCAAGTTGAATGGAAATTGCGGTCCCCAATGCATGGAACGGCTGGCACACATGATCCCTTTAAGCGGCTCTGTCACCCGGATCAATACCACCCTTACAGGCATATAGCCTGTTGGGTTGATGACAATAATTAAAATGATACCTGTGTACACAAGCCGTTCTGGACATGAGTGCAGTCTAGAACTGTCAATCTAAAGACAGGAGGGCGTGATGAAAAGCAGAGGGGGCGTCATTATGGAGTCCAGGGACATTTCTTGAACCGCAAAGGCCAATCTCCTGGTGCACAAATAGTTAATTTGCATAATTTTAAACGTTCATTTTTCTCAACAATGATACCACCAACAGACATAAGACAAGTATAATTTTAATCAGTGTCATCAACCCTACCTATCTCTGGTAGGGTAGGGTTGATCCGGGTGACAGAGCCGCCTTCCTGCTCATATCTTGGGATTAGTATCAGCTGTTTGAAATTTGAAAATCCAAACTTTCAGACAATACCATAATCACATTATATCCATTACAACAGAAGATATGGCATATAGCTACATTTGGGATTTTAGAGACTGCAGTTGAAAGTGAAAGTAAAAACATTTTTCACCGATTTCACTCCTGACTTGATTTCTAACAGCTATATCTTCAGATGTAATGGATATAATGCTATGATTCTGGTATTTAGTGATGTCGCGAACATAAAATTTTCAGTTCGCGAACAGCGAACGCGAACTTCCGCAAATGTTCGCGAACGTGCGAACAGTGCAAACCGCCATAGACTTTAATAGACAGGCGAATTTTAAAAACCAAAGGGACTCCTTCTGGCCACAATAGTGATGGAAAAGTTGTTTCAAGAGGACTAACACCTAGACTCTGACATGCCGGAGGGGGATCCATGGCAAAACCCCAATGGAAAAATACCTAGTTGACGCAGAGTGTGGTAGTTGTAATCGCAATGCGATTAATGCAGGTTATATTAATCGCATTGCGAATTCAACTTAGAGCTGGGTTCCTAATGGTTGTATTGCTAGAAATTCTAGCAATACAACCAACTTAGAGCTGGGTTCCTAATGGTTGTATTGCTAGAATTTCTAGCAATACAACCATTAGGAACCCAGCTCTAAGTTGAATTCGCAATGCGATTAATATAACCTGTATTCATCGCATTGGGATTACAACTTAGATCTGTTCCTAATGGTTGTATTGCTAGAGTATAACGAATATAACGAATATAGCGCTATATTCGCAATCTTCGTTATATTCTAGCAATACAACCATTAGGAACAGATCTAAGTTGTAATCCCAATGCGATTAATACAGGTTATATTAATCGCATTGCGATTACAACTACTAACACTGCAGCTTCAGAATGAATCTAAGATGGATGCCGTCCTTGCTTTTTGATAGGAGGTGGAAGGGTCTGGGAGGGAGACTGATGTACTAGCCCTAAAAAGGGCTTTTTGGGGTGCTGTCAGGACGCTGTCCTTACAGCAGAGATCTGATGAGTCTTTCAGGACTGGAGTGGACACTGAATACACTAGCCTACCTATTGATTTCCCTATTAAATCAGCAGCAACTACACTGTTCCTCCTCTCACTAAGACTGCAGCTTCCGAATGAATCTAAAATGGATGCTGTCCAGGAGATGGGAGGGTCTGGGAGGGAGGATATGCTGCTGATTGGCTGGAATGTGTCTGCTGACTGTGAGGTACAGGGTCAAAGTTTACTCAATGATAGGGGGTGGACCTAACATCGCATATGTTCGCCCGCCGCGACGAACGCGCACAAGCTATGTTCGTCGGGAACTATTCGCCGGTGAATTGTTTGGGACATCTTATTTGCGAATTCAACTTAGAGATGGGTTCCTAATGGTTGTATTGCTAGAATATAATGAAGATTGAGAATTTAGCGCTATATTCTCAATCTTCGTTATATTCTAGCAATACAACAACTATTAGGAACTCAGATCTAAGTTGTATTCTCAATGCGATTAATATAACCTGCATTAATCGCATTGCGAATTCAACTTAGAGCTGAGTTCCTAATGGTTGTTGTATTGCTAGAATATACGTTATAATCTAGCAATACAACCATTAGGAACTCAGCTCTAAGTTGTAATCGCAATGCGAATAATACTTACAATTATTAATCGCTTTGCAAATCCATTTGATGCCTCTATTTGATTGTATATGACGGTTGACTATGACTACCACCAACGTTCTGCTGCCTCCAAAGCAAGATATCTGAACCCCCCAGGGGCCATTTGGGCGTTTTTGATTTAAAAAAACGCATCAAAAACGCATCTGCGTTTTTATAATTTTTTCATTTTTTATTTTATTTTTTTGTGTATTTTGCCACATTTGGTTGCATATTTACATTTGGTATAGGCAAATATGGTAGTCTAGATCATGCTTCTAAACCAAAACCTAGGATCATTGTTTGACAGCATATTTTCTAAGCCATGTAGCTGAATATAGATTTGGGCAGAGTAATGATCTAGACTACCATATTTGCCTATACCAATGCTTTGGAGGCAGCAGAATGTTGGTGGTAGTTATAGTCAACCGTCATATACAATCAAATAGAGGCATCAAATGGATTTGCAAAGCGATTAATAATTGTAAGCATTTTTCGTATTGCGATTACAACTTGGAGCTGAGTTCCTAATGGTTGTATTGCTAGAATATAACGTATATTCTAGCAAAACAACAACCGTTAGGAACTCAGCTCTAAGTTGAATTCGCAATGCGATTATTGCAGGTTATATTAATCGCATTGAGAATTCAACTTAGATCTGAGTTCCTAATGGTTGTTGTATTGCTAGAATATAACGAAGATTGAGAATATAGTGCTATATTCGTTATCTTCGTTATTTTCTAGCAATACAACCATTAGGAACTCAGATCTAAGTTGCAATCGCAATGCGAATAATACAGGTTATATTAATCGCATTGCGATTTACAATTACTAACACTGCAGCTTCAGAATGAATCTAAGATGGATGCTGTCCTTGCTTTTAGATAGGAGGTGGGAGGGTCTGGGAGGGAGGGTATGCTGATTGGCTGGAATGTGTCTGCTGACTGTGAGGTACAGGGTCAAAGTTTGCTCAATAATAAAGTATAGGGGCGAACGCGAACATCGAATATGTTCGCCCGGCGGACACGAACAAGCTATGTTCGCCGGCGAATAGTTCGGGCCATCTCTACTGGTATTGTTTGAAAGCCTGGAATGCAAACACTTAAATGACTCTCAGACTATGAGAAACATGATTCTCTAGTCTGATGAAACCAAGATTGAACTTCTTGGAGCAAAGTACAGAGAAATTCTTATTGAAAACCTGATCAGAGTTCTCTGTACTGAATGAACCATCTTCCAACAAGACATGGTTTAGGGAAAGCATTTGGGGTGTTGCCATATTCAGGAGAAAATAACCCACAAGACCTGCAGATCTTCTGCCCTAGTCACCTAGCCATCACAATTTGGCTGTTGACAAAGTTGCTCATACCCTTATGATTACCCATGTTTCTGCTTCCAACACATGAGCATCAAGAACTGACTGCTTCCTTGCTGCTTAATATATCACAGCACTTTCACAATGCCGTTGCCACAAGATAATTAATGTTATTTACTGCACTGGTCAGTGCTGAACCTCTTGTGTATGACCAGCTCAAACTGCTTGTGAAACCTTGCTGTGTCTGTGTCCTTGAGTGGGATACTGTGTAGTGATAAAAGTTTAAGTTTCTGACCCGCTTAAACATCAGTCCACACTCTAGTGTAAAATGCATATACATATAAACAATACAGTATAAAATCACAATAATAATGAATGGTAACAAGAAGATAACACAAAAGCCAGCATGAGCCCGGACATAATAACCCACTGATGATAAAGTGCAATACAACAGCCCCGCTCAGCAGTTGTTGAATCCATCCATAGTGTACACTACTGAAATTAAAGTGTCACAGGACCTGATACAACACAACGCAAGGGCATAAAAAGAATGTGTATAATGCTTACATCAAGTAAATGGGGTCGGGATCACAGCAGGCAGCACAACAGCCGTTTCGCACCAGGAGGAAGCGAGGGTGCGAAACGGCTGTTGGGTGTGCTGCCTGCTGTGATCCCGGACCCCCATTTACTTGATGTAAGCATTATACACATTCTTTTTATGCCCTTGCGTTGTGTTGTATCCGGTCCTGTGACACTTTAATTTCAGTAGTGTACACTATGGATGGATTCAACAACTGCTAAGCGGGGCTGTTGTATTGCACTTTATCATCAGTGGGTTATTATGTCCGGGCTCATGCTGGCTTTTGTGTTATCTTCTTGTTACCATTCATTATTATTGTGATTTTATACTGTATTGTTTATATGTATATGCATAATAAAAATTTATTTTTATAATGAGTATGGTGTGGAGTAGTTGTACTTGATAGGTGTTCTTGGTTAAACCACACCAATTTTTGATATTGTTGTTGAGAGGTGACTCTAGTGTAAAAGTTGTCACAAGTCACTCCACTGTGTAATGAGTCATTAAAAATGTTCAAGAAGGGTCTTGATGACTTTCTTGAAATGAATAATATTACAAGTTATGGAACTTGATTTCTGGAGATGGGACACTGCTCCGGGCATTTTTTTGCTTGCCATATTTGGAGTTGCTGACCATCTGATATGGGTTTTGCCTTCCACTGGCTCAAAGTAGGATTATAGGTCAGGCTTGATGGCCCCTTGTCATTCAACTAATCAACTAACTAAAGGGCCCTTTACACAGGCCAACAATTGAACAGATCATGGCTAACTAGCATTACTAGTAACACTAATTAGCAATGATCTGGCGGTATAAACGCACCACCGATTACCCGATGAATGAGCGTGCAGCAGAAAAAAATTGTAGTTTCCCAGTGGTAGATCGCGCTGTGTAAACATGATCTGCTGCCAGGAAACAACGAGACAGTATGGGGAAGAGCGATGGCATTAGAGATCACTCCTCTCTATACTCTATACATATAAATGCACCGGTCTCCTCCCCTAGCGATCAGCAGATTGTCTGGAAGAAACCCTTCCTTCCCAACAATCTGCTAGATTGTCGTCCTGTGTAAAGGGACCATTAGTCTACCCAAATGATTTGCTTTTAAGGATACATAAGGCATTCATTAAAGAATCTTCCTCATTTGCAGACTGACGTAGAATACACCTCATGGTGTTGTGAAATGGTTATTATCTCTGGAGACCTAATGCTGCTTTCACACAGTCAGTGTTTGGGCAGTCATTTTCATCGATGATTGTGAGCCAAAACTTATAAGTTCTCTCTGTGTAGCCTCCACTCCTGGCTTTGGCTCACAATCTCACAACGCAACCCATTTTCCTTTATATACTGTATGCCTGAAAAAGAAACTCCATCCACAGATTTGCTTTGAAACAAAAAAACTACAAAAAAATCCATAAATGCTTACAGTATGGAAAAAACTACAAGCAGTTTCCATGTTTTTTTGTTTTTTGTTTTTTGCCAGAGCAAATTCATATGTATTGGGGCCTTTGGGGAATTATCAAACCAAAGACTTTTGCTCATTTACTCCATAATACTTCTATGTAAATTGCATATTAACAACCTTTAAGCTTGCAAAACTGGATTTTAAGATTACTTCTGGCAGTGTGTGAAAGGTTGAAACTGCTGACCAGCAAAGTGTAAGGAAATATAAATCCAACCATTCTGATCCATGTCACTTTTCCCCCAACATATACATATTTGCTTTATGTCTAGTTTCATTTCTCCCAAATCAGCTGGTCTAAAGGGGATTTTTGCCCCAAATGGCCATATATTGGTATATCACAAGCCACAAGAAGGGTTTGATTATGTGTCCTCTACTTACAGACAATGACTTTTTTCTGTTTTGTTGTGCCAGCCACAACATTAACCCCTAGAGGACCCGGGAATTTTCATTTTTCACTCCATGCCTTCCCAGAGCCATAACTTTTTATTTTTCTATTTATATAGCTGTATAATTGCTATAATTCCACTCCATTTGGATTTTTTTCCAGCTCCCCACTACACCATATGCAATATTAATTGGTGCCATGAGAAAGTACAACTTGTCCTAGAAAAAACAAGCCCTCATATGGCCCTGTAAAAGCAGGGAGTGAAAAGCAATAATAATAATAATAATAATAATATAAAAACTACGGGGATGAAGGGGTTCATTATGGCCCTCTTTTACGATGGATAAAAAACAATTTATACAATATTAAAATTCTTCATATCTCTTGGTTAGGTAAGAAGAACCAAGTTTTACTTCTAGATATCCCCCAATCCTATCTAAATAAGTTGAAAATAATTTTCTCCAATTTTGAGTGGAACCATTCCAGACCTCACATTGCCTAGAAAACACTCAAGCAGCAGAGAAAACAAGACTACCAGATGTTTACACATTCTACCAATCTGACTCACTTAGGCCCCTTTCACACTGGCGTGTCCGGATTAGGTCCGGATGCGTTGCAGATGCGTTCAGTGAAAACTCTGCGATTTCACAGGAAAAGCCATTCAGTTTTGCATGCGATTGCGTTCAGTTGTTCAGTTTTTTCCGCGCTGGTGCAATGCATTTTGATGCGTTTTTCACGCGCGTGATAAAAAACTGAAGATTTACAAACAACATCTCCTAGCAACCATCAGTGAAAAACGCATCACACCCGCGTTTGCTTGCGGATGCAATGCGTTTTACACAGCCCTATTCACTTCTATGGGGCCAGAGCTGCGTGAAAAACGTAGAATATAGAACATGCTGTGATTTTCACGCAACGCAGAAGAGATGCATGAAGAACAACGCTCATGTACACAGACCCATTGAAATGAATGGGTCAAGATTCAGTGCGGGTGCTTTACGTTCACGTCACGCATTTCACCCGCGCGGAAAACTCGCTCGTGTGAAAGGGGCCTTAAAGACAGAATATATTCATATTGCGTTAGAAAGATATCTTCTCAAGGAAAAATACTCTGCATTAAGCCTCCTTTACACATCCATGTTATCCTCCGTCAAGATGTCTATGATGGTTCCTTGTTGGGTCAGTTTTTTTGCTTTCCGTGTGTTATCCGTGTTTCACTGACACTTAACAACTGAAATTTTTTTTTTAAAGCATCCCTTCCTAATGATCCATGAAACATGGATGGCATCCATGTTGCATCCGAGGTTTTCACGGACCCATAGATTATAATGGGCATGAACACAGACAAAATAGAGGATGCATCCGTGCTAAAAAAAAAAAAAAAATCAGACCCACTGAGTGTGCTATAAAAGACTGATGTGTGATTACACACATTAAACTGAATGGGAATATGTGCTGTCCATGGAGAACATGTGCAGTACACGACCGTGGAATACTGACGTGTGAATGAGGCTTTACTCTGGTACCAATTTCACCCTTCTCCAATGACTAAAATAATCAGCAGCCTCACTAGAAGAACCATAAAGTATTATTATAAACTCTTTGGCATGCATACTCCATCCGATACTCTCTGTCCACTGACTCCACTTAGTCCTTTTAGCTTGGGAAAAAGATAGAGAGTTTGGCCATGTCTTGTTCAGTTCACATAGTTTTTCTCACTATATCTGTATAGAGGAAAAATATGAAACTGGTTACAAGATGGTACAGTATGCCCCAATTCTTAGTGGAGAAAGGTATTGTCCCGTTGGAACAATACTGGAGGAGTGGAGAGATTTCTGGGTCCTTTATTTATCTGTGGTGGACTTAGCCTAAATGTAGGCTCTACTGATAATGCTGCTATTAACAAGAAAATGTTTTGTTTCTTTCCAGTTAGCTCTAGCGCATGTCGTCCTCTGGCTCCCTAGGGGTGGATTTTCCCCAAAAGCGATACTCATATTTAGATACTCATCTTCTCACAGCAGAAAAGCTTCTGATACCTTTCCTTTGAAGAAATCCTGATCCTCCTACCATTAGTATGTGGGTGACTAGAGTGCAACATATGAATGAAGGAATTAGCAGGTTGGGAGACTAAAAATATAGCCTTCTTCTTGAGGGTTTGGTCGCCTTGGTTGTCCTCTGGATACCTACTCATTTCCTCAGGAAAATCTACTTCCTACCCCTCCTCCAATTCTCTCACACCTTTGCCGTAGTTTCATGGTCAGGAAGTGGTGTACAGAGCACAGAGGCCCTAGCGGTGCTCGAAATAGGTTATTTGCATAAATATAAAAACCAATTTGTCAGCAGCTGTTCATGTAGCCAAAAGTCAAGTAGCATTTTTTTCAACATGATAAACCCTACGAGGCAATATTCCTGGTTTAATAGGATAGATCATGCTAACAGATGCTGTTTAAAGAAAAGCTGTCACCATGAAATGCAATGCAATCTGCAGGCAGTGTGATTGCTGAGTAGATTTATATATAGTTTTGTGGGAAAAAATTCAGCAAAACATGCAGGGGAGAATTTATCATTTCCGGGTTTTTTGTGTCTCTAGTTTTTGTGAGTACTCCTAATTTATAAAATGGTGCACAGTAAGGCCCCTTTCACTCGGGCGAGTTTTTCGGGCGGGTGCAATGCGTGAGGGGTCCATCTTACCATCACCACGGTAAGATGGACCATGTGATTGGACCATGTGATGTGACGTCATCACAGGTCCTTTAGCTGTTAGCTGAAGCTTGAAGAGAGAAGACAGATCGCAACTAAGCGATCAAGTGGCTAAGGTAAGTTAAGTTTTATTATTTTTAACCCCTTCATCTTCATTTTACACAGCATTCTTTATTAAGAATGCTATTATTTTCCCTTATAACCATGTTATAAGGGAAAATAATAAATTCTCCAGAATACTCTACCTCAGAATACTCTATCTCAGTGATGAAGTCCGGCTTCGGGTCTGGGTACCAAACATGGCGATTTTTCATACGCGCGTGTAAAACGCATTACAAACGTTTGCACCCGCGCGGAAAAATCGCGCATATTCCCGCAACGCACCCGCCTCTTATCCGGGCGTCAAACATAACGCCTGTGTGAAAGAGGCCTAAGGGCTCATGCACACAACTGTTGCCTGTTTTGTGGTCCACAAAACACAGATACCAGCTGTGTGCGTTCTGTATTTTGTGGAACAGAACATCCGGCCCATAACAGAGCAGTCCAATACTATTCGTAATGCGGACAAGAATAGGACATGTTGTATATTTTTGCAGATGCCACATAAAGCACATACAGATGTGGACAGCACACGCTTTGCTGTGCACATGTTTTGCCGCCCCATTGAAGTGAATAGGTCCTCAAAAGACCCGCATAAAATGCGGACTGTATGTGCATGCACCCTAATAATGTATTTGACTAAAGTGTAATGTGGTTTAGCCACTGTGATTGAAAGTATGTTAAGGGGTTGCATCGCATGGAGTTGCGACTTTTTTGTGACTTTTACAGTCACACCTAGTAAGTGCTCCAGGAAACAGGTCTAATCACAATAGTTACTCTAAAATAAAGACCACTTTGAAAAGTGGGAGATCTGGTGGTGGGTAGATGTTGGAGGATTTTCCATATATCAAAAGTCAATATAGGGATCTCTTCCATTATCTATTTATACCAAGTACCCTGATAGTAACAAGGGCACATGCTCTACATCTTCAGGAAGAAGGTTTCTACACCAACATAGAAGGGGGTTCTTTACTGCAAGAGCAATCAGACGATGGAACTCTCTGCCAGAGGATGCCTTTACAGAATAGACGTTATATAGCCATTACATTTGTGGAGAAGGTTGCTTGCTTGCCGAGTTATTCTGATTGCCAGATTTAGAATCAGGAAGGAATTTTTCTCTAGGATGAGGGAAATTGGCTTCTACATGTGAGGTTTGTTTGCTCTCCTCTGGATCCAGATTTGCAGAATAACAGGCTGAACTGGATAGGCATATATCTTTTTCACCCTTACAAATTATTGTAATATATTATTATATTATTATTATTGTCATATTCATAATATATGGTATCTGTCACATTTTGGTTGGAAACCTCTAACTCTTTCAGGATGGTTTTGGGTATTGATCCCTAGAGCAAAATTTCTCACTTTGGAAGATAGCTTTCTTATTATTGAAAATTGAAACTGATATACTTTTATTTATTTTGCTAACTTAAAGTGCTGAGTAAAAGACGTTTTAATATTTGCAAATGGCCCTCTAGGAGCTAAAAGCTCAGCTCTCTCTGCAGTGGCAATGCCCCCCCCCCTTCCCATTCCTCCTAGAGCCTCATTTGCATATATTAAAATATAATTTTTCTCAGCAATGTGGGCTTATATGTACATGGGACCAACGCAGACTAACAGTTCAGCGAGTTTCATAGGTACAAATCTGCTGAGAGATACCGGTTAAATGCCACTGACATACGGTAGTCCATAGACATCATCATACTTACTGTTCCCAATAGAGCTCACAATCTTGTAGGTTTTCTATAGGGAAAATGGTCAGGCACATTGTGCAGAGAACAAGGACACCATTTTTGTTTTACATCGATATCCGTCTCTTAACTTTACATAGGGTTTCTGCCCTTGGTTGAAAGTGTCCATGTGCTGATATTTTTGCTTCAAGAGCAAATGGGGCCTTTGTAGAAAAGACTGGTTCATCATTTAATTTACTTGATACTAAGGAGCACAGGCAAGTAGAAATCACATGGTGTGTGCTACCAGCATGTCCCCAAAAACAGATAATTGATAACAGTGATATAATACACATCAGAAAGGAAAAATTGTGGAATTATGATAATCATAGGATCAATATATATGTTAATGATATTAAAAAAAAAAACATTCAAAACATCTCAATGTGTTCAGTATAGAGTATGAGCACCACATACAGAAATACATGCACTTACACACCCTGGCATGCTATCAATGATGTTATTAATGGTTGTCTGTTGTTCTGCCACTCTGAATGCACTTGCCAGCAGTAGATCTAGATGATTTGCATGCCCAAGTCCAAAGACAATGCAAACCATGGCAGCACATTTAGGCCACACAGGCTGCTCGCAACAACACTAAAAACATGCTGCCTGGCGTTATCCTTTTGAAAATTGGCTTCTGGGACACTTGGAGAGTGGCCATCCCACTGGTTCGACAACCCACTCAATATGAAACTGAGCTATTAGTATACCTGAAATGAAGACTAAGTGTGTCCGGCTACCGTGCTTTATAATCAGCCCACAACATAATCCTGGGGTAGGATTAGTGTGATGTTCCCTTGTGAAGGAATCTTTATGGTGTTGCCCACTTGATTTCCAGACCAATATCCGGCTATCACTGCATCCAAGATATAAGTGGGACTTACCTCCATTCCAGCCTCCATTGCCGTCTTATTGTGCACCATGATGGCCTTTGAGAGCGGTGGCATGAGGTCAATAGAACACCTGTAGCTGGACGTCTGGCTCATAGCCCAGTGTCGTGCAAACACTTCCTGATGGTTGTTTGTGTAGACACTGTTTGACGCCCTAGACTTTGGATGTGACTTCCAATTTCACTAGCATTACAGAATAGATCACTATGCACCATTCTTCTAATTAGATGGTCCGTACATGCAGAGCTTTGCCTATGTGCACCTCTTGATGTCATTCCAGTTCATCATTGTTCTCCTAACCACCAGGACAAGCAGTTCTGACATTTCAGCCTAGGCATGTAGCAATCTACTGGAGTGACCAAGGTCTCTCAGTTCAAAGATTCTGTCCCCCTTAGTTTGCGACAAGTGGGGATAACTGTCATGTCAATGAACAGGAGGCATCGCACATTCGTCTCACAAGACTTGATTTAATTTTTGAGATTTCATGTGACCAAAAAACTGCTTTTAATCTCACTTTTATGCCCCTCCCACATTCCACAGATTGGAGCTAGGTGATTGAAAATTTGATCATTTGCAGATCTTAGCAACACCTGCTACTACTATTAGATATCTTTTATATATATCTGATTTGTATGCAGGAAATGCAGGGAAGGTGCATGCAAATGTGAAATCAACATTTGAACACAATTCTTTTAAAGCATAATAGTTTGTGGTCTGGAAGCAAAAGCTATACATGCTGGGGTTACAAATAACTGTGTGAGATTTTGGGATTTTCTCTTTGATAGTTTCATTTAGAGCACTTTCTCTGTAAATTTATCTTTCACTTTCTAGGTTTCTAATGTTGTCTGGAGCAGATGTATCAGCTGTAAAACTAGAGTAAAGGTAGCATACACATTAGTCAGAAGTAGGTTGATGGTTGAACTATGTTGAACAATCATTACACTGATGTATTCATACTCATTTTAGTCCAGATTGGCCAAAACAGATATTTAAACTAGCCATACATCTTCAGTAAAACTAGACAATGTTATTGGTCAGCAACAACTACACATTGCTCATTGTTGCATTTGTCTCAACGAATGATTTTTTTGGCTGAAAAAGTAAACAACTTTAGACTAATGTATAGCCACCTTAAAGAGGACCTTTCATCTGAAAATGCACATTAAAATACATATATCCACTTACATGGCGGCCCCCGGTGGTGCTGTTTCAGCTTTTCATTTTCCAAAATGTTCCCCCGTTTGTCCGCAGTGGCCCCCGCAACAATTCGCGCCTTATATGCAAATGAGCCATTCGGCTCAACTGGGCGGTCCTGCAAAAGTTCTCCTGGGCGTGGCTTTCTTATCCCTGGCACGGAGCGCATCCAATTAGCGCGCCCCGCTCTCAGCCAGGGAGAAGAAGCTCGAGTTCTCGCGAGATTCTTGAGAACTCGAGCGATTTCACACAGTCTAAGCCGGGCGCCATCTTGGATTCCCCTGAGGACTCCAAGATGGCGCCCGGCTCAGGCTGACTTTGTTTGCGATATCGCGCAGTTTTCACTGAACGTAACCGCAACACATCCGAACACGCTCGTCTGCAAGAGGCCTAACAGGACTGCCTCTCCTGGGCTTGACTTAAGCCTACAATGTTCTGGGCAGTGTAGGAACCAGCTACATTTATACTCTGCTCAGAAGTCCTGGGCAGATAGGCAGGGAGTGCTCAATCTAAAAGAGGCAGTTACCCTCAAAAACAAGAAAATTTAGACTAGCACATTCATAGTCGCAGGTGCACATCCATAAAGAAAGCATGCAGGAAGCACACAAAAACAGGTATGGCAGCACAACATCTCACATACAAACAATAAAACTGGGAAATAGGGATTATACTAAATTCAATTTTTCCATACTTTAGGCGGGAGCTACACACTGTCATTATTAGAGTCTTTGCAATAAGAGCCTGGAGATCCTTCTGCAAGACTTGGAAAGGATCATTGCGTGACTCATTTTCTTATTCAAGGAATTGAACAATTCTTGCCTGGTGATAGCTCACACCCTTAGTTCAAACATAGCTTCACTAAATAATGAAATGTATTTAATATCCTTGAGATTACGTTTGTACACCTCTTAAAAACGATATGGCGTTAAAACTTCACAATGCCACTTCATCATGAGTATTCACTTCATTTTATACTGGTGTAAAAAAGTTTAGCATGGTGTGGATAATTAATGCATGTCAAAACTGTCCTCTACCTTGGGACCCCTACCTTGTGCTCGACGTCCTTCTAACATAACAACCTGAACCAGATCCATTTACGCAGGAATGTTAATTGGGACGATTTTTGAGAACGAAAGCCCATGTAAAGGTGGCAACCATCTCAAGCTTGTTCATTGGGTGAAAGCATCACTGATGCTGACACCTAAATCATTGTCTCTGGGCAGCAGATAATGCTCTGTAAACAGGGATCTGCTGCCCAGAAATAAGGAATCTGTATGGGGACGAGGGATCACAGCAGTGATTGCCTATCCCCATACAGCGGAGGTGATTGCTGAATTTAAATGCAGTTCTCCCCTCCTCTGATGAATAGGCAGGTATTGGGAACAAATTTTCAATATTAGGAAGTTCAGTCAGCCTGTGTAAACTGGCACCTAGGCATGTTGATCTTCTATTTAAAAGGTCCCTTTACATTGGCCGAGCATTGGCCAGATAATCGCTAACAAGCGTTCATAGTAACATTCGTTAGAGACCATCTGCCTGTGTAAGGGCGCCACCGATTACCCGATAAACTATCGAAACCCACGTTCCTTTTGTAATATGATCATTAGAGCGGTCACCTAAATCATCGCTTGCCAGCAGCAGATTGTGCCATCTAAACAGCACTCTGTGGCCGCCAAACAATGATTCTGTATGGAGACGAGCGATGGCATTAGCGATCGCTCCTCCCTATACTGTGGAGGAGATTGCTGCATGTAAATGCAGTGCTCTCCTTCACTGACAAGCAGGTGTTTGCCAGGAAGGAACGCTTCCTTCACAACAATCGTCTTCTCTATCAGTGCAAAGGGCCCTTAACTCTGGGACAAAGATTTGTGGTGCTCTAGGAAGATGAGGAAAATTAGGTTACCCCCAGGAATGAAATAGTATGATAGAATCATCAATAGTAAAGGAACTTAATGGGAATATCCCTGTACTATAAAAGTTAATGGGATAATGAGCACATCACAAGTACCGGTTGATTACTCATCTTCTCAGGCTCTAACTCTGATGCCTAATCACTTATCTACAACAAGGCTGTCAGGATTTATGAGTCCAGGAATCCTGTTGTGCAGATGGCCAGTGACTGGTGTACAGTCACTAACATATATACAGTCAGTGAAAGACTTACACTCGCAACAAACACACAGGGGTCATAATCTCTTCCCAAAATTTTTTTATTTTAGGCAATACATTCCTGTTATTCACATGCCTTCAAACTACTGTGTTCCAGTCACATGTAGAGCATATATCCTTTATCACAACCTAAAATGACCCTAAAAAGATCCCAGGCAAAACTTCAGAATACTAACCCCTCCCAAAAAAGTTATAGTCCTCAAATTAAAGAGACTAAGAGCCCAAAATGAATGTGCAGCGAGCACCCAAGGAGCCGCTACACAAGCCAGGAGTGATAGTGGATCTGATGAAATGTTGTGTCACATTGTGCTCCCTCAGGCTGTTTCTCCATGGGGTTCCCTGCCAGCACCGAGGTCGGCCGTTTCAAGCAGAGTGTCAGCTGTATGTTACAGCTAACACTCTGACCCGCTGCCGCTCTGCCATCCTGAAAGAGGAAGGGGGGGGGGGGGCAGAGGTGCTGCGCGCTCTACCTTTTAAAAGGAGGGGGGGGGGCGCTGCATTCTCTGCATCTTGAAGGGGGGGGGGGGCTCTTGTGTGCACTCTGCCATCCTGAACTGGGGGGTGGAATGGGGGCATCGCCACCGCTCACCCATCTATAAAGGGGGGGGGGTCATTAACCCTTAAAGCATTGGGCCAGAGCAGCAGCCCGATGGTTAGCCCCTTGCAGACAGCGGGATCGCGGCATGGAAAGGGTTAAATAGTTACTTCAAGCAGAGTTTCAGTTCTATATTACAGCTAGCAGTCTGCCTTGATTCCGTTCTGCCATCCTGAAGGGGGGAGTGCGGGGGATGAGAGGAAGACAGTGCGCGTTCCTGTGTGCACAGGAGGAGTTACAGAAAATCTGTCAGATGACGGATTCTGTGTAAACTCACTAAGAGCAGCCTGCTGTGCATAAGAAGCACAGCAGGCTGTAGAACAAAAATGAAAAAAAAAAAAACACAACAAATTGGAGAAATTATTTTCTCCACAAAATAAATGAACCCCTTCTACCCGGGGACAGTTTTCACACTTTTGCCTGGGCCATTTTTTGCAAATCTGACATGTGTCACTTTATGTGGCAATAGCTATGGAACACTTATTTATCCAAGCCATTCTGAAATTGTTTTCTTGTGACACCCCCATTCACAAAGTATTACATGTGACCTCCCTTTTTGTGAATGGGAGGAGGTGCCACTGGTGTACGTGCCCTGTTAGATCATAGTGAGTAGTTTTGGATTGTTCGAGGAGATCACGTGACCGCCTCATGAATGAAAGGAAAGTCCTTTTGAATGTAGTGTGAATATCGGCAACATGAGAAAACGCTGACCGTGTGAATGTTTAATCGTGGAGGAATACAAACATTATATATTCTTTAGATCCCCGCTTGTGACCACAATAGGGAGAAAGAGATGTGGGAGTAAAAATTCTTGGTTGACCGTTGACTTTATTCCCTGATGTTATGGGTGTTATGTGAAAAAAACTTGCTAATTGGTCTGTGGAGGCTACTGTTTTTAAACTATTTGTTTTTTGTATGTTTTTAATTGTGTATTTTTATGTAAATTTTAAAAATCCCGTATTGTGGGGGTTGTACAATATAAAAAGGCCCTACCCCCAGAAATGACGAGATTTCGCCCCTGAAGAAGCTTTTGAGAGCGAAACCCGGGTCGGGCTATGACGATACCGCGAATGCGGTTCTTATCCTTTATGAAATGCTTGATCTTATGATCGTCTGTAAGTGCAATAAATGTTTTACATTTTCTTGTCTTAAAGGTGTTGCACTATCATGTGGTCTTTTTAGCATTTCCAGGGGGGACCAGTGATTGTGACTGTTGGTCGAGTGCGCGGTTCTTCTTCTGATATTGTGCACCAGAATATGGGGCTGAAGCAACATCCTTCTCAGCAAAAAAGGCTTGTAATGCCTCTTCAGACCAAACAGAGAAATCGGCCCCCTTCCTAGTGATGTTTGTTAAAGGTTTAACCACAGTCGAATAGTTCAAGATGAATTTACGGTAGTAGTTGGTGAATCCCAAAAAACGCATAAGCGCTTTCAGAATTTCGGGTTGATCCCAGTCCAACACAGCATGGGCTGGAGGATGAGAGCAGGTAACCCAGGAATTGCACTTCCTGAACAGCAATTTTTTTTTTTCCATCTTAGCATACAATTTATTCTCTCTTACCCTGGGTTCACACCTGAGCGTTTCTGAGACGCAAATAGGAAACGCGCGTCATACGCGCGTTCGTGACTCTGGAGACCAATTGAAAAAGGCATATCTACACTTTAACGCGTGTTAAATGCGCGTTTTACGCGCGTCGCCATTAAAGTCTATGGGTGCAAACGTGCGACAACTTCTTTGAGCGTAGGGCGTTTTACAGCGCGTTCAAACGCTCTGTAAAACACTCAGGTGAGAACCATGCCCATAGGGAAACATGAGCTTTCTCCTGTTGAGCGTTTTACAGCGCATGCCAACGCGCTGTAAAACGCGCAAGTGTGAACTGAGGGTTAGGATCTGTAACACCTGTCTCACATGATACTGATGAGTCTCCATGTCTGGAGAATAAATTAGTATGTTATCCAGATATACAACAACAAATCTCCCCACCAGATGATGAAAGATGTAATTGACAAAGTGTTGAAAAACTGCAGGAGCATTGGTTAACCCAAAAGGCATGACCAGATTCTTAAAATGACCCTCAGGGGTATTAACCTCTTACAGACACAGTGCGTACAGGTACGCCCTGATGTCCAAGTCCTTAAGCACACAGGGCATACAGGTACGTCCTATGTAGTTACGATCACCACTGCGCCTGCTGAAATTATTCAGCAGGCACTGTGGGAGAATGCCCCTCTGTGTCGGCGATCGCAGCAAACTGCAGGTCAATTCAGGTCTGGTTGCCATGGTAACCATCACCCACTGCCACAACAGGGTGGGGCCCCTTTCCTCTGTGATCCCGTCAAGAATCGGGGGCTGAAACAGCACAGCAGCCCTCGATGGGAGAGGGAGCTTCCTCCCTATTAGGCCTCTTGCACATGAACGTATTTTTTTTTCAGTGTTTTGCGGTCCGTTTATAACGGATCCGTGGTTCAGTTTTTTGTTTCCATTTGGTTTCCGTTTCGGTTCCGTTGTTCTGTTCCGTTTTTCCGTTTGGCATATACAGTATACATTAATTTCATAATAAAAATTGGGCTGGTCTTAAAATTTTCAATAGATTGCTCTGCAAGAACGGATACGGAAGACGGATGCCTTTCCGTATGCTTTCCGTTTGTTTTGCGGACCCATTGACTTGAATGGAGCCACTGAATGTGATTTGCGGAGAAGAATAGGACATGATCTATATTTAAACGGAACAGAAAAACGGAAAAACTGAAACGGAAGGCATACGGAGACACTTCAGTATTATTTGCAGACCCATTGAAGTGAATGGTTCAGTTACTGTCAGTATACTGAACTGAAAAAACTGCCAGTATACGGTCCGCAAAATACTGTCGTGTGCAAGGGGCCTTACCCTCTTCCATACAGCGGTCCCTATGGACTGCGGCATGGAAGGGGTTAAACGGCTGACATAACAGATGTCAGCCATTTCAAGCAGAGTGTCAGCAATGTGATGACACTCTGCTAAACCGCTCGGTCCTGAAAATGAGAGTGAGGCGGACGGATGATCGAACGCCTGCTCGCCCCGATCATTCGCCCACCCCCCTCTCATTTTCAGGATGGCTGAGTGGTTTAGCAGAGTGGCAGCACATTGCTGTGATTGCACATCTGTGATGTCAGCCATTTAACCTCTTACATGCCGTGGTCCATAGGGACCGCTGTATGGAAGAGGTTAACAGGGAGGGAGCTCCCTCTCCCGTTCTTGACAGGATCACAGAGGGAGGGGGCCCCCCTCCCTCCAAATCACCCGCTGCTCTGTTGCAGCGGGTGATGGTTACCATGTCAACCAGATGCCTTCACAGGCTTCCGGCTTGCCATGGTAATGCTAAGTCTGATCAGATGTCTGCTAAAGGCAGAAGTCTTATCACACTAAGTGTAAAGTTAAAATACAGTACACTATAAAGTGTACTGTATTGTATTATACAGACATCAGACCCACTGGATCTTCAAGAAACAAGTGGGTCTGGGTCAAAAATTGTAAAAAAAAAAAGTTAAAATAAAAAAACACTTATTTAAAAAAATAAAATGCACTACACTTGTTTGATATCACCGCGTCCGTAATGACCTGATCTATGAAATGGTCATGTTACTTTCCCCGCACGGTGAACGCCAGAAAAAAGAAAAACTATGATCAAATTGAAATGTTGCCCATCTTACTTCCCCAAAAAGGTAATAAAAGTGATCAAAAAAGTCGTATGTACACCAAAATGGTACCAATCAGATCGGCATCTCATCTTGCAAAAAACGACTCTCTACATGAGATAATCGCTCAAAAAGGAAAAAAAAATATATGGCTCTCAGACTATGGAGACACTTAAACATTTTTTCCCCCCTAAAAAGCTGTTATTGTGTTAAAGTTAAATAAATTTTAAAAAGTATACATATTAGGTATCGCTGCGTCCGTAAGAACCTGAGCTATAAAAATATCAGATGACCTAACCCCTCAGGTAAATACTGTAAAAAAATTAAGAACAGTGTCAAAAAAGCCATTTTTGTCACCTCACATCACAAAAAGTCTAATAGCAAGCAATCAAAAAGTTATATGAACCATAAAATAGTGCTAATCAAACTGTCATCTCATCCCGCAAAAACTGATACCCTACCTAAGACAATCACTCAAAAAATATAAAAATATATAACTCTCAGACTATGGAGACATTAAAACGTGATTTTTTTTGTTTCAAAAATGATATTGTGTAAAATGTAAATAAATAAAAAAAAGAAATATTAGGTATTGCCACGTCCGAAAAACCTGCTCTATAAAAATAAAACATGACCTAACCCCTCAGATAAACACAGCTAAAAAAAATAATATAAATACGGTGTCAAAAGCCATTTTTGTCACCTTATATCACAAAAAGTGTAATAGCATGCGACTAAAATGTCATATGCACTCCAAGATTGCTGGACTGGTTTTTTGACACCATGTCCCATTTGAAGCCACCCTGATGTACCCCTAGAGTACAAACTCCAAAAAAGTGACTCCATCTACGAAACTACACCCCTCAAGGTATTCAAAACGGATTTTACAAACTTTGTTAACACTTTAGATTTTCCACAAGAGTTATTGCAAATGGAGATGACATTTCAGAATTTCTATTTTTTCTTTCCTTGCCTCAAAAAAAGTGTAATATAGAGCAACCAGAAATCATATTTACCCTAAAATAGTACCAACAAAACTGCCACCTTATCCCGTAGTTTCCAAAATGGGATCACTCTTTTGGAGTTTCTACTGTAGGGGTACATCAGGGTGGCTTCAAATGGGACATGGTGTAAATAAACCAGTCCAGCAAAATCTGCCTTCCAAAAACCATACGGCGTTCCCTTTCTTCTGTGCCCTGCCGTTTGGCCATACAGCAGTTTACGACCACATATGGGGTTTTTCTGAAAACGACAGAATCAAGTTAATAAATATTGAGTTTTTTTGGCTGTTAACCCATGCTTTGTTACTTGAAAAAATGGGTATAAAAAAAAAATTAACTTTTTTGACTCAGTTTTACGACTGTCATGAAGTACAATATGTGACGAGAAAACAATCTCAGAATGGCCTGGATAAGTAAAAGAGTTTTGAAGTTATCACCACATAAAGTGACACATGTCAGATTTGCAAAAAATGGCCTGGTCCTTAAGGTAAAATATGGCAGTGTCCTTAAGAGGTTAAAGCCAGTCTTCCATTCGTCCCCATCTTTGATCCTTACCAAATTATATGCCCCCCTCAGATCTAATTTAGAGAACACCTTGGCACTGACAATTTGATTAAACAAATCCGGAATCAAAGAATGGGGTAAGGATCACAGACGGCAATATGGTTGAGCTCCCGAAAGTCTAGACATGGTCTAAGGGTACCATCTTTTAGTTTTACGAAGAAAAACCCAGCAGCCACTGGGGAATTGGATGGTCTGATATGACCCTTCGCCAAGCTCTCGGTGATATACTCTCGCATAACCTTTCTTTCGGGCTCCAAAAGATTATACAACAGAGATTTGGGCAGTTTAGCTCCAGGAATAAGATTGACGGGACAATCATAATCCCAATGCGGGGGTAACTTCTGGTTACCACTCTCAGAAAACACATCAGAAAATTCGGAAATGAATGAGGGTACAGTTTTAGTGGTGACCACAGAGGAAGATGTATTAAGACAGTTGTCCATGCAAAAATCACTCCTATCGAGAATCTGTCTCTCTTGCCAGTTGATGATAGGGTTATGTTTGCTTAACCATGGTAAGCCCAAAACCATCGGAGAAGGCAGACCCTCCAACACATAACATGAGAGATTCTTGATGGAAATCACCCACTCTTAAATGGATGTCATTTACCACCTGCGACAGGCATTTTTGAGTAAGGCCCCTTGCAGACGAGCGTTCCTCACGCAGCGAGTCCGCAACGGAGCTCCCGGCCTGACCTCCTAGCACTGCCAGGGATCACATAGCGTTATATTGATTTATGATGCTATGTAACCCTTACAGTTCTGGAATGTATTGGATAACACTGGCAGCATTATGCCACTAGGCCTCAACACACCAGCTCTTTCCAAAACCAAATGATGCAATCTACCGCATAGTCAAAAGGGTGGGTCAGACTATAAAGGGTAGAAGTGATGGCCACTGAGCAACAGCTGAGACAAGGGAAGTGGTCATTAACCCTATCAACACTGAATCAAGAGAAATCAAGTAGGCTTTTAGATTCCTCCACGCTCAGACAGTCTCCTTGATCTCCTGACATCAGTCATCTGATGGACCATGACAGCTGGTTTTTAGATGCTATGTCCCATATGAAGCCACCCTGATGCACCCTTACAGTAGAAACTCCCAAAAAGTGACCCCATTTTGGAAATTAGGTGATAAGATGCCAGTTTTATTGATACTATTTTGGGGTAAATATGATTTTTAATTGCTCTATATTAAGTTTTTTTGTGAGGCAAGGTTTTCATTTTTTACAACATTCATCTGACAGGGTAGATCATGTGCTATCTTTATAGAGCAGGTTGTTACGGACGCAATTATATCAAATATGTCTACTTTGTTTGTTTCAGTTTAACATAAAACATTTTTGAAAAAAAAAATACGATTTTGTGTCTCCATTTTTTGAACGCCATATTTTTTGTATTTTTCTACCGATCGTGTTGTGCTGGGGCTCTATTTTGCAGGAAGAGTTGACGTTTTTATTGGTACTATTTTTGGTTGCATATGATTTTTTGATCATTTAATATTACACTTTATGGAGCAAGGTTGTTTTGGCACAATTTTTATTTATTTATTTTTACAGCGTTCACCTGAGGGGTTAGGTCATGTGACATTTTATAGAGCAGGTCGTTACGGATGTGGCAATACATAATATGTATACTTTTTATTATTTACTTAAGTTTTACACAATAATAGCATTTTCGAAACCAAGAAAATGATGTTTTAGTGTCTCCATAGTCTGAGAGGTATAGCTTTTTTAGTTTTTGACCGATTGTCTTAGTAGGGTCTCATTTTTAGCGGGATGAGGTGACGGTTTTATTGGTACTATTTTGGGAGGCATATACCTTTTTGATTGCTTGGTGTTTTTTTAATTTTTTTACGGTGTTCACCTGAGGGGTTAAGTCATGTGATATTTTTATAGAGCAGGTTGTTATGGACGCAGAAATACCTAATATGTCTACTTTTTATTGTAGTACTACATTAACAGGTTGCCTAGGAGACCCAGCCTGGGGCTGGATCTCCTCGGCCCCCCGTAGAAGGCAAGTCCTGATGCCGTGCAAGGCATTGGTCAGTCTCTGCACGGCATCGGGCTGCCTTGTCACCTATCGAGTCCCTGCCACAGCAGCGCGGGGACCCGATGGGCTCCCTCACCCGCTGCAAACCCCTTCTATTACACAGTCAGCACTGACCGCGGCATAGAAGGGGTTAATCTGCTAGCATCGGCTTTTACAACGATGCCAGCGGAAACATCAGGGGCCTGGCTATCAGGGAATGCCAGGCCCCTGCAGTGATGGTCACCATGACATACTATTACATCAAGATGCGGGAACGCACTGACTTCTGTAATGTCCCGGAGTGCCATTACCACTTCTTTTTGGCACCTTGCTACCGCCTCCTATGTGCTAATGTATATAATCTAATGTACTTCAGGTCATGTTCTAATTAAGTGTATATTCATTCCTGTAACTGTGTATGTTCATGCAATTGCCTGGTCCACCAGCAGATGGTGGCAATATTGGCAGAGAGAGGATCTCTGGAGAGTAACCTTCTGGTTCCTCCCTGCCCTCTGTAGAGAGGTAGAAGTTTAGTTAGTCAGTGTCTAGTCTACCCTCCGTAGGGAGAGGTTGTGAGTAGGCCAGCAGAGCACCATCTGCTCTGCTAGCCCCAGAGGCCCTGCCTCTGAAGTCTACATGGTTGCATGACCAATCCTGGGCTTGAAGCCAGGACAAGAGTTCGTAGGATTACGAATAAGAGACAGACTACAGCTAACTTAAGTTCCAGCAGAAGAGGAAACGTTTCCTATTTACCCAGCCAAGCATAGCAAGGCTGAAAAAGAGCTACCGCATAGCAGAGCTAAGATTGTTGCAGAGAAGTAATTGCCTGCCAGATTAAGCCAATACCTGATGATGACCAAGATACCGTTTGGAAACTGTTTGGATTACTGTTTATGCCAAGTAAAGCTGTGTTCAATGTTACTACAAAGTCTGGACTCTATTTATTCTACCTATTCATCATCCAAGTTCACCTACCCTTTTTGCACTGCTTTGACCACACCACTTCTGGGATCCAACCATATCCAGGTAGGAACACCGTGACACATGTATACAACATCTACAGAGATTATAGGCGACCCTGCACCACTCTGGCAACCCTACTCTGGTGTCACAATTACTTGCTCTATAAGAGGGACATATTTCGTAGAAAACTCCTAAGGGGCAAGGCATACCCCAGGCATGCCCAGTGGGCTTGTTACACTTCTATGACATAATAGTACGTCATACGTCGGGAAGGGGTTATTACAAAGGTGTCCATTTCCTTTAACTCATTATCCCCATCTTGCAGCAGTGTCTGTAAAGCTGATTACTCTGCTGTCTGGAATGCCTTATCTTGATGGGTTTCTGTCTCCACTGTAAATACATTGCTGATTACAGCTATTTATCAGGTTTCATGAACTGTACTTCATATAAACATACATGCCGTAATCTAAACTTCCGTCCACCAGGATTTCTCTCACCTTTGTCTGTGGTAAAACATTCCAAAGAAATCAAATAAATTTTTAACATCCAACGTTAACTGTGTCCTATAACTTTCTAGAAAGGCTCTTCACGCTTCCTTATTTATCTACTTCCACTGTTGCTATACTTGCCAACTTTTTGAGTCACACAAACATGGGGGAGGGGCTGCTTGTGTGCGGCACATCCCGCCACCACAATTAGAGCAGCTCTGGGAGATTCAGGGAGGCTTTCTCTGCACCCAGGAGATGTTCTAGCTCTTCTTGTAGTCCAGGAGGTCTCCCTTTTTCTAGGAGCCTCCTGGAATTTCAGGAGAGTTGAAAAATACATCAACATTCAATATTGTTTCCCAGAACACTACTACTCCTGCATCACTTACACTACTAACATCCTAGTGCAATACATATTTGTATATCTTAACATATCAGCTGGTTGACATTTATGTGTCTTCCCGTATTTTGTGCCAATAATGGCTGCTCTATAGCACAAATTAAGCCCTATTTACCACGTTTCACATTCGATTGATGTGTCGAAGACCTTCATTCAGGATATCCCTTATTTATTGTCACCTCAGGCATTTATAACACAATCAAGGTAAGTTCGTTGTAGAGAAGACCCATCATGGTGGTGCACATTAAAATTGACAAACATTGCAATTCCTTAAAGATAGTCATTTATCATTCCCATTTCACTACAGAAGTGTTCTCTAGAAGACAAGAATAAAAAATCTAAATTCAAATCCTTCCACACAGGATACATAATGCCTTAAAGGAAACCTGTCATATTAAACATGATGTTTGCGCTGTAGGCAGCATGTTATAGAGCAGGAGGAACTGTATAGATTTATGGGAAAAGATTCAGTATAAGTTGTATTCATTCATTTAACTTCCTGCTCATTCTGGGCTTTGAAGTCATACTGCACATACTGTACATACAGAGATAGCTGTCAATCACTGATAGGACCGCCTCCTTCACTTCAAAACCCAGAACGAGCAGGAATAAGGAATATAAGTTTTACTGAATCTGAATCAGCTCCTCCTGCTTTATTACATTTCATTTTCATTCGGACAAGCTCCTTTAAGAGGGGTGTTCACATTTTAAGCATTTTGTGATACATATGATCCCACCTCTGGGACTCTAAACAGTGACCCTCAGCTGTCACATTCTCCATACACTTCACTGGAAAGGAGGTTGTATGAGGTTACATGACAGAATTTTAATTGTTCATATGTAACTTATGGTGGGTTAACACATCCTGATTGCCAAGCAGGTTATCGGGAATGAACATTACTTAAAATTCGATTCGCCGGTTTGCCGAATTTTTGGGAAAAATTTTGTTCAGTCCGAATTTATTTGCGGCGAATCGAGTTAAAAAACGGCTATTTCCTGGATTCAGAGAGCGTTTATAGTGGTGTAGAACATGCAGTAACATGCATAGTGAGTCTGCTCTGGTTGTGAAATAATACTGAGTTCATATATGACATGCAGGCGTCACTCTTAGAATCACTGCACACTTCACTTATTTGGGAAGTCACAGGGCCAAAACTGACCAAAAAACTCAAGTGTGAACTCAGCCTTACATGTCGATGTTAGTGTCAAGAAGAAGCACACTCCTTTTACACCCTCGTCAGCTGTTTCCACATAGATGTCTACAGAACCTGTTCTATTAAGTGCATATACAAGTAGAGCCCCTCTGACAGAGTGGAGAGGGTGTTAGCAGTAAGTTTGTGTTGACGTCACTGATTATTTTGCCCTTCCTCTGATCCGTCAGAACAATAACCCCCAAAAACCGGATCCTGTCTGTTGAGCATCCACCTTTAATCGGCCAGCATTTGGTCAGTAATCCATCAGTATTGCTAATGTAAAAAATGGGAGTGGATCCAAAACAGAGATGACACGTGAATGGAATATTTGCATGTATTCTGTGTTTTGTACCCACTCCTGCTTTTGGCTACCAAATCATAAGCCAATTCTGATGGGACCATACAGGTCTTGCAGCTGCTACACAGACCGGATCCGTTGTGCGTCTCATTTTTCCTTCCTTCTGACAGATCAGAAGAAGGGTCAAATAAATGATGATGTCCGCCAGGCTGAAAGGCAAAATAGTGGCTGATCGCAGCGGCAGTTAAAGGTTAGTTCTCATTGGTTACGCAGTGTGCCCCCCCCTCCACAGTATTAAAAACATTGGTGGCAGTGGCCACAGAGTCCCCTCCTCCTCATTGGTGGCAGTGGCCACAGGGTCCCCTCTCCTCTCCCCTCCTCATTGGTGGCAGTGGCAGTTCCGATTGGAAACCCAGCAGTGTAATCCTGGGGCTCTGATTGGTTACCATGGCAGCCAGGATGCTGATGAAGCCCTGGCTGTCATGGTCAGCTCCCCTGGCACATCCATTACAAGACTGGCACCCCTGTGGTAGTTCCACCATTAATAGTGCCATTTACCATTATTGGTCTAGTTAATCAGACTGACAATGTTATCAAAGATCCATGTGTAGTACCCTAGAATAGGGTCACGGCAAAGGGTTAACCCCTCAATAACCAAGCCATTTTGCACCTTCGTGACCAAGCTTATTTTTGAAAATCTGACATATATCACTTTATGTGGTAATAACTTTGGAACACTTAGTTATCCAAGCCATTATGAGACTGTTTTTTCCTGACACATTATACTTCATGACAGTCATAAGTTTGAGTTAATATATTTCACCATTATTTATGGAAAAATCCCAAATTTACCCCAAATTTTGAAAATTTTTGAAAAATTCGCAATTCATGTCATTTTGAGACGTTAGAAGGCTTAGAATTTTAAAAGCAATTCTTAATATTTTTAAGAAAATTTCCAAAACACACTTTTTAATGACCAGTTCAAGTCTGAAGTCACTTTGTGGGGCTTACATAGTAGAAACCCCCCATAAATAATCCCATTTTGGAAACTACACCACTTAAGTTACTCAAAACTGATTTTACAAACTTTTTTTTTATTCTTTAAGTATTCCACGAGAATTCAAGGAAAATGGAGATGAAATTTCAAAATTTCACCTTTTTGGCAGATTTTCCATTATAATCCATTTTTTTCTTTAACACATTGAGGGTTAACAGCCAAACAAAACTCAATGTTTATCACCCCGATTCTGCGGTTTACAGAAACACCCCACATGTGGTGGTAAACTGCTGTATGGTTGAATGGCAGAGCGCAGAAGAAAAGGAGCTGCGTTGTAACGGGGAGCCGGCGACGCGCTCTCCCTCTGCAGCGCCACCGGCGACCTGCTCATAAGGAGGAGCGAAGACACGCCCGGGCGCCCACGTCTCCTCAGTGTGGCTGGCGTCCTCCATCTCCTAGACAACGAGCAGGTGGAGGACTGAGCGTCGGGGTTAATGAGTCAGTGCTTAGGTATACTGAGGTGCTTGACATGGGTCATGTGATGCTGGCCACATCACGTGACCCATCAAGAGGACCTATTTAAACAGGTAACCTTCTGGAGACAGGTTGCCTGTGACTGGTCTTACTTCCTCACAAATGTATCGTGTATCTGCGACTTCTACCTTTTGACCTCGGCTTGTGTTTGACTCTGACCTGGTGTTAACCCTTATATTGATGCAATCTCTTGGCCCCTGACCTCGGTTTGTATTTGACTCTGACCTGGTGTACCAATTGTACTGACGCGATCTCTTGGCTCTTGACCTCAGCTTGTACTTTCTTGATATTATAGTACCTGTGTGCTTGTGTTACCTCCTGACCCTTGACCTCATCCCCATTGTTTCTATTGCTATTCTGTGCCGGCCTGGAAAGCTTTTGCTTCTGTGTGATCTGTCTTATTAATTGTGTTCTCCCTGTGTTTTTTCCTTTCTTTAGGCCCTTGCATGTACATAAGCTAGAGACTGCCGCCCAGTTGTACGCCATCGGTTAGGAAGGACCATGCAAGTAGGTAGGGATAGGGATGTGGGTGGAGTTAGGGCTGCCCTTACCCCTACCTATTTGTTACAGCCGCATGGTTTTTGTAAGGCAGATTTCTGGATTGGTTTTAAGACACCATGTCCCACTTGAAGCTCAGCACCCTACAGTAGAAACAATCAAAAAGTGACCCCATTTTGGAAACTACGGAATAAAGTGACAGTTTTAGTGGTACTATTTTGCGGTACATATAATTTTTAATCGCTCTATATTAGGTTTTTTGTGAGGCAAGGTAACCAAAGAATGGATGTTTTGGCACCGTTTTAGTTTTTTGTTTTTTACATCGTTCATCTAAGAGGTTAGATCATGTGCTATTTTTATAGAGCAGGTTGTTACGGATGCGATGATATCAAATATGTCTACTTTCTTTGTTTGTTTGTTTCAGTTTAACATAAAGAATTAAAAAAATATATATGTTTTTGTGTCTCCATTTTCTGAATGCCATATTTTATTTTATTTTTCTGATTGTCTTGTGTGGGGCTCATTTTTTGGAGGAAGAGTTGACGTTTTTATTGGTACCATTTTCGGGTACATATACATACATTTTTTGATCATTCATTATTACACATTTTGAGGCAAGGTGACCAAAAAATTGGTAATTTTGGCACAGTTTTTATTTATTTATTTTTACGGAGTTCACCTAAGGGGTTAGGTCATGATATTTTTATAGAGCAGGTCATTACGGACGTGGCAGTAATAATAAATATGTATACTTTTTTTTATTTATTTAAGTTTTACACAATAATAGCTTTTTCGAAACAAAAAAAATAATGTTTTAATAGTCTGAGAGCCATTGCTTTTTTATTTTGTGGCTGATTATCTTAGGTAGGGTCTCATTTTTTGTGGGATGAGGTGACAGTTTGATTGGTACTATTTTGGGGGCATACGCCCTTTTATTCACTTGGTGTTGCACTTTTTGTGATGGTAGGTGACAAAAAAAATTCTTTTTTTTTGGCACTGCTTTTATTTTTATTTTTTTACAGTGGTTAACTGAGGGGTTAGGTCATGTGACATTTTTATAGAGCTGGTTCTTACGGATGTGGCAATACAAACATGTTTAGGGTATTTTCTTTTCTTCATTTTTACTCAAATGTGCATATATGGGAAAATGTTAGATTATTTTAACTTTTTTTAACGTTTTTTTTTTTTTTTAACACTTTTTTTTACACTTTGACACAGACCCAAGTGTTCTTGAAGATCCAGTGGGTCTGATGGCTCTAGAATACACTGCAGTACACTGTATAGTGTACTGCAGTGTATTTTCATTCACAGTAAGCCTGATCAGGATCCTGTCAGGCTTACATACTATGGCAAGCCTGGATGCCTGTGTAAGGCATCCAGTTGCCATGGTAACCATCGGGACGCTGCCACAGCAGAGCAGCACCCGATAAGAGGTGGGAAGGAGGGAGCTCCCTTCCTCTGTTATGATCAAATCGCAGCGCCCGATGTGGGAGGAAGCTTCCTCCCTCTTAACCCTATCCATACAGCGGTACCTACGGACCACGGCATGGAAGGGGTTAAACGGCCGACATCAGTGCCAGCACCGATGTCGGCCGTTACAGTAGATTGTCAGCTGTATGTTACAACTGACAATTTACTACCGCTCGGTCATCCTGGAATATTGTGGGGGTGGGGTGTCCCGCTCCCCCATCCTTAAAGATTGTAGGGGCGGGGAGGAGAAGGGGTCCTGCTCGGCCATCCTGAATGTGGGGGGGGGGGGGTCGATCAACACAGCAGCGCAGTCCTGATCTCCTCAACACTCACTGAGGAGATCGGAGCTGTGCTGCTGAACGCTGCGATCGGTTAGTCAAATCTGACTGACCAATCGCAGCAATTCAAAAGGCAGGGACCACGCTGATTGGTCCCCTGCTGGATGCCTGGACAGCTCTGCTGTCCGTGACACCCATTTACACGCCGGTATCACCCTAAGTGTACTTGCAGTGACACTTTGATCTCATGACGTACTGTGTACATCAAGATGCGGTAACTAACAGTACGTCATTGGTCATTAAGGGGTTAACTGAGGCCATGTTATATTGCCAAATTTAATGTTGAGATTTGTTATGATTGTGTACCCAATATCATTGTACGGACAGTTACGGGTCAACACTTTTGCTCAATCTCTTACATTGCCAGGAGTTGCCACCTCCTGTTAGTCAGTAGCAGTCTATTCTTAGTTATGCTACAGTGAAGACCTACATGTGCAAGCCCCTGAGAGCTAGGCCCGAGCTTAGAGAACCTTTTACAGCTAAGGGCTCTTTCACACTTGTGTTTTTGTTTTTCGGCTTAGAGTTCCATCGTCGGGGCTCTATGCCGGAAAAACACTGATCAGTTTTATCCCCATGCATTCTGAATTGAGAGAAATCCGTTCAGGATGCATCAGGATGTCTTCAGTTCAGGACCGGAACGTTTTTTGGCCGGAGAAAATACCACAGCATGCTGCGCTTTTTGCTCCGGCCAAAAATCCTGAACACTTGCCACAAGACCGGATCCGGAATTAATGCCCATTGAAAGGCATTAATCCGGATCCGGCCTTAAGCTAAACGTCGTTTCGGCGCATCGCCGGATCCAACGTTTAGCTTTTTCTGAATGGTAACCATGGCAGCCAGGATGCTAAAGTCCTGGCTGCCATGGTAAAGTGTAGTGGGGAGCGGGGGAGCAGTATACTTACAGTCCATGCGGCTCCCGGGGAGCTCCAGAGTGACGTCAGGGCGCCCCATGCGCATGGATCACGTGATCCATGCGCATGGGGCGCTCTGACGTCATTCTGGAGCGCCCCGGGAGCCGCACGGACTGTAAGTATACTGCTCCCCTGCTCCCCACTACTACTATGGCAACCAGGACTTTAATAGCGTCCTGGCTGCCTAGTAACACTGAAAGCATTTTGAAGACTGATCAGTCTTCAAATGCTTTCAGGTCACTTGCGTTGTTACGGATCCGGCGGGCATTTCCGGCGACGGAAGTGCACGCCGGATCCTAACAACGCAAGTGTGAAAGAGGCCTAAGGAAACGATTTTATCATAAGACATGGTCCAGAGAGAAGGAAATTAAAGTCTATGAACAAAGACCACGATTGTGTGCATAAGCCCTTATGAGAATATCTTTGTGTGCATAATTATTGAGCAACTATTAGTGTGCAGAATTATTATGTAACTAATTTCCCATCTCACTTGTTTACTTTCACCTGTTAAAGTGAGAAGAAAAAGCAAAATTTACCAATAAACATTTCTGACATCTCCAAAAAACACAAATAAAAATCGGTGACCAACATAGCCACCCTTCTTTTCAATAAGTCATAAGCCTTCCATCCATGGAGTCTGTCAGTTTCTTAATCTGTTGACGATCAAATTTTGTGCAGCAGCAACCACAGCCTCCCAGACTTTGTTCTGAGAGATGTACTGTTTTCTTTCACTGTAAGGGTACTTTCACACTTTAGAAATCCGTTCAGTTTGCATCAGTATGCCTTCCGTTCAGTCACTGTCAGGCGTTTTGGCCGGACATAATACCGCGGCATGCACCCGGATCAGTCTACAAATGCTGTCAGTTGTTACACTGAAGGGCGGATCCCGCAGGCAGCTCCGATGACGGAACTGCCTGCCGGATCACACGAACGCAGTGTGAAAGTACCCTAAATGTCCTGTTTAACCCTTAGGTTACCAGCATCTTACATGTACGGCGCTGAGGGACGGGGTATGTATGGTGCTCTGATTGGTGGGGTGCAGGAGCTGTGCCATCTCGATCAGCAGCAGGGACACAGCTGTTACTGATGTATACGACACATCTGTGAATACACCGATGCTGGAGCATTAACCCCTTGTATGCCGCAGAGCATCGAAGCCTGCCAGCCCCCACGCTGAGTCTCATAGGTACACTGTCAGTGTATTACCGACAGTGCAGTCATTACAATACACAATGTCTTGTAATGCATTGTAGAGGCAATCAAAAGTTAAATTCCCATAGTGGGACAAAAAAAAAAAAAACGCTGTTAAAAAAAAATAAAACTGTGCCAAAACAGCCATGTTTGGGTCACCTTGCCTTTCAAAAAGTGTAATATCAAGCAATCAAAGTCATATGTACTCCAAAATAGTATGAATAAAAATGTCACATCATCTTGCAAAAAATGAGCCCCCACATAAGACAATCGCCAGAAAAAAATATATGGCTTCAAAAAAATGGCAAGAAATAGTGTAAAGCTTAATAAAAAAAAAAAAATAGACATATTAGGTATGCTGTGTCCATACCGACCTGCTCTACAAAAATATCACGTCTACCCCCTCCGGTGAACTCCGTAAAAAAAAAAAAAAAGAATTGCCAAAACTACAATTTTTTTGTCACCTTTCCTCACAAAAGAAAGTGTAAAAATTAAAATATGGCTCTCAGAAAATGGCGTTGCTAAAACATGATTTCTTTTAAAAAAAAACTGCTTTGTGGTAGAGTGTAGAAAAAAAAACTATATAAAAAAACCACATAAAATTGATCTCAGAAATCCTACTGACCTTAAATGCACATGGTGCTCCTTCTCTTCTGAGCCTTGCGGTGTGCCCATACAGCAGTTTATGACCACATATGGGGTGTTGTCATATTCAGGAGAAAATGGTTAACAAATTATAGGGTGCATTACATCCTGTTACCCAGTGTGAAAATTTGGGGCTAAAGCAACATTTTCTTGTAAAATATGTATTTTTTCATTTTCACATCAAAGTGTTTCCAAATTCAATAAATGCCAGCTGGGCTAAACTGTTCAATGCACCCCTTGAAAAATTTCTTCAGAGGTGTAAGTTTGAAAGTGGGATCACATATTGGGGGCTTCAACTGTAGGGTACCTCAACTCAGTTTATCTTCAAATGCAACATAGCACCCAAAAACTATCCCAGCAAAATCTGCCCTCCAAAAACTATATGGTTTCTTCTTCCCTTTTGAGCCCTGCTGTGTGTCCATACAGCAGTTTTAACTATATATGGGGTGTTTCTGTAAACTGCAGAATCAGGGTAATAAATATTGAGGTTTATTTATGGGTAGCTTCTATTATGTAGGCCTCTCAAAGTCACTTTATAAGTGAATTGGCTCTTTAAAAAGTGGGTTTTGGAAATTATATTATATTTAAAAAAAAAATGGCTTTTACAAAATTATGCCAACCTAAAGTAGACATATGGGAAATCTTAAGTAATAACTATTTTATGAGGTGTCAATATCCGTCGTAAAAGCAGAGAAATTCAAATTTCAAAAATTGCGAAGTTTTCAGAATTTTTTGCAAATTTTTGATTTTTTTAAATAAGTAAAGGTAAAACATATTGACTCAAATTTTCAACTAACATGAAGTACAATGTGCAATGAGACAATAAAGGGACACGTCAGATTTGCAAAAATCGGCCTGGGATTTAAGGTAAAAAGTGGCTCAGTACTGAAGGGGTTAAGGAGGGCCCACAAGTTCTCAATAGGGTTTAGGTCAGGTGAGGAAGGGGGCCATGTCATTATTCTTTTATCTTTAAGGCCTTTCCTGGCTAGCCACGCAGTGGAATACTTCAATGCATGTGATAGAGCATTGTCCTGCATAAAAATCGTGTTTTTTTTTTTTTTAAAGATGCAGATTTTTTTCCTGTACCACTGCTTGAGAAATGTGTCTTTTGAAAACCGGCAGTAGATTTGAGAGTTGATTTTGAGTCCATTTTTAACACAAATATCTAACCACCTCATCTTTAATAATACCAGCCCATAGCAGTACCCCACCTCCACCTTGCTGGCATCTGAGTTGAAGTAGAGCTCTGTGTGATCCAGCCACAGGCCCATTCATCAAGAGTCACTTTCACCTAATCAGTTCATAAAACCTTTGAAAAATCTTTCTTCAGATGTTTGTTGGCTCAGTCTTTACGTTTCAACTTGTGTCTTGTTCAATGTTGGTCGGGTTTCAGACTTACTAACCTTGGCCATGTCTCTAAGCACTGAACCTTGTACTTTTCGGCATTCCAGAGAGGTAACATGACAGGGTACTGGTTATTCCCACTCGACCCCTTCCCCCCCCCCCTCCCCTTTTCTCTCCACAGGCTGCCTTCCACACACCAACTTCCTCTTACTCCCCTTCCAACCATTTCCCCATCAAATAAGACACCAACACGTGTATGGAATAAATTGGCCACAGCAGCCTTTTATTAAACAAACATACATATAAATTAACCCAACATTAACCTAACCCAGGGGGAGGTCCTTGAAGCCTGAAACCTTGGAAACCATGCCGGGGTGGGCCGACCTTACCTCCAGCCGTTGCCCCTTAGCTCGGAGGCACCACAGTTGACTCACCCCAACAATCCCGCCACAGCCGCCAACCAACCATGGGAGTCCAGCCCCCACCGTGGGGCCCTCCCATCCTCGTCCTCTGATAAACCACCGACTCCAAGGACCTCCCACCGCCACCAAAGCCGCCGTGACAAGAGACTCCCCCATTTAACAATGCCCTTAACGTTGTTTGGCCCAACACACCAACCCCAAAACCCCCACCAATGACTACACCCCATGAGCCCCCAGCCACCTCCCCCACACAATCACAAGGGCGGGTGGGCGGGGGTCAGTGAACACAAAATGGCCCCTCTAACTAGCCTTGCTCCCTCTTTTAAACCCTCTGGCTCCTCCCGACCTAAATCAAACCCTCCAATCCCTAACTACCCGCAGGGAGGGGTCTCCTTAAACCACCCCCTGTCATGCTCGCCTCCCCCTAGGCTGCGCCCTCAGTCCGGCTCATTCTTGACAGGGTACTGGTTATTCCCACTCGACCCCTTCCCCCCCCCCTCCCCTTTTCTCTCCACAGGCTGCCTTCCACACACCAACTTCCTTTTACTCCCCTTCCAACCATTTCCCCCATCAAATAAGACACCAACACGTGTATGGAATAAATTGGCCACAGCAGCCTTTTATTAAACAAACATACATATAAATTAACCCAACATTAACCTAACCCAGGGGAGGTCCTTGAAGCCTGAAACCTTGGAAACCATGCCGGGGTGGGCCGACCTTACCTCCAGCCGTTGCCCCTTAGCTCGGAGGCACCACAGTTGACTCACCCCAACAATCCCGCCACAGCCGCCAACCAACCATGGGAGTCCAGCCCCCACCGTGGGGCCCTCCCATCCTCGTCCTCTGATAAACCACCGACTCCAAGGACCTCCCACCGCCACCAAAGCCTAGGCTTGACACCTTAAGCCTTGGCTTACTTCCACACCCGCACCGCAACCTCCATGCCTTCTTGTAAGGCCAAACACCACATGTCTATACCCAGCGCATTTAGGTGAACCCCATCACTGCGCCAATAACCCCCAACACCCTTCTCCAGCTCCCGGTGCCTAACCGCCAACGCCCCATTCCGAGCCATAAACCGACCTATGGACCTATTCACCTTCACTCGCGCCTTATTCACACCCTCAACCGAACGTGCCCCCCTCCAAGTGCTCCGCGGCACCATGTCCGACCAGACCGTAACCATGCCCGGGTATAGGGACCACAACCTGAGAAGATCGAACTTAACATCCCTCACCAACTCCCGTGATGGACGCGCACCAAGATCGTTGCCCCCCACGTGCAAGACAAGTACGTCCGGGGCCCGATCCTGCCTCACAAACCGGTGGAATTCCGGCAGCATTCCTTTCCACATCATACCCCGCCTGCCAATCCACCTTACCACCGCCTCTTCTCGCGCGAAACCGAGCTGTTGACCATCCGGCCGAACTGCCGCACAAAGTGCTCCCCAGAAAACATAGGAGTGCCCTAGCACCCAAATCAACACCGGACCGGAACCTATAACGAAAACAAAAACATAACAGAACCACAATCAAGTAACCAACCCCCCACGTTCAGCACAAAGACCCCCCCCCCACCCCAATGTCACCACCCCCCAAGCCGCTCCAGGCGCACATAAGACCTGAACCTCACTGACTCCCATCTCCCGATCTTCCTGATGGCCTCCTCCCCTAAACCCCATCTGGCGGCCTCCGTTGCCGCCCCTATCCGAAAGGAATGGCTAGCATACCCCGCATCCCCCAACCCCAACCGAACCAAGCACCGCCTGAACACAGCCGTGAACTGGAACCTCGACAGAAAGGAACCGTCGGCGTGCACCAACAATGGAGCAATCACCCCACCCCCGTCGCCACCATAATCCCGCATGCAACGCACAGGACACATCTCACAATCCGGGACATTGAATAACACCATCCGCCTGCCTCTACCCTCCACGTCGGTCTTGGATCGCCGTAGAACTAGCTCCATCCGATCTGAAAAAACATCCACATCATCACGCAACAAGCCCCCCACCCGATCCGTCGCCGGACAGACAAGCTCCCCTAGCCTTAATGCCCCAAAAAACGCTAGGGAAAAAGCCAAGCGGAACAAACGAACCTCCCATAACGATGTACATACCTCAACCAACTCCTTACCTAACCGCAACAACAGAAAAAATGACACCGGGCGGCGGTAAACCTTCCCCGCACCAAACCTGCGCCACCCCTTCAACGCCCTCCTAACCAAAAAAGCCTTTGTAACGTCAACCATGCCCCGCAAATGAAACCCAAAAGCCAACCCCCGCAATCCAAACAATGTCCAATAAACAAGAGAGGAATTTCCAAATCCTCCTGATCACCCACCCCCAACCTCACCTTCCATTCTTCCCAGCCACGCCAAGCACCTGCATACTTATCCCACGTCTCAGGAGCCAAGGATGACTGGATCAAGCCCATAACTGCGGCTCCAGGACTTCCCAAATCCCCGCCGGGCACGCCAAACCCACCTCTGCTGCACCAGGAGCCAGCTGCCGGAAACGGTCCCACTGTGAACGAGAGAGGGCATCAGCAATACAGTTATCCACCCCAGGCACATGAACCGCCACAACCCATGCGTTAAGCAGCAGGCATTCCAGCACTAGCTTCTGTAAAAGCCGTACCACCAACGGTGAAGAAGCCGACAAACTGTTAATTGCTTGCACTACCCCCAAATTGTCACAGTGGAACCGAACCGTCTTATTCCGGAACTTGTCCCCCCACAACATCACTGCCACCACAATGGGAAACAGCTCCAATAACGCTAAATTGCGCACCCAACCCTTACTGACCCAACTGTCCGGCCACCTCCCGGCGCACCACTGGCCTTCCAAATAAACTCCATACCCACAACCCCCGCCGCATCAGAAAATAATTCAAAATCAAACGAACTAACCTCACCCATGAACAATGATCGCCCATTATACTGTTCCAAAACATACCCCAAACCTTCAGGTCAGCCTTCAACTCCTGACCCAACCTAACAAAATGATGAGGTGCCCGAACTCCCCTGTGGCCCCCGCTAGCCTCCTACAGAAAACCCTCCCCATGGGCATAATACGGCATGCAAAATTGAGCTTCCCCAGGAGAGACTGCAATTCCCTCAATTTGATTTTCGACAGCCTCCCGCCCTCGCCACTTCCTGTCTAAGGTCCTCCAACTTATCCAATGGCAGTCTGCACTCCATCTTCCCAGAGTCGATTACTATCCCTAAAAAGCTCAATTCCGTAACCGGACCCACCGTCTTCTCCCCGCCAACGGAACCCCAAACGCCTCAAACAATGCAAACATCGTGTGCAACAAAACTGAACAAACCCGGGACTGGGCCGGACCCACACAAAGGAAATCATCCAAATAGTGGATGATCGATTCACACCCGACGCGTCCCGAACCGCCCACTCTAAAAAGGAACTGAACGTTTCAAGTATGCACACGATAAGGAGCACCCCATGGGTAAACAACGGTCTACGAAAAAACCCCCGTTCCAAAAACACCCTAACAGATGCAGGCTATCAGGATGTACCGGCAAAAGCCTAAATGCCGCCTCAATGTCGGTCTTCGCCATCAGCGCTCCCCGTCCACACTGCTTCACCAATGCCACTGCCGCGTCAAACGACGTATAGACCACGGAACACAACTCCGGGTCGATACCATCATTGACCGACGTTCCCCTAGGGAAGGACAGATGGTGAATCAGCCGGAATTTATTGACCTCCTTCTTCGGAACCACCCCCAAGGGCGACAACCGTAACGCCGCTAAAGGTGGCTCCAAAAACGGGCCCGCCATCCTGCCTAACCTAACTTCTTTTTCTAATTTTTCCGTGACGACCCCCGGGTGCTCCATAGCCGACCGCAAATTCTTTTTAACCAAAACAGCGTCAGTCGGAACGAACGGAATCCGAAAACCCGACGCAAACCCGCCTTTTAACAACTCTGCCGCCTCTCTATCCGGATACCTATCGAGGTACGGGACCATCCTTGCTAGGCGCACCGGCGTCTCCCCCTTTTCCAAAATTATCCCCCCCCCCTCTGCTTCCCCCCTTTAAAACATCTCGCTGGTCCGTGAGCCCCACCGCAAGCTGAGCATTCGTGCTTGAACTTGCACTTTGCCCCGAACTTGCATCCCCCCTCATTGAACAGGAAGCACAGCCCCTTTGCGGATGCTGCTGCAAAGCCAGACTGGCCTCCTCCCCACCTCCACCCGAAAGGACTGTCCCACCCTAACCGGCGCCGTTACTTTCAACCACAGCGCAATATCTTTGTGGTCCCACCGGATCCCTGGCGCACCGCCTTGCGCTGCCGGAACTGCTCATCGTAGCGCAGCCAGGCTAACCCCCCATACACCCGATGGGCCTCCCCGATCGCGTCCAGATAACAAAAGAGCGGAACAACATTCCGGCTCCTTTTCCCCTATAACACTTGCCAGGATCGCAAATGCCTGTAACCAGTTCGCAAACGTGCGAGGTATTAACCGATGCCTCCGCTTTTCCTCCTCCTCTTTTTTTCCCTCCTCTTTCCTAGTCCTATCAAGGTTAAACTTCTCAAGGGGGAGCAAGGAAAAAATATCCACATACTCCCCCTTCCAAATCTTCTCCCTCACCTCCTGTTTGAGATGCGCCCCCAGCGGCCCCTCAAAACAGACATACACCTCACCTTTTGCCCGGTCATCTAACCGCGCCTCCTCCGCCTCCCCCGCCCCGGGTCTGCACTGAAACGCTGGTAGCCTGCACGTCTGGTACAGCCCCCCCCCCACTCCGTACTCCACTAAGACCCCCCTTGCCCCCCACGCCGGCAGCGGTGACAGGCCCCCCGCCCCCCAACTGGCCGCCAGACCCGCCAAACCCCCCAGCAACTGCCCTAAGCCTCTGCTCAAATCAAGGTGAGCCCCCCCACCCCCACCCCCAGCTGTTGCTAAACTAGCCCCCAACTGTAATAACGGTCCCCAAAGTGCCTCACCTGGCTGCGTGGGTGCTGTGACCCCACCAGCCGCAGGTCCTGCATCCAGATGAGCTGATCTCTGCGCTGATCCTCCAGGGGCATCTTCCTCCGGGCGACGTGCCCCAGCATCGGCCGTGGATACTCTGCAGCTGTCAATCTCTTCAGGGAGGACAGGCCCCTCCCCCTCTACTCTCCTGGATGTCACCCCCGGAAGCCTGCTGCATCTTCCCGCGCTGCCTGCAGCCGCTCCGCCATGTTCTCCACCGCTCCCACGCTGAGAGGCCCCAGTCCCCACTCCTTGGACTGGGCCTGCCGTGCCGGGTCCCGACTCCAAACGCCGAACATCTCGCCGGGCAGGCCTGGCACAGCCTGCCGCAGAGCTCCGCCGCTGAATAGGATTCCTCCCACGCCTGGGCGTGCGGGGAGGCACATGTACCGGCAGCTCCAGGCGTGGAGGGTCCCTTGAGGGGCTCCGTCTTCGGCGCTGAGCCCTAGGGGGCGCCATCTCAGGGCTGAGGCGCGCCGGCGGGAGAGACCGCCGCGGCCGGGATGCCCGAGGCAGAGACGCCGAGTGAGCCTCTGCCACCCCCTGCAGCAGCTCCTGGACCCGACTTTGCAGCCAGTCCTCACCCTTCTCGGCCGCTGCTGCTCTAAGCTGGGAGATGATCTGCTCCATAGTGATCCTGGATGGCGGTCAGTGAACACAAAATGGCCCCTCTAACTAGCCTTGCTCCCTCTTTTAAACCCTCTGGCTCCTCCCGACCTAAATCAAACCCTCCAATCCCTAACTACCCGCAGGGAGGGGTCTCCTTAAACCACCCCCTGTCATGCTCGCCTCCCCCTAGGCTGCGCCCTCAGTCCGGCTCATTCTGTTCTGGAATATGACAGCACTGGAGGATAATGAGTTCCTAGTCGCTTCATGTTTGATCCTTCTCAAATCTTTCGCAGTTAATTTGACTATTTGCAACAAAACATTTGATGGTTCTGTGATCAACCCCAATATCTTAGAATTTTCAAGAGTGCTGCATACCTCTGATGTAATTGAATCTCTTGTTTGCCCCATTTTGGCAGAGGAAAACAAGAAACCTAATAATTATTTTCACTTTGATACAGGATTTTCATCACCTTAGGCCACATCATCCCTCATTATACAAATACACATCACATGATATGCTTCAATCCAATAAGCATTCAAATTTATATAGCTTGGAGTTGGAAAATATGCATAAAAATGATTATATGGTCAAAATACTCACTTGTCTAATAGTTCTCTAGTCTACACAGTGTAGAATCCAGCTATATCACAGTCTGATTAAAAGCCCTGGGCAGATGGGCAGGAATGAATGGTCCAAAAGGGGGTCTACATCTGAAAACTTCTTAGTCATCTCCATTGACTTGTATTGAGGTTTAATACAAGTCTATGGCAGATTGGAATTGCAATAGTGTTTCTGTTAGGTTGTGCTTCTCCACTCCCCCCAAAAAAAAAAAAAGTTCTAGTTCAGCTAGAAACTAAAAGTGGAGAAGTCAGAAACCCTAATTGTCTTCAGATAGGGACCAGTGATCAGTAGGAGAGACTCTGCCAGACTGATGATAATGCTGAGATGGGGATGCTTAGCTGGACAACTGAGCCACAGACCCTGAGCCACCAGCCCTTTGACCATGGTACCAGCCTTCTAAGAAAGAGAGGAGCAGCTAGCTCAGGCCTTTCCTCAGCAAGGAACCTTCTACCAGAGAGGAGAGTGGAGAGGTCAGCTCAGTGGATTGCCTGTATTGTTTCGCAATGAAGTTACTCCAGTAAAGAAGCACAAGGGTTTACTGCAAACCCCGACTTATTTTCTGCCTAACCATCCATTCCAGAGAGCAGTACCACGTGGTGACACCTTGACAGTGTCCGGGGACTCCTCGTAGTGTTGGAACCACCCTAAATCCGGTCACTGCACATTCATTATGTCCAATATTCAATATATTCCAGCAAACAAGCACTGCCTATGGAATCATAAGTTACATTGTAATAGGACAGACATAAAAGTGAATGGCCTGCCAAATCATATCTCTCACTGAAACAAAGACGTTTCTAGTGTGCGGTAATCTAGTGCAAACAGATTCTGTGATATTTTAAGGCGCCACGCCTAGCTTTTTCCTACTCACATTCGTTAAGTAGTAATTAAATATGACTCACATCTCATGTGGAAACTTTATACTGAACTGTATTGTTAGGTTGGCATGTTCAGCCAGGAGCTATAGTAGTAACTTTCTGTATTAATTGTATACTTTCTTAATTTTCTCAAACACAATAGTAACATAGTATATAAGACTGAAAAAAGACATTTGTCCATCCAGTTCGGCCTGTTTCCTACAAGTTGATCCAGAGGCAGGCAAAAAAAAAAAAAATGCAAGGAAGTTAAATAAACTGCAGAGAAAAGTAGTTTGCAGGAGTCTATTGCCTGATTTATCAAGACCATCGTGTCCTACACCAGCCATGATAGAGCCTGTCTCGCCCGAGGAGGCATGTAATTTATGACGAAGCATGGGCCTGCCTCTTCTGGCTCTCCATGTGTCGGAATGAAATCTATGGCAGCTTGGCACTGCCGTAGAGTTCAGTCATTTTTTTTTCACCAGTTTATGGTGTAAATGTTGATGAATTAGCGTGTGGATTTGTGACTTTTCTACGCCAAAAAGAGGCATAAGGGAAATGTTAAAATGCTTTTAGATGAGCAGCAGATTGTCAGGAAGGAAGTGTTCCTTCCTGGCAGTCGTTTGCTCGTTAAGTGGAGGTGACCTCTGCATTTATATGCAGCGATCACCTACACAGCTTCTTCTATCGCTCTTTTTCATACATAATCATTGCTCCTGGGCAGCAGATCGCTGTTTAGACAGTACGATCTGCTGCCCAGGAATGATGATTGAGGTGTCTGCACCTCCGATCACTTCACTCGAACAAGCGTTTTGGTTATCTGCAGCACCTTTACACTGCCGATTGTCGGTTACGAGCATTTGTAGGAATGAAGGATATTTGGGCCATGGTAGCTGAAGGCATCTGAAGGAATCTATGGGGTATTATTGTCAAGAGGAGGTTTAGAGACCCCAGACCCACCAATGCAGATGAGCCAAAGGCTGCTATCATAGCAATTTGGGCTTCCATAACACTTTAGCAGAGCCACAGGCTGATTGCCTCCATGCTACACTGCATTAATGCAGTAATTCATGCAAAAGGAGCCCCGACCAAATATTGAGTGCATATACTGTACATACTTTTTAGCAGGCCAACATTTCTGCATTTGGTCTTATAATAGTCTAATTTTCTGAGATACGGGCATTTGGGTTTTCATTAGCTGTAAGCCATAATCATCAACATTAAAAGTAAAGAATGCTTGAAATAGATCACTCTGTATGTAATGAATCTATGTAATATATGAGTTTCACTTTTTGAATTGAATTACTGAAATCATTAACTTTTCAATGATATTCTAATTTATTGAAATGTACCTGTAAAGTAATTAATATTCTGTGCATAGGTACGATTACGATGAATCCGAATTTCCTCAAGCTTCGTGGTAAAATGGCTGGTGCACATGTTAGGACATAGAACAAAAAACTCTGGGAACAAGGGATCACCCACAATGCCATGCATGCAGCCAATCAGCAGCCAGCCAGCCCTGTGATGTCACAGTCCTATAAACAGCCTCAGCCATCTTGGATTCAGCAATTTTCTAGTGTACTTAGTGCAGAGAGAGACGGCAGCAGGCGCCAGGGAAAGTGCTAGGAAAGACTTTAAAACTTTTATTTTGCTGAATAGAAGTTCAGGGAAAGAGCATTAGCAGTGTAGGGAAAGGATAGAGAGGAATTATTCCACAGTATTGAAGCAGAACAGGGTTCAATAGGGGAGTGTACAGCCTGGGTAATAGGAACAATCCTATTACACCTTGCTGCACTGACTGGGAATCCAAATTGCAATTATACTGCTGCTTTCAGGTTTGCAATAGATGATACCTCTGTAATTCCTGCAAACCGTTCTCTTTATTGGGTTGCAAGTGCTGTGTGATACAGCCATTAACAGGATTTATTACTAGGAAATATTTCTATGTCTTATTAGCCCTTGTGCAGTGCAGTTATATGTTCAAACGCCTTTTTTTGTGTGTATGAGTGGGAAAAAAAGGGTTTATTAGCCGTTGTGGTGAAGTGAGAAAATTACTGCCCTTTTTAGCATGTATTAGTGGCAAAAAAAGTATTTGCCGTTCAGCGGTGCAGTTATATGTTCTAAAGCCTTTTTTGGCGTGTATAAGTGGGAAAAAAAGGGCTCATTAGCCGTTGTGTGGTGAAGTGAGAAAATGACAGCCCTTTTTGGCGTGTATTAGTGGCAAAAAAAAGTATTTGCCGTTCAGCGGTGCAGTTATATGTTCTAAAGCCTTTTTTGGCGTATATTAGTGGGGGGAAAAAAAGGGCTTATTAGCCGTTGTGTGGTGAAGTGAGAAAATTACAGCCCTTTTTGGAGTGTATTTGTGGCAAAAAAATGTATTAGTTGCTATTCAGCGGTGTAGTTATATGCTCTAAAGTCCTTTTTGTTGTGTATTAGTAGCAAAAAAAAATAGTATTTGCCTTCAGCGGTGCAGTTATATGTTCTAAAGCCTTTTTGACGTGTATTAGTGGGAAAAATAAAGGGCTTATTAGCCATTGTGTGGTGAAGTGAGAAAATTACAGCCCTTTTTGTCGTATATTAGTGGCAAAAAAAGTATTATTTGCCTTCAGCGGTGCAGTGATATGCGCTAAAACCTTTGTTGGCGTGTATTAGTGGCAAAAAAAGTATTATTTGCCCTTGTGTGGTGAAGTGACAAAATTAAAGCCTTTTTTGGGGTGTATTAATTTCCTTTTTACTTACTTATTTGATCTAACAGTATGTCAGACAGAGAAGTGACAGACTTTGCACAGGGGAGGGGCAGAGGCCTAAATGTTTCTGGCGCAGGCACCGGTTGCAGCAGAGTAAGGCAGCAGGGGTCACTTCGAGAGGTCTGAGCTCCCGGTGTCATCTAGTGGTCGTGTCTTGACCAGCAACCCAGCGGTTCATAAATGGTTGACTCAGTCATCCACTTTGTCCCAACTGACATCAGACACCCCCAGCCAAGAGTTGGTGGGTTCGTCAGACACAACCCTTAGTTAGCATGGCCCGGGAGCAGGCCCTGTGCCCTCACCTGTCCTCAACCTGCCTCTGTCCTTTTCTGTTCCCTCATCCAGAGAAGTATTTTATGCTGTGGGCTCAGCTCCACTATACAGCGAAGATAAGCTACTAGAGGATAGTCAGCAGCTACTGCCCAGCTAAGATCTGGAGGAGACATCTGACGCTTCCTTCGGTAGGGGGGCAAGTAGTGATGAGGAGAGTGGCATGGGAGCTGGTGTTGCGAGCGGTCAGGCTCCTAGCTCAGAGACCGTTAAGGAAGACTTCAGTGACGTGCAGACAGTACTCGATGATAATGTAGCCGATTGCAATTGGAGGCCAGGTGACAAAGGGGCTTCATCATCATCAGAGGGTTGGAGAAGAGGGTGGCAGCTTGCGCGTGAGGCAGCGGCGGAGCCAGCAAGTCGGTAGCGTTGCTGGGAGTCAGCAGGGTGGCAGCAGTGGAAGGTCGGAAGCCAAACGTGCCCGGGGTAGACCTCCCTCTTCACAGGAGCCTACCTGCCCTGAAAGTAGTGGAGCAGGGGTCACGAAGGCAGCGGCGGTAGCTGTTAGACAGTGCGGAGTGTTGGCACCACAGCCCTGCATCAACATATGTAGCATCGCCATAAAGTGGCATGGGAGAACCGTGGCTTCAATAAGGTGGTCCAGCCTGCCACAGCAACTGCTGCATCACCCAGTGGCATGCACCCGATTTCAGGCATTCAAGACTCCACCACCTCAACCGAAGGGAGCTGTCTGTCCCCACCATCATCTACTGGTCCTGATGCTCCTGCTCCTCGCCCTCCTACTCCTCGTTAGTCATTCCATTAGCAATAGATCACCGAAGCAATTGCCAAGAGACAACAACATGCGTGCACTCATCCAACGGTGCAGAAGCTGAACGGGCTCCTGGCCAAGTTGCTGGTGCTACAGTCCCTCCCTTTTCAAGTTGTGGACTCTGCACCCTTCAAAGAACTGATGGCTTGTGCCGAGCCGAGGTGTAGAGTCCCAAGCCATCATTTCTTTGCCAAAATGGCAGTACCAGTCTTGCACAAATATGTAGAACAGAAGGTGGGCCAGTCCTTGAGCACAGATGTGTGGAGCTGTAACTACAGTCCACTGGATAAATGTGGTTCCTGCCCAGCCAAACCAGCAACTTGGCCAGGTGACACAACTTCCGCCTCTGCCTCCTCATTCTCCACAGTGTCTTCAGCCTCCACTGCGGGGACAATTCACAGTGTTCCTCCAGCATACCACAAGTGCAGGGCACGGTGGTGTTACGCTGTTCTACACCTCGTTTGCATGGGTGAACGGAGTCACACAGGGGAGGAACTGCTCCATGTCCTTTATCAAGAAATCGAATCCTGGCTTTCTCCGCGACAACTCAAAATCAGAAGCATGGTGACCAACAATGGGAAGAACATGGTGTCGGCACTGCATCAAGGAGCGTGTTCAATCTGGTTGTCAAGCGGTTCCTGAAGTCTTCCACCCATCTGCAAGACATCCTAAAAATGGCCAGGAAACTTTTCATGCACTTCAGCCACTTGTACACCACCAAGCATACCCTCCTTGAGCTGCAGCAGCAGAACAACGTCCCCCAACATAGGCTCATATGCGACATTTCCACCTGTTGGAATTCCACCCTCCATATGTTGGACCGACTATACGAACAGAGAAAGGCTATAAACAATTTCTTGATGATCCAAGCAGACAGGAGTACCCTGTGTAACTTCGATGTCAGGCAGGGGCAACTCATGCATGACACCTGCCATTTGCTCAGGCCCTTTGAGGATGCCACGTTATTTGTCAGTCGCCAGGACTATGGGATGAACAACCCTCATTCCACTGCTTCATATCCTGGAACAAATGCTGGTAAATCTGGCTGGTCAGGGGACTGGAGACGTGACACCTACATCTCACGGCCACATGAGCCCTGTGGGGTCTGAACTAGAGCAGGGGGAGGACATTGGAGCACAGGCAATGTGTATCAAAATGGGTGGTTTTTCTACACACGTGACAGGAGAGGAGGAGCAGGATCAGCCGGAGGAGCAAGAGGGAGATGAGAAAGACGAGGCAGATGACCCAGGCAAACCGTGGCAGTATGCAGTGGAGATGGAGGCAGGGAGTCCCTCCGAGGCACTCGCGCAAATGGCCCGCTGCATGCTCACTTGCTTGGGTAGTGACAGCCGAATTGTCACCATTCGGCAGAGGGATGACTTCTGGCTCTCCATCTTGTTGGACCCTCGATACCGGTCCAAAATGGGGGCCTTTTTAACACCCGCTGAAAGGGAGGACAAACTGAACTACTATAGAGACATCCTATATAGTCAGTTGGCCACTGCCTATCTGTGCCATTGTCCATCCTCTTTCAGGTCTGACTGGGAGGACCATCTGCGCTCTTGTTCCACTGCTATGGCTGCTGTGGCAGGGCGGGGGGCATAGGAGCAGTTCCAGCTGCATCAGCAGCAGCTTAAGTATTGAGTCGATGATGAGCAGCTTTCTTAACCCGCCTAGTGAAGAAACTACTCACCAGTAGCAGCAGCTAGACCTGGAGCAGAACCTGAACCAGCAGTTGGTGGCAAACTTGGACAGCACACTGCCACCGCACATTGAATATCCGCTGGACTACTGGGCAGCCAAACTGGATTTGTGGCTGCAACTGGCTGAGTTTGCCTTGGAAAAGCTGTCCTGCCCGGCCAGTGGCATCAGAGCGGGTGTTTAGTGCGACGGGGGCCATAGTTCCCCAAAGGAGAACTCGCATGTCTACCCAAAATGTGGAGAGACTAACCTTTGTCAAGATGAATCAGGCATAGAACAGCCAGGATTTCCACCCACCAATGCCTGATGCATCAGATTAGATCATCCATGCTGCCTCACCCAAACCTTGACAAAAGATAGCGATTACTTCTGGCTACCTGCCTCAGCTAGTATTCTGATGCTGCCATCCTCCTGATGACACATATCTGATGCCAAGTGCTCCTGCTTACACCCACCATCGTCAGCGGGTACTGTTATTGCCACCCAGCTCCCCACTCTGTCACCGGTTCACTCTGTGGTCTCCTGATGCTGCTACCACCTCATCACTCAGGTCTACTCATGCTGCTGCTGCCACCTCTACACTATGTCACCTTGCCAGTCTGTGATCTCCTCATGCTGCTGCTACTGCCACCTCCACACTGTCACCTTGCCAGTCTGTGACCTCCTCATGCTGCTGCCACCTCCACACTATGTCACCTTGCCAGTCTCTGGCCTCCTTATGCTAATGCTGCTGCCACCTACACACTATTTCACCTTTCCAGTCTATGGCCTCCTCATTCTGCTTTTAACTCAACACAATGTCACCTTGCAAGTCTATGGCCTTCTCATGCTACTGCTGACACCTCCCACTCTGTCATTGTGCCACTCTGTCGTCTCCTCATGCTGCTGCTGCCCCCTCCACACTATGTCACCTTGCCCGTCTGTGGACTCCTCATGCTGCTGCTGCCACCTCCACACTATGTCACCCTACAAGTCTGTGGCCTCCTCATGCTTCTGCTAAATCAACACTATGTCACCTTGCCAGTCTGTGGTCTCCTCATGTTGCTGCTGCCACCTCCACAGTATGTCACCTTGCCAGTTTGTGGACTCCTCATGCTGCTGCTGCCACCTCCATACTATGTCACCTTGCCAGTCTGTGGCCTCCTCATGCTGCTGCTAAATCAACGCTATGTCACTGGGCCACTCTGTGGCCTCCTCATGCTGCTGCCACCTCCATACTATGTCACCTTGCCACTCTGTGGCCTCCTCATGTTGCTGCTAAATCAACGCTATGTCACTGGGCCACTCTGTGGCTTCCTCATGCTGCTGCCACCTCAACACTATGTAAATGGCCCACTCTGTGGTCTCCTCATGCTGCTGCTTCTGTCACCTCACCACTATGTCACTGGGCCACTCTGTGGCCTCCTCATGCTGCTGCTAACTCAACACTATGTCATTGGGACACTCTGTGGACTTCTCAAGCTGTTCTCTCACTCTCCCCACTCCATGATTGGGCCACTATTTTGCCTTTTTGGACTGGTTGACGTCATCATTTATTTGACTCTTCTTCTGATCTGTCAGAAGGAAGGAAAAATGAGACGCAAAACAGATCCTGTCTGTGTACCATCTGTAAGGCCTGTGTGGTCCCATCAGAATTGGCTTGTGATTTGGTAGCCAAAAGCAGGAATGGGTACAAAACACAGAAGATATGCAAATATTCCATTCACGTGTCATCTCTGTTTTGGATCCACTAGTGTTTTTTTTGGCTTTAGCAATACTGATGGATTACTGACCAAATGTTGACCGAGTGAAGGCGGATTCCCAACAGACAGGATCCGTTTTTGGGGGGTTATTGTTCTGATGGATCAAAGGAAGGGCAAAATAATCAGTAACGTCAACACAAACTTACTGCTGACACCCTATCCACTCTTTCAGGGGGACTTACTTGTATAAGCATTTAATAGAACAGGTTCTGTAGACATCTATGTGGAATCTGCTGACGACGGTGTAAAAGGAGTGCGCTCTTTCATGCTACAGTAGGATCTTGGGCCTCTGCACGGTTCTTTATACCTGGAGCTAACATCGACTGAGTTCACACTTGAGTTATTTGGTCAGTTTTGGCACCGTAACTGCCCAAATAAGTGAAGTGTGCAGTGATTCTAAAAGTGACGCCTGTCATGTGCATGTCATACTGACTCACAGTATTGCTTCACTACCACAGCAGACTTCCTATGCATGTTACTGCAAGGCACAGTGTTCTACACCACTATACAGGCTCTCTGCAGCCAGGAAATAGCTGTTTTTTAACACGATTCGCTGCAAATAAATTCAGATCGAACCGAATCTTTTCGGAAAATTTTGCGAACTGGCCAAATCGAATTTTTGAGAAATTCGCTCATCCCTAATGATGACAAAAATCTGTTATACTACTGACATAACGTTATACTACCTGCATAATAAAAACACTTGCTTTTACATAATTTTTTTTTTTTGCTGCTGATGTATTTCATGACTCAGAACATTTTAATTTTTTTAAAGACATAACCATGTGAGGGCTAATATATTAGATTCATCTCTAGTGATAATCGTTATTGCCATTACTGTAGAATGTAAAACATTGTTAGGGAAGTGGTACACATATTGTGTGGTAACGATAGGATATGGATAGGAGGAACGATTCAAAATAGAAGCTTTGTTGATGTTTGTATGTGTGCAAATGTTCAGTGTGACTTGGCACCGTGATCTGGACGCACCGTGATCTGTGATGTCACAGCCCTATAAAAAGCCTCATCCTACGTGGTCTCCGCCAGTTCACTTTGGGATGAGCTTAAGTAAAGACGTGGCACATTCCTATGTGCTAGGGAGAGTCTTTCAGAAAGCTTTTAATTGTAGAATACTGCACAGGGAGACTGCAGGGACAGTGCAGGTTCAGTATAATCGCAGTGTGCATCTTATTGAACAGCTGCCACAATCCCAGTTAATATGTTAGTATATATATATATATATATATATATATATATATATATATAATTACCGTGCCTCAGTATTAAAGGGCGGTCTAATATATCACCGTCTGCATCTTGTTGAACTTCTGGCACATTCATATGTACTGGAATGGTTGACTCGCTCTTCAATATCATCTCAAGTAAAAACAGATACACACAGCCAGGAATCTGTGTGTTCCTCTGACACCATGCCTAGTTGGCATGGTCCAGGAACTGCCTCTGTACCCTCACCTATCCTAGACCTGCTCTTACTTTTGTTGCTCCTTCTGCTAGCCAAGTAAGGAATACCACTGTCTCCACTCTGCTTTTCAGCAAGGATGAGCCTTGTGAGGACAGTTAGCAGTTACAGGCCAGCACAGACTAGGAGGAGTGGTCCCCTGCTGCTGCAACTATCGATGATGATAGTTGAGTGGGAGCACATCTTGCATCAGGGACATGCACAAGGGACAAGTGGGGGTGACACAAGTGACCAAACAGATGTAACTGATGCTGATATATATGATGACAATCACAGGTGGGATCTGGTTGAAGAGGGGGCATCGTCATCAGGGGCTAGGGTGGCAGTGTGCCCGTGAGCCAGCAGGGTGGAAACAGTGGGAGATTTGCAGCCAAACGTGGGAGATACACAATCTGCTATTCGGGATACTATCTGTAAGGAACACTCTAGCAGTGCACGCGTTTATAAAAGCAGCGACAGGCAGGCATCACGCAGTGGTGGAGGGAAAATGCCATGCTCGGCAGTGTAGGAATTTTCCACCATGTTGCTTGTAGACGTCAGGGTGGCGGTATGCAGGATATGTGGGCAAAAGGTGAGACGCAGCCAGGGGGCATGATGGCCCTGTGTCAACCCATAAAGTGGCATGGGAAAAATGTGCCACTCATTTAGTCTTATAGCCTGAAGCAGCAACCACTGCATCTTCCACCGGCCAGCACCACCTATCCAGCAGTCAGTGCCCGTCGACGTCAGCAGAAGGAAGCTGACATTCCTTTCCATCGACTGTAATGTTAAGTGCTCAGTATGCTCCTCCTCCTTCTCCCTGTCACTTATTTTGACAGCAATTGATCACCCAAGTGATTGCAAAAATACAACAGTATGCGTGCACTCATCCAACAGCGCAGAAGCTAAACGTGCAAGTTACTGGTATTACAGTTCCTCCGCTTCCATATAGTTTACTATAGAAGTAGTATGTAGTAGAATATGAAAATCATTCTTTTTTAATGCACGCCTTAGGGGCGCCAGGTCTTAATGATGACCATCCTAATCTTTTGCTGGCTTTACTTCTTCCAATGCATCCTACAATGTCTCAATGTCCTAGAAAAGTCAGCAAGAGATGGATTTTTCTGATGAGGTATCATTGGTAGGGATGAGCGAACCTGCACCATACTGTCCCGTGTCCTGTGTTTGTGTTCGTTGTTCGGATTTTAAATAAACCTTGTTGAAAGGCTGCAGCGCAGCCAAATCAACAAGATTTTAAGCTGTGGGCACTTGGAAGCCATCACAGTTATGCCTAATATTGTCATGGCTGTGATTGGCTGGCGCACCATGTGACCCTGCATGCATAAATGCCGGATAACGTGTTGCGCTGCCATTCTGCTCTGACTAGTGTAAGGACAGGAAGCTGCTGCAGTGTTAGGTTTTATTGTTTTTAATAACTCTGTGATGACCTATAGGCAGTTATGTGGGTGCAATACAACACCTTTGCACCAGTAATACAGAAATAGAATACTTAAATGGGCTGTTCAGTTTGTAGGTGACCTAAAGCCATTTTTGGGGTTCAAAACTGCATTTTCTTACTGTTATAGGAGATTTAATTAGTCTGGTAATTGTGTCGGGGACACAACACCTTTTTTGGGAGGGAGATACACCTCATCTGCATCCATGATACGGAAATACAATAGTTAATCAGTCTGTTAATTCTGTCAGTGACATAATGCAATTTTGGGGGTTCAGACCACCACATTTTTATCCGTCTTACTGTTATATGAGATTTAGTCAGTCTGTTAATTGTGTTGGCGACATAAGGCCTTTTTTTGGGGGGGAGATACACCTCAACTGCATCCCTGACATGGAAATACAATAGTTAATCTTTCTGTTAATTCTGTTGGTCACCTATGGTCATGTTTTGGGGTGCAAAACACTTCATTTGCACCCGTGACACAGAAATACAATTGTTCGTCTGTCAGCCAATTTAGTGGGTGACCATAGAAAAATGAGGAGAGCATCAACTAGGGGATGGGGCACTGGTCGTAATGCTGAAGGTGTTGGTGGAGCTCCTGAGGTGGAGAGAGGACGTTGCCGATCTGAGCCAGCTCTGCGCCCAAATGAAACACCTTCCTCTGTTGCACGCAGGCAATAGGACACTCTACCTCATTTTGTAGGCCCGAATACCACTCTACAAATGGTGAGGCCAGAACAAGTAGAGGCGGTAGTAGATTGGATGGCTGACAGTGCCTCCAGTTCCTTCACATTGGCTCCCACTCGGTCCAATTGCACATCAGCCAAGCAGTCCGAGCCCCAAGTCATGCAGCAGTCACTTATGATTTTTGATGACTCTGATGGTGGGGTTTCTATTGGCCATCCACCTAGCCTTGCCCCAGAAGTAGAAGAGATTGAGTGCACTGATGCCCAACCACTTATGTTGGAGGATGAGGTCGAGGGAGGACTGCTGCAGCGCGTCTTTGATGATGATGAAACACAGGTGTCAGACCGGCAAGGAGGGCAGGGGTGAGGAGTGGGTGGAAGATGATGTGGAGGATGATGAGGTCCTAGACCTCACATAGTATCCATGTCATCCGAGTGACATGTGCAGTTCAGAGGTAGAGGTGGGGGGGGGGGTCACTCAACGACAGCTCAACAGCAAAAGAGGGAGTACGCGTTCTACTGCCCAATGCGCCGAGGGACAGAGCACACCAAAGCCAGCTCAAAGAAGTTCATTGGCATGGCATTTCTTCAGACAATTTGCTGACAACAAGACATGGGTGTTTTTTACACTGTGCAGTCAGAGCCTGAAGCGATGCATCAAAGTTCTAAACCTGACCAGGTCTCTAAGTGAAAAGCATAAGCTGCAGTGGAATAGACACCTGAAAAATCACACAAGATCTGATGCTCCTCCTGCTCCCTCTTCTGCTGTGGTCTCGGCCCCTTCCTCCCCCTCTGGAGAGACAAGACCACCTGGCACCCCTCAAAGTGAGGATGTGACAGCAACACCACTACCACCACCAGTGTCACCGGTGATCACAGACAAGCTCATTCGTCTGTCCACAGCCAATGTGGACATGCTCACATTCATTAAAATGAACCAGGCAGGGATCCCACAGAACTTGTCCTTAACTTGGGCAGAGTAGAGAGGTATACCGGCTGTGTCCAACCATTGTTATACTGCAGCGCACTTTGTGCATTCTCTTTGCTGTCTCCCAATGTTTTGGGGCCTCCACAAACCAAAAAACAAACAAAAAAAGTGTAAGAAAAAACCCAAAACTATTTATAAAAAAAATAAAAAAAATTGTTGGCTACCTCTTTTGCCTCTTCCACATACACCACCACGTCCATCTCTTCCGCCTCCACCTCCACGTCCTCTTCTTCCTCTTCCACTTGGACCTCCACCTACTGGCTCAAGATTATTATATTTTATAGAGTAGAGAAATATACAAAAAATGGCTAAAGGTCACACACAGAATTGAAAAAAAAAAAAGTGTTGGCTTGTTCCTCCTCCTTCACTGCCTCTTCCACCTACACTGCCATGTCCACAGCCTCCTGAACTTCCTACTCCACTTGGACCTCCACCTCCTGGTTCAAGATTATTATTTTTTATTTTTATGTATTTTATGTTATTTTAAGTCATTTTCCACATCCACTTGTTTGCAGGGTAATTGTACTGCTCTTACCCCCATTTTGGATGCTTTTGCAGCCCTCTAGCCCTTTCTATGACCTTTTTTACAGCCATTTTTCAGCCCCAAAGTTTGGGTCCCCATTAACTTTAATATGGTTTGGTGTTCGGGGTCAGGTTCGGGACCCAAACCGAACTTTTAAACAAAGTTTGGTCGAACCCAAACATCCACCGGTCTGCTCATCACTAATCTTCAAGCATGACAATGCACCATCTCATGCTGCAAAGAATACCTCTGAGTCATTGGCTGCTATGGGCATACAAAGGAGAGAAACTCATGGTGTGGCCACCATCCTCCTCTGACCTCAACCCTATTGAGAACCTTTGGAGTATCGTCAAGCAAAAGATCTATGAGGGTGGGAGGTAGTTCACATCCAAACAGCAGCTTTTGAAGGTTATTCTGACATCCTTCAAAGAAATTCAAGTAGAAATTTGCCAAAAACTTGCAAATTCAATGGATGCAAGAATTCTGAAGGTGATATCAAAGGAGGGGACCTATGTTAACATGAAACATTGGCTAAATTAAAATGATATGTGAATAAAATACTGTTATCATTGGGAGATTTGTTAATGAAAATGTATTTATACTCTAATGGTTGATGACTTGAAAATTATACTGACTGTCATTTGCATCAACCATTTAGGAAAGTCAGAGAAAAATATAATTTGCATTATAATTTGGAACGTGGTGTACAAACAGGTATTCAGTGGGCACCGTGAACTAGCTAACAATGCTAATCTTGGAAAAGAGAGGATTCTGTGACTCTACTTCAGAGTAAATAATGTACTAGAAAGAAGTTTTATAGCAAAATATATATATTATCTCTATGCTGCAATTAGATGTAAATTTACTGTCAAGGATGTGATACAACAGGTTAATAGGCTCTTGCAAAGGAAGGTTGCAAACATATATGCAACACAATCACTATTAGGGTCCATTCACACGTCCGTTGTTAAGTTCCGCATCTGATCCCGATTTTTCGGACTAGTCACGGAATAGTTGCGGACAGAATTCGGACCCATTGATTTTCAATGGGTCTATAAAATATGCGGACAGCACAAAGAGTGCTGTCCGCATAATTTTCTCAGTACATAGTGTCCGTAAAAAAATAAAACATGTCCTATTCTAATCCGAAAATTGCGGTCTGTTGTGCAATGCAATTTTATTCTTCTATCAGTTTTTTGCGGATCCGCAAAAAACGGATGACAAACGGAAAGAATTCTTGGAAAATAGGATCCGCAAAAAACGGTCCTATTTTCGGATTATAGAAAAACAACGGACGTGTGAATGGACCCTTAGTGGTAGAGAGACTATGCCCACAGGAGTACAATGTCTTGCCTAAATAAACTAGATTATATCAAGTGAATCCCTGACATACTGTTTGCTATTGGTGGTATAATGAAGATGATGATGGAGCCTGGGAAAGTGATCCTTCACCAGATGAAGGGCGCTAAAGAATAATGGTGCACTTCACTATTTGAAGCTGTTGTCAGGAGGTCAGTCAACTGCTGTCAGTGTGCTGGGACGTGCAACAGACCAGATTACCCATGACATATTGAGCCTTAGCTAGTGTTTCACTGTTCCAGTAGAGGAAAAGCCTGCTGGAGTTAATCGCATCCAGCATAGCAGAAACTGCCCGAGCACCACCAGGCCCCATTGATTATAATGGGAATTGGGGTGGATCCGGACTGTTTCTGGCATTAGTGCAGAGATTCAGCCTGACAAATACCCCTGCTTGCAGCATATTTTATCCGGCTGAATCCCGGCACTGATGCACGAAAGGTATTATCCGGCTATGCCGGATTCGATGAACTCTGGCAGGCTGTTCCTTTTCCAGAACAATTTGGCGCTAGTGTGAAACTAGCCTTAGGCCTCTTTCAGACTTCAGTGAATCACGGACATGTGCTGTTTGTGGTCTCCACCTATTGATGTTAGTGTGAATTCAAACATCCATGGTTTGTCTTTTTTGTCTATGATCCCTCATGCACATTATAGTGTATGAGTCCATGAAAAGCACAGACACAACATGAATGCTATCCATGTTAGTTGTATTTTTCACGGACCATTTGTAGGAGGTGTTCTGGAAGTTCGTTTTTTAGCCTAGCAGTGTATGTATAATACAGATGATACACAGACCACACACAGATTCTTCGTAGGCATGTTAACGGATGAACCACTGACCATCTTGTCACAAATGTTATTGCAGACATGTTAAAGAGGTCTTATTCACCATGTAACAGTCCTTTTCCCTGAGGATCCTTACCACTGTATGTTGCTACTGTATGTTAACATGAGAAACTCTGTTTAAATGTGATGTGGAATCCACAGTAGATTTGCAGGTCCATAAGCGGAATAATCCCTTTTAAAATCAGATAATCTTTTTCAAGATTTAAAACATGAAAATACTAAAGCATCATGCCACAGTGCTGTGTTGGATGGGAGTAGTAGTACTCACAGTTCTGATGCTCCCTACAGGGCACTCTTTGATGTCAGTTTTCTCCTGGCTGATGGTGTTTATGGGTGCCATTGGTGTTAGTTATCATCGTGAGGTGCTAAGGAGGGTACCTTGTAACTTAAGTCAATGATGACGTCCGGTTTCATGCAACAAATCCACAGAACTTTACTGAAGCAGTTTAAAAGGTGATTCACACAAGCACTGTATACATGCAATGCAGTTTTTACAGCTTGCATATTCAGTTCCCAAGGCCATGCATTGATCCCCTGAGGAGCCAGCGTAGAGGATGGGATAGTGGCCCTAGCCTAATGAGATGATGTTTCATGGTGTACTCCCTCAGGCCGTTGCTCCCTAGGAATCAGTTCAGTGAAATAGGCAGTGGTATAAGTAATCAGAAGTAGAAGAATAAAAGTATTTTACTAAGTGCAAAATAAGAGTTGTAGTATATCCAGCAGTAGTTGTATGCAGTGCAATTTCTCTTCCCAGATGAGGTATGGTGACTGGCAACGAGGCAGATGATGGCACTTCTGGTATGCTATCTTACTGATATCTCTCTACTGAACTTCCTGCCAACACCTGAATGCTGGCACTTGTGGCTGTAGGTGTTGTGGTAAGGTGCAGGGTGCCGTCGTGGATGGCAGGTATGTGTCACCGAGGTTCATAGCCTCGGTGAGGTAAGAGCCCGTTTTTGTTGATGTCAGCAGCAGCTAGTGCTACTGACAGAGTTTAAATAGCATGGCTGCAAAGCCGATCCGGGCCGGCTCTTACCGGGAGCAGCTAAAGTGTAGGGTGGGTGGCTGCTCCCCACGACCCAGTCCTGGTTTTGGGCTGGGTTTAAAAGCTCAGCCAGCTCAGCAGCTGGAGGCTGTGATTATCCTGGAGCTGCTAACAGGGCTGAGGAGTTCTCTGTCCTGGAGGAAAGAGCTCAGCAAGGAGGTGTTTTGTTCCTGGCTACCTGAAGCTGGATTCTCCTGCGGCTGGGCCGACAGCGTGGTGCGAACCTGCACCTACACCTCCCAGGTGACTGAACCTGTGTTGGCCTGTTTTTGTTTTGCCACGTTATTTCCGTTGTGTGTGAACTGTCACCAAAGAGACTGTTTTTCATTTATGGTGTGCAAGTGTGAATAAAACACTGTTTGTTGCACAATCTGGACTCCTTGTTTTGCCTCTAAACTGCACCCGCACCGCTGTCTACCAGAGCGACTCCCCACAGTGTCCACTGTGTAATGCAGGCTTTTTTGAGTAGACCTGTCCTGGCTGTGATCTAGGGTAATGGGTGCCTGAGCCATAGTCCCTCACCTGCAGTCTTGATAGCTGTGGTTGCTGGTCACTCTGCCGACTGTAGCTTGGAAAAATATCTGCAGTTTTGTTTTTCTGGGGTAGTGGTCTCACAGATTAGTTGGTTCTCTGGTCCCTAAAGCCCTAGGAGCAGAAGCATTAGGACATGCTTCCTCACTCCTCACAGTCCTAGCTAATATTTCCCTCCACTGGCAGGAAATAGGATCAGCCCACTCCTACCAAAAGGGGAAGAATAGGGTAGTTAGCCCAGTCTGAAGGGCGACAGTCCTAGGTAATGGCAAGGCTGGTGCCAACCTACCTAACTAATTAATGCCTGGCTGCAGGGCTCAGCTGTGTTAGTCATTTGTATTCTGCAGCAGGGGAACAAAAAACCTGGGTCTGCGGCTCTGTGAAATGATTAATAGTCCCAGTAACACAGATCCAAGGGCACACAACCACTCAGGTGCGTTTGAATAGTTGTAGATAACTGGGATCTCCGCAGTTGGGATTCAACATCTGCTGAAGCAGAGTCTGAGTCCTCCATCTCTGTCAGGAACTCAGAAGTGTCATCTGGTTCTGTCAGAGCTGCTGTATCTGCAACCAGTACCGCTTTATTGGTATATGGCTTCTCCTTTCCATTATATAGGCTGATTTTTACTATAGTCCATAACAGAGGCTGATTTCAACTATATGTTAATTTACTACAATATTGGATTTGTTTGACCTGTGTACTGTCAGAGCACTGAGTGCCCCCCACCTACTCGATATTCCACTATTGCTCCTTGTTTAATGGTTCATTTGGGAGGACCAAAGGGGTTAGCACCGTTAGGCCCTAGTATATATTTAGGTGAGCCACCAAAATTTTGCTTCTTGGATTACAGTACCAGGAACCGAATTTAAGGCTGAAGGAACCACTGGAGTGGCTCTGGTATGGCAGTCAGTTCTGCTGCAATTTCAGGACCTGATCAAGACAGCAGCTCAGGTGACTTGCTAAGTTCCCTTAACTGAGCAGATTCTTGCAGGCATTTCTTTAGCCGATTTGTGACGCCTGTAAGTAGGACAGGTTGTTGCAAATTGAAGGACGTATACTCCAGCACGTTTCCAATGTATCTGCACTTCATTTTTCAATTCACCAAACAGCGGTAGCAAGTAGAGACAAAAAACTGACAAGGAAAGTGGGCCCTGACCTACTTGAAGTACAAGCCCTAAGTATCAAGACCGCAACTGGTTAACAGTCCCTATAGTACTATTGTGCAGACACAAACACCAAGGGACAAAACAGTGTCATACGTAAATGGGTCAGAACCAGACCGTCTATGCAGTACCAAACGAGAGACAGAGTGGTCAGAAGACAAGGTGGGGTCAAAGGAATGAGCAATCCAAAAAGCACAGGAACCAGGAACACAGCAGTAAGAGACTATCACTGGCACTGGTGTATGGCCAGGAAGGGGTCTAAATAGAGTACCAAGTTCCAGGTTCAGAACCTCATGGAGCGCTAGAGTCGTGACCTTAGTCAGAAACAGCAGCACATAGAAATTGAGCAGCTGAGCAGATCAGCCCACTACTAATCTCCTCCAGCACACTCCCAATGTGGGGAGAAACAGAGCATTGCATCCTGTTGCTAAGGATGCTGTCGCATCACCAGGGGGTGTGGCTTAGCAGTGTATCTCTCCTGGAGCAGTTGCGCCAAAGCCAGAGTTCACTCCACTGGAGCCCAGACAGGCGAGTCTGTGGCACGGTTGCAGGTTGCAGTTACCCTTGTCCCCCCGCTGAATTTCATAGACTTCAGGCATGTAAACCACTTATACTGTATATGGCTCACACTCCCAGTGACTGTCCAACTTGATGACCAGATGGTTTTGTCAGAAGCAGACTTGGTCTTCAATTGCAAGGGTCTGGCCTTGGCATGGATGTCATAGTCCTGTTTCTATGAATCGACTGGTGCTCCTTAATAGGGATGAGTGAATCGAGCTTCGGATCCAAGACCTGAAGTCAATCTGTTCAAAAGTTAATTTTAATGCTGTACGGAGATACAGCATTGAGTGCTGTGGATTGTGAAGAGGCTATTCCTGTTTTGGATACTCAGGCTATGGTTAATGCTCGTATACTTGAGTATCTGAACAGGAAAATTGCCGAGGGCCATGAGGAGACTTTACTCCGTAATCAGGCTCCCTACCTAAGACAGGTGCCACAGAAGCAGCACCTGTGGTGTACAACACCGATAACATCTGTGCTGGATTTGTATGCAGGGCCCAATGAGCGAGTGGATGTTTATCAATATTTAGAACAATGCAGTCTTCGAATGGTAAGTCTAGTTTCTTCTTCACAGAGCACTCCAGGTCCTCGCTTACTAATACAACTCTCCACTTGTATTTTCTCAAGAACGGGAAACCTTTTATCAGCATGAACATTCAGGCTATTTTCCCCCGAGGCACACAACATATGGACATGGACCAGCATCAATGGGGGAACATGCAGAGGCAAGACCATCCTCTAAATAAACTCTTGATTTTGACCCTTATACTAGGGAATTGTAGGAACTTTACTTTAGATTTTTTTTGGTATCTTTTTATTCCTGTTTATATAAAATGTTTTCAAAGACAAAATCAATTTGTCTGGTGTGTTTTTTTTGGGAGTAATGTTTAAATATTGCAATGTTTATGTAGTGTGTTTATTGCTCCTGTTGGTCTTGTCTTTTTCTTGAGCAGAGAAACAGAAATAATGAAGGACAAATTGCACTGTTTGGCTGTGGTCTGCAACCTCTCTCTCTCACACACACACACACACACACACACATTTTCTCCATACATTGCCATTAAATGAACGGTCATTGTGTCACCTTAACGCGGCATTGCTCCCATTTTATTGAATGGGAGTAGAACTGTAGTGAGGAAGTATTACGACTGCACAACGAAACCAACTGTATGCTTTAGTTGTGAATTAGCTGGTAGGACTGTTGAGAATTAGCTGGTTAGACTAGGTTCACATATGCAGAATAAGGTTCGTTACTCTTTTCCGGAAGTAGAACAGAGTACTGGAGTTCACCTTATTTGCATAGGTCATGTAATAACTTATACCTCTTGACTATAATGTGATCCAGGCAGTATCCGGCATAAATGCATCTTTTGGCCGAACAAATACCGCTGCATTCAGCGTTTTTTTGTCTGGATGACAGCTGGCATTTATGCCGGAAAAAGCTGCCAGATTTCTTAACGCTAGTGTGAACCTAGTATAAAGGCACTTTCGTAACCTATTTAACCTATTTTCTGCTTTCCAGTTGTCTCCTAAAAATAAAATAGATATTTTTGTGGGCTTCTCAAATCAACCCCTTCATTTTGGCTTTATTGAATGTTCTTCCAAATCTTTAATTTTAAAAATATAATAAACAATACTATTTTATTGAAAACTGTGGAGTGGTTGATTGCAATAATGCATTAGAGGGTAATTTATGCCAAATTCTGATTTCTATTGATTTGGAGAAAAAAAGTACATTACGTGTACACAATAATTACTAGTATTCAGATTGAAAATGGAATTTGTATTGTAAAATACAGCTCACAAGCCTACGTCAATGGTCCTTATTCTCTTGTGTATACCTACGAGTCTAGGACACAGGGCCACCAGTAGGAGGTCAAAAGTGGTCACCGACATATGACAGAAGCTGTTGAATCTTTCCAAGTGCTACCACAAGTCACTGTATGGAAATAGACTTTCCTAGACTGCTGGGAGATAGTGAGGTGAACCCAGTGCCTCCTCCTTGGTTCTTTGTCCAGCATAGATGAATGCCGTCCATATTGCCAAAAATGAAGCGAATACAGGAGGCTGCATCTTCATGTTGATCAGGAAGAAATCACCAGAAACCAATGCCAGCCAAGCAGAGGAACCTAACAGAGCTCTCTATGCTGTGAAAGCAGTAGAAAATGGTTGTTGGGGCTAAAATAGTGATTTTTGGGGGGCCCGCAAAAAGTGAATGACACGTGGAAACATGACCGAATGTATATAAAAGTATAATGGACAGAAATACAGAATTATGGATCCACGGTTTGCGAAGCGCAAAATGGCAACAGTCGGATGCATATTCCTTAGATCACTTAAACTCAGCTCCCTAAATTCCTAACCCAGAAGTGAAGGACCCAATTTCTACCACTGAGCAGGGTACAATAAATGGTGTTCTCTTTTCAACTACTGGATCACAAACATCTCATAGAAAAAGTGCATTAAAACATCCTAAAACACAAACTTTTGTATCTCACTGGGGTGTAACAGAAAGGGCTACATTAATGATTTTTATGATCTTGTCCTAAAAAGTAGAAAAATAATCTCTGCCTCAGAACATTTGGGGAACTTCTGCCAATTCTATTACAGTCGCTCTTTCTGCGACTGTCTTGATATCCCCTGAGTTGGCAGACGATGCACCTAATTTATAACTAGGTGCAGGCCTAGTCATAAATTAGGCGCATTCTCCGACAGTCCATGCACCTTAACAGAAATCAACAACAACTCATAGTTTAATTTGCGCCAGAAAACTGGCAAAAAAATTATGTCACTGCTGGCCACAGCCCTCTTTAGGAAAAGTGCAGAGGGTGGCATAAAAACTGGGAGATGTGACTTCTGCGACTTTTTAACGCCACTTATAAGGCAGAAGTGAGATGAAAAATCTTCTTAGCATCCAGTCTACATTCTATCTAATGAAGAACAGCAGGAGTTATTTGAGTTATTTGACTTTTGCGACTTTTTGAACTCCCTTGTTCAAGATTTAAGCTATTGCACACAATTCTATGACTTTTTGCATTTTTACACCACTCGCTCCAGTTTTGTAATGTGGGTGGAAAAGTGAGTGCGGTGCAGTCAGCTGTATTAATGAGTTTCTCTCCAGAATTATCATTAAAACTTTTTTTTTTTTTTAAGTTGCAATCTCACTCTAGAAGGAGGGTGGAGTAGGAAAACTGGAGTAGCTTTTCTAGACAAGTGTTAGGTTTAAGGATAACAAATATTTATCAACAGTAACAGCCAGTTCAGCCTTCACAGGGCTCAGGTGGTTGGGAGGTGTGGGCGCCATGTCTTCTGTCCCCTGGCCAGTAAAATTTATCAGCACATGGAGTGGAATGACATCATTCATCCTATAGTCCTGGCGACTGACAAATAAAGTGGCCTCCTAAGAGAAAACGGCAGGTGTCATGCATGAGCTGCCACTGGCTAATGTCAAAGGTTCACAGGGGAGTATTCCTGTCCACCTGCATCATCTAGAAATCATTCACGGCCTTCCTCTGCTCATGTAGTCGGTCCAACATGTAGAGGGTGGAGTTTCAAAGCATGAAAATGTCACATTTGAGGCAATGTAGGGGAACACCATTCTGCCTTTGCAGCTAAAGGAAGGCATATTTTGCACATTAAGAGTAGCTGAAGTGTATGCACAGTTTCCTGTCCGTTTCCAAGACATCTTGCAGTTGGGTGGGAGACTTTAGGAACCAGGTTACAACCGGATTAAAGATGTGTGCCATTCAGAACAAAATGTTCCTCTTGTTATTGGTGACTATGGTTCCAATCTTCAGTTGGCGAGGAAACAGCTAGAATTTGATTTCTTGATGAAGGACGTGGAGCAGTTCCTCCCTGGTGTAACTGTTCACCCAGGCTGGACAGCTGCAGAACGGCTCTGCCATGCTTTGCAAAGATGGTATGCTGGAGGACCTCTCAGAACTGTGCCTACAGTGGAGGCTCAGGACAAGGTGGAGATGAGGAGGAAGAGGAGGACATTGGCGCCAGAATCACAGCACGAGAACGCGGAAGCGGCATTGCTATTTCCTGGTCAAGTTGCTGATGTGCCTGGGCAGGAACCACAGTTACCCAGTGGGCCATTAAGGACCTATATTGTCTTTGACCATAGTTATAGCTCCACATGTCAGTGCTGCCATGAACTCTACCAGACACCGACAGGCTCAAAGACTAGCCCACCTTCTGCTGTACATATGAATGCAGGGCTGGTGCAGGTTTTTTTTTTTTTCTTTTTTAAGAGACGCAGTGATGGCTTAGGACTCCACACCTTGGCTCGGCACAAGCTATCAGTTCTCTGAAATGTGCAGAATCAACCACATGGAAACGGAGGGATTGTAGTACCAGTAACTTGGCCAGGAGCACGTTCAGCTTATGCACCATTGAATGTGTGTATGCATGCTATTATTTCTTTGTGATCACCTTGTTGATCGATTGCTGGTGAAACGCGGGACGAGGAGGAGCAGCAGCATCAGAACCTGTGGACAATGAAAAGGAAACACAGCTCCCTTTGCTGAGGTGGTGGAGCGTTGACTGCTGAAGAAGGGGTGTGGGTCGCTGGGAGATGTGTCAGGCTGTACCACTACATTAATGCCATTGTTTTTTGAGGCCACTTAATGGTGACGCCCCATCTGTTGACGTAGAGCCGTGGTGCCAACATTGGCACCCTGGCCGCACTTCACCTTCTGCCCACAGATCCTACATAGTGTTGGGCACAAATATTCGAATTGCTAATTTTAATAGCGAATATCGCGACTTCGAGAATTTGCGAATATTTAGAATATAGTGCTATATATTCGTATTCACGAATATTGTAAAAAAAAAAAATTCTGTAGATTTTTTTTTCCCTCTGAACCCATGTTCCCTCCCTGCTTCTTGCTTGTGGGCCAGTGAGAAGGCTGCAATGTCTTTGTCTGAGCTTAGCAACATCCCTAACCAATAAGAAAGTCACCTACCCCTTTAGTATATAAGAACCTCCCCAGCAGCCATTTTGTCAATTTTTTTGCAGTTCTGAGAGAGACAGCAGTGTTATTGCTGTGCTCTCTGCTTTCCTTTGTCACAATACATTAGATAGTTAGTGGGAGATAGTCAGTGTAGGTTAGATGGTGATATAGTGTAGCTGATTCCATCCAATGCAGGGTGTTAGGTAGTGTGATAGGTTCTGCTGTCCATACATACATGCTATATACATAGTGCTGTGATGTCACAAGTTCACAACAATACTTAGTGCACCAATCACTAATATGTAGTCAGACCTGCTAAAATGTAAAGTTGCCCGTATTGTGCCAAAATATTTGCATCATTAGTGTCGATTTGCGCAATCGCGAATATATTGGAGCACTCTATCTGCATATAAAGCCATTGTAATGTTCTGCCGTGCCAACCATTTTCTCCAGTCTCAGGAAACTTCTAGCAGCTTGATAAAGTAGGAAAAGTGACCCATGCCTGTATTGCGCGCGCAATACGCGCATATTACATTGCCGATTTTTGCAATTAAAAAAGTATTCGCGAATTCTCAAATATATGACGAATATTCTACCAAATATTCGCGAAATATTGCAAATTCGAATATTGACCCTGCCGCTCGGCCATGCTGACGTCCTCCAGTGACTTCATGAAAAATTTCCCCAGCAAGTATGGCATTGTAAATCCACCACTCCGTTATGACTACCTGTCACTGCCTCTATGAAGCCAAGCACCATGTTTCCTGAAAGGTAGGCTCATGAGTAGCAGACGTCTACCCCAGGCATGTTTGGCTCCAGCTCCCACACTACTGCCACCCTGCCGCTGTCTCACGAGCAAGCTGCCACCCTCACCCCCTGGTGAGGAAGATGAAGCCCCCTCTTCACCCGACTCCCACTTACACGCTACATCATCTTCGACTACTGTTTGTCACTTATGGCAGCCTCACCAATCTCATGGCCATGTCCCTGACCACTCACAACACCTGCTCTCATGCGACTGTCATCGTTGGTACTTTGATGACTACAGGAAGAAGCAGCTGACCAAATCTCCTCCAAATCTGGTCTTGCCAGTAGTTGTTGACTGTCCACAAAAAGCTTGTCTTCGCTGAAAAACAGAGCAGAGCCGGTGGCTTGCCTGGCAGAAGGAGCAGCAAAGGAAAGATGCAGGTTCAGGACAGGTAAGGGCACAGAGAGGAACCCACCGACTCTTGGCTGTGTGTGTCTGATGTCAATTGAGATGATGTTGAAGATTGAGTCAACCATTCAAGGACAGCGGGATTGGTCGTCAAAACATGACCACTAGATGACAGTGGCAGCTCTGTCCTTTTGCTGCAGCCGATGCTACCACCCCCACTTCTTCTGCTGCTACTGCTGCCAGCTTCAGCGATATTTTCGCCACTGCCTATCCCTTTGGAGGGCCCTGGCAATTGTCTGTTGGATATACTGTACAATAACACTAACTGTATATGTGGATACGCTAATAACAATAGAACAAGATAGGTTATTTGCCCCAATTTAGGAATAAATACCTAATGGAATTGCTTATTAATTGTGCAAGGAAATTCGGATACGTTGCGATTCAAATTTTTCCTAAACTTCTGATAGAATTCCATTTGGATGTTTCGCTTCGCTCAACACTATTCATAAACTTCCTGCAGGAATAAGAGAAGAATGGCACAACATAGATTCATAAGAAAAGATTCTACAGAATTGTTATTACATGGGGAATGCAAGTAGCTACTAAAACAGATAGTTAGGATAGGTGACAGGTCCTCTTTAATGTGCTGACCTTGAGCCACTAAATATTACAATGAACGATTAGGTGAGGCCAACCCTCTCGTCATTTAAGAATGTTGTAGCATTTCCAGCAGTGGTGTGCCTAGGTAGTTATGCCCACATTGTGCCCTCTTAAAGTACTTATCCCTTCATTGTGCCCCCTTCACAGAAGTTATACCCTCATTGTGCCCGCTCACAATAGTTATGCCCTCTCTATGCCCCTTTCACAGTAGTGATGCCCTATCTCTGCCCCTTCACAATTGTAATGCCATCTTTGTGCCCCCTTCACAGTTATAATCCCCATTGTGCTTCCTTCACAGAAATAATCCCCATTGTACCCCCTTCATAGTAATAATGCCCTCTGTGCCCCCTCTATAGTAGTAATGCCCTCTGTGCCCCCTCTATAGTAGTAATGCCCTCTGTGCACTGTTCCCTACCATAGTGGAAATTCACATTGTGCCCCCTACACATTAGCAATGCCCATTGTGCCCCCACCAGAGTAAAAATTCCCATTGGGCCCCCTAAAGAGTAGAAATGCCCATTGTGCCTTTCTCTGTGTTAAAAAAAATAATAATAATCAAACACAGTAACTATTCACCTTGTCCCATTACTGAAGTTCACAGTCCTCTCTCCTCTGCAGGCACAGAGTGCTTTGCAGCACTGTGTGCGCAGACCTGAAGCAGATTCCTGGGCTACAGCTCCGCCCACACAGGCCAGCAGCATGATCTGTGCCTGCAGGCTGAATGGTGGAGCAGGGGGAAGTCTTCCTGCATTACCATTCAGAGCACTGCCGACCTAAAGGAGGGGAGGAGCGCTGGTAGCTGAGCAGTGAGTTACAGGACCACAGCTCCCGGAGCTCCAGCAATAAGCGCTTGCTTCTGGCACCCCCCTGAGCGCCGACACCCGGGGTGGATCAACACCCAGGGTGGATCAAGCGCCAAGTCACTGGGCTTCTGTGCTAGAAGAGATGTCTAACCCTGTCGCTCAAATGCGAGGAGGGAGGTAGAGTACATTGTGCTAGCAGTGCTCCAGGTATTTTACATAAATATAAAATTTTGGCAACTATTAACCCTATAGAGAAAGAAATATATCATTTTACTCCTCATGATCAACCCTACCAGGCAATATGCCAGGTTTAATAGGGTTTATCATGCTGACAGATGCTCTTTCAGTGTTGCACGAAGACTATATACCTAGAGAACACAGAAAACATGCCTAGTGCCAGGGCCTTTCTGACTTGTGCTGAGATTATATTTCAATGATGTCATAGATATGTACTTTTATTCCTACAGGCCAATGTCACCTTGCTTTGTGCTGTAAACTGATTGCAGGTTTCATTCCATTTACCATTACATGTCCCTACATCGAAAACAACCGTACAGCTTTTCTCATAACAAATCTAATTCTCTGTAATTCTAGCCTTAAGGTATATTTTTCAGGTATATTATGGAAACTCAAAAACAAACCAATAGGCTATACAATCAAGACCAATCAGAAAATCTAGTATCTGGTATCTTTAAGAGCATAGTCAGAAGGATTAACCCTATTAAACCAAGCATATTGTTTGGTTGGGTTGATCCTGCCAATGCATGTCTTGTAAAAAAATCTTTGCAGTGCTCCAACGAGAAATAAAATAATTTATGCAAGTGGTCAGGCATACTGAAATATAGATGCATATCCAGGGGTATATGCCAAACAAGTAATTGATTGTTAGAGGTCAGTGCAGGTATTTATTAGAGTATTTTAAACACGTTTTTTAATACAGGGTAATAGGCAGGTACCCAGCGACTATCATAGGGTTGTTTTATGCTTTCTTATTCTTCACTAAACAGCTCATTGGCATTTAAGAACAAAAAGCGGGAGCGCAGGTGTGTTTCTATTTATAAAGCATGAAAGTATTTTTTTTCCTCCGGAATACTACAGCAGATTTTTACAAGTCAGGTATTATTGTAATCAGCAGGATCAACACTATGAGGAAGAATGCCAGGTTTAGTTGTGTTGATAAGGCTGAGGTGGTCTTTAAAGGGAGTCTGTCACCACTATATGACCATGTACAGCTCTTACATTGTTCTGTATCACAGCTATACATGAATGTAATGGTACCTTTGTTATTTTCTTTACACTTGCAGAAGCAGGAAAAACTACGTTTAATTCATAGGCGGTGTTCAGTGTGTAGTCGCCAGGCTACTCTGCCTTCCTTCAGCATTACTCCTCCACAGCCTTTTCCTTTGCCCACCCTCCTATTCCCTTGCATCCTCCCTAGGTCCGGCCGAGATCCCTTGCCTGCGCACTGCTTTGCCGGGCTGGTGCATGTACACTAGTTGAATCGATGCTGCGCCCACAATGGGCATCGCAGTGTGCATGCCCCGGCCTGGCGGAACAGTTTGTAAGCACCTTATTGCCAATCTTAGATTTTGCAAAGACAGAAACTTAGGAGTTATACAGGAAAGGAGTACTACAACCCTTAACCTTGCCTATACCCATAAATCGCTATCTGGGAAGATTTGTACTGTGAATTGCTGGAAATTTCTTCTGATGCCATTGAATGTACTACAACTCCCATTCTGCACTAGAGACTTTTTTATTTTCTACAACTGGTCTGGTTAAGACTTCAGCACTATTCACCAGTCACTGCATCTGCGTCTCCTGCTGTGCACCTGCACCAAAGCCACACCAAGGGCACCCCAACTACAATCAGGCAGGAGCCCCAACATCAGGATTTGCCCCAAGGGAAGAAAGGGTGTGCCCTCTTATTACCTTATGGGCCCTAGGGTGCATTGATGTGAGGCCAGAGCCACTACCATCCCCATCATCTGCTCCTCTGGGGGTATGCGACACATCAGTGCCAATAGTTTAATAAAGCTTATGATGAGTTGCATGCATGCATTACCAGTAGTGTTGGGGCGAACTTGTGTTTTAAGTTTGGCATCCAACGTTCAGGTTCGGGTTAAAGAAGAATGAAAGTACAAATTTCTATAAGACAGAGGACATTTCACTCAGCATGATCAACCCTAACAGGCAGTCTTTTTAAAGGGGTTGTGCAGGCAGGGTATATACATGACCTGTCCTCAGGATAGGTCAATATCTGATCGGTGGGTTTCCGACACCTGGCACCCCCACCAATCAGCTGTTTGAAGAGGAGGTAGCGCTCCATACGAGCACTGGTTCCTCTTCATTACACTATGTGTCATCTCACCTGTAGTGTACAAGTACTTGCACCATTCAGGGGAATGGAGCAGGTACTTGTAATTACACTGCACTTCGGAGACGACCGGCAGTGTAATGAAGAGGAAGTAGTGTTCGCATGGAGCGCCACCTCCTCTTCAAAAAGCTGTTTAGCTGGTGTGTTGGACCACCACTGATCAGATATTGATGACCTATCAATATAAACAGGCTGCACGACCCCTTTAAGTTTTATTCCTTTTTTTGAAGGGAGGTTCACAAAACAGAAATAGCAATTGTTTTTTTTGTTTTTTTAAATGGTATTCAAACGGGATAAATAACATGTTTTTTTCATAGTATAGGGCATTGCAGGAGCAGGGATACTAAATCATATATTTTTTTCTCTTATTACCCCATAAAACATTGTTTTAAGGAAAAGTTTGTGTGTGTATTTATATTTTTTGTTTGTGTCTGTATTATATTCGGTTTTTATTAGGCTCCTGGAAGCTCCTTTGCTCCCTATTCCTCTCATTTGTATGGCTGAGATTCCTGAGGGCTTACAGATAGAACCACATCTGGCTAGGATTAGTGAGGTCTCCAATCTCGGCTGTTGCTCCAGGTCAGCTGTATGTACTATTATGGCATGAGCCTAGTAGCTGTGCGTGATATATGACTGAAGTTGTAGTCATATGTCAGTAAACTGCTCCATTCACCTCTATAGGACTGTGAGACAGGAATCTGTCAGTCCCATAGAAGCAGTGGACCACCATGCTTACTACCACTCCATCCAGAGAATAGGTTAGAGGACCCTCAATTCTTGGGATCAATGCGGGTCCCAGCCATTAGAGGCCCAGCCATCTGACATTTCTAAATATTTATGGCCTATTTTATGTTCTAAAATGTAACTTTTTTTAATTCTTAAAAGTAAACAAAAGAAAAATGTGTGTTAGTTTTTTCAAAAAGCCTTTTTAGTTATAGTAAAAACATTCAAAGAACATTAGTGTTATTATCTTTTCTTTCACGGTCTTTTAGAGATGCCCGTATTTTGGCTCAGTTCTATGTCTAAACAGAAGTTGTGTTATCTTTCACACCATCTCTGTTTTCAGAAAATTAGTTATCAGTGTATCTTTTCATAATATTTGTTTGTATTATACTATTAACTTGAAAAGTATATCTGGAGAGAAATGTATTGGCTCTCATTTTCTTTATCAAAATCACAGTATTAATTAAGATTCCTTATGTTGGTAACATTTGTTTGTGTTATAGAGAACTACTTGTTAAATCATCAGTAAAGTTGTCTGATATGCCACTTGCCTGCCTTATCCCTCTAGTGAAAAAACCTTCACTGCTCCAGACAGTGTAACAATGGAACAGTACAGGCTGCACTGTACTGTTTCATTTCGCCTTAGTAAATAGTGTTCTGAAATGCATGGGCTCTGTCCGTGTGCATTCCATGCTACAGAAGAGGACCCATTGACTTGAATGGGTCTACGATCCACATGATGTGACAAAAGATAGGGCGTTTCTTATCTTTTGCTTTACCGAGGCATGGACCCAAAAGCCCACTGAAGTGCTTCATAGTGTTTCCATGGGCTTCCGATCTGTGCCTCCGCTTTGCATAAGATAGAACATGTCTTATCTTTGGCTATATCTTGCGGATCTCGGACCCATATTGTAGGCCATTTGCAGTCTGCAATACGGACACCAAGCCCTTATATTCGTGAGCATGAAACCTAACAGTGAGATGGAACAACCCCTTTACCTCTTTGGTACCAGAGGGTTTTGCAGTGTCTGGGTTTGGGGTGGCCCTAATACTATGTGGTCTCACCACATGTTGCTGTTCTCCAGAAGGGATGGTAAGGTGTGGTGCACCCCAATGGAAAATAGGTCCAGAGAGTCAAGGTCTGCAGTAAACCAGTGTGCTTTTTTACTGGAGGAATTCAGGTGCAAAACAATACAGGCGAGGCATAGGGCTGGCTTCTCCAATCTCCTCTTTGGTAGAAGAAGGGTTTGATGCTGAGGAAATTCCTGAGCTAGATTTCCTTCTCTCTCTTCAGAAGGCTGATACCCTGTCCAAAAGCTGGAGGCCCAAGGTCTGTAGCTCAGTAGTCCAGGTGGTTACTTGGTCACAGGGCCGGTGACCCATTGTCTGTGGCTCAGTGTCCCTATCTCGGCATCTTCTTCTGGTCACTCATGCAGACTGGCATGAGTGTTCCCCTCCAAGCACTGGTCTGTAACTGCATAACACTAGGGGCTCTGACTGCTCTCCTTATATACAGTTTCTGGCTGAACTAGAACCTTCTAGTGAGAGGGGTTGAGTGGAAAAACTTAGAACAAACAATTACAAAGTTACCACTCCCGTCTGGTATAGACTTACATTAGAGCTTTAATGATACTCAATAGCAATGACAAAAGACAGACAAAAACAAGTTTCCAGACATAACATAGTTAAAACCAGACATTCAAAAGGTCAGTCTATCTGGTTTTGGTGGTAAACAAGCCTGGCTTTTTCCCTCCAAAACATGCTCTTCTTTAAACCCTGGCAGAAGTTACCAGCTTCTTATTCAAAGTCCCAAAAGTCTCTCAGTATTCAGTAACCCTTTCCACAAAGCCTTAGTGCATTCAGTGCTAATGAACAGAATATATCAGTTACACAGTACTAAACAGTGCAAGTTTACCCTTTCAAGTGAAATAAAGTAAGAAGTTTATAACGTTATATAGGGAAAACCTGGGCAAATGTCCAGACTTCACAGTTCCCCTGCTCCAGGGCACTACATTTAACCCCTTCAAAACTGAGACAAGTTTAGCTGATTTACATTGTTTTTTTTACTTTGCTGTATTAAAGAAACTTTGAGGATGTTATTTTCCAATTGATATGGATTTTTTTGTGGGCTGAGTTTTATTGAACTGAAACTTTTTTTTTTAAATACCATGTTTTTCGCCCCCAAAGTGGGGGGAAATGCCCCTGCGTCTTATGAGGCGAATACTAATGAAGCGCTTCATTAGTAACGGAGGACCAAGAAGCAGTGAAGGCTCTGTACTCACAGCTTCCTGGTCCTCGGCTTGGTTATCAGCTGTGCAGGTCTGCGCACAGAGTGAGGGCGCTCTGTGACCTCACTCTATGTGCCGTGATACACAGCCGACAGCAGAATGAAGAGGATCGCGATGGTGAGGAGCGGTCGTGTCCAGTAGCAGGAGAGGTGAGGTTTTTTTATTTTATTTGCGCTGGGGGCTGATGGCTGATATATAGGGGCTGATATATGAGGGCTGATGAATGACATATGGGCTGATGGCTGAAGGCTGACATATAGGGGCTGGTGGCTGAATATATGGGGGCTTATGGCTGACATATGGGGGCTGATGGCTAACATAGAGGCTGCTGGCTGACATGGGGGTGATGTGACACAAAGCGGGTGATGTAAAAAGGAGGGGGTGAAATGTGACATGGAGGGGGAGAAATGTGATATTGAGGGGATGAAATGTGACATGGGGGGGGGGTGATGTGACAGAGAGGAGATTATGTAAAAAGGAGGGGGAGAAATGTGACATGGAGGGCTGATGTGACATGGGGGTGATTTGACATGTAGTTTGTTTTTTTACATAAAAGAAAAAGAAGTTAAAGAAACATATACAGGGATGCTGGTGTTAGGGGAAGTTCTTGTGGGAGGGGGGAGGGGGTGCGCCAAAATATAGCTTTGCTTGTGTTCACAAAAATCCTTGCAACAGCCCTGCACACTGGCAGTGCTCCAAGTACTACGACCTGCCCATTGGTGCTAGAAATAGGTATTTTGTATAAATATTTAAAAAATAAATAAATATATATATATATATCTCAGTAGCAGTTCCCCATAGATAAACCGGCAGGTATCATTTTAATCAGCATGATCAACTGTATTAAATAAGGCATTATAGGGTTGATCATGCTGACAGATGTTCTTTAAAGTCAAATGTAAAAGTCTGATATGTGTACTTTAAAAAGTACTGTCCAGGGAACAAATTGAATACCTATGGACATGTGTGGAGTCGTTTCTGGAAGAAAGGAGCCATATTTTTTAATCTTGTGCAACCCCTTTAAGATTACACATAGCAGAATTCAATCCCATACAAGTACACGTGAAATGAGATTTTAAAAATACAATTTTACATGCTGCAAAACCAGTTTAATTCAGACAAATGGAGAGACTTTAGTGGCCTAAGGAAAACAAAAAACATAACTCCCTGGCAAGATTTCAGTCACTTAGTAAGAGTTAGATTATAGTGTACTAACACTTTAAACTCTAAATGGAATGTGTCAGGTGCCTTATATTGTAGTTGTCACGGATGTTCCTGTGACAGGTAAAAGGGAAAAGGGGGAAAAAAAAGGGAAATAAAAACACCTATATGAGGCACCAGATACCTCTGTTCAGAACTAGTGGTTAATGGCAATAAAAGGAGTGCAAGTAGAGTAAATATTCTTAGAAGTGTCGTAAATTATGTTTCTTTTATAGCATAGCCCGGAGCAATTATCTCTCTTATCATACTTACAAAAAAACACAATATAGGATACAATAAATGACCAAACGTGATTAAAATATATAACCAGAAGTAACATAGTAACATAGTATATAAGACCGAAAAAAGACATTTGTCCATCCAGTTCGGCCGGTTTTCTACAAGTTGTTCCAGAGGAAGGCAAAAAACCCCTGTGAGGCAGAAGCCAATTTTCCCCACCAAAGGGGAAAAAAATTCCTTCCCGACTCCAATCAGGCAATCAGAATAACTCCCTGGATCAACGACCCCTCTCTAGTAGCCATGGCCTGTAATATTATTATACTCCAGAAATACATCCAGGCCCCTCTTGAATTCCTTTATTGTACTCACCATCACCACCTCCTCAGGCAGAGAGTTCCATAGTCTCACAGCTTTTACCGTAAAGAATCCTCTTCTATGTTTGTGTACAAACCTTCTTTCCTCCAGACGCAGAGTATGTCCCCTCGTCACAGTCACAGTCCTAGGGATAAATGGATGATGGGAGAGATCTCTGTACTGACCCCTGATATATTTATACATAGTTATTAGATCTCCCCTCAGTCGTCTTTTTTCTAAAGTGAATAACCCCAATTTTGATAACCTTTCAGGGTACTGTAGTTGCCCCATTCCAGTTATTACTTTAGTTGCCCTCCTCTGAACCCTCTCCAGCTCTGCTATATCTGCCTTGTTTACAGGAGCCCAGAACTGTACACAGTACTCCATGTGTGGTCTGACTAGTGATTTGTAAAGTGGTAGGACTATGTTCTCATCACGGGCATCTATGCCCCTTTTGATGCAACCCATTATCTTATTGGCCTTGGCAGTAGCTGCCTGACACTGGTTTTTGCAGCTTAATTTGCGGTTTATTAAAATTCCTAGATCCTTTTCCATGTCAGTCAACTCACTTCACCCAGGAGGGACGGGATGGGATAAAGCTCAAGACACCCACTCTGTTCCCTCCTGCGCCTGGATCGCCTGTAGAGATCTTAGGAAATGACAGTAGTCTGACGTGGAACTTCTTGTTAGTATCCTTTATTATCAGCACAGGGTAGGGGTGAAGTACAGCTCAACGCGTTTCGGGGCTTCAAAATGTCCCTTTCATCAGGAGCATAAACATACAATACAGCATTCAGTACTTATACATGAAAAAGGCACCAAAAACAACTTGAACAAACATCACTTCCGGTATGCGTTCCAACGTGGAACGCACCGGAAGTGACGCAACACTGGTGAGACAATATAGCGTTTAAAACTATCCGCTTGTGAAATACAGCATATAGCATTCAGAGTCATCTGTTTGTGAATTTACCATATCATATTAAAAACACTGACTAGCAAGGTTATGTAAAAAGAAAAGAGGCTATATGGATAGAGGCAGTGGGCCGAGGCGTCACTTCCGGTGTGTGTTCCACCAGGGAACGCACCGGAAGTGATGCTCCGCCAGAGGAATAATGCAGAACCTCTGTCCGATTTAATAGTACAGGGTCCTTGGATGTCTCATTCAGAAGTGCATGTCCTATTCCAGAGGCCTAACGGGAAGTATGTGAAGAAGTGAAGATGCTTGAGTGCGGTCCGGATAGGAGAGTCACTTCCGGTTTGCGCTCTAGCGTGGAACGCACCGGAAGTGACATATCGCTACTGGAGGCAAGAGAAATTCTTAGAATTGGTGAGAGAAATCAAAGGATGTTGAATATCAATTATGTCTTGGTTAGTTTAAATAGTTATGATATGGTGCTGAAAGGGAACGGCAGTTTTTTTTAATATAATTAAGGGCCGAAAGACATCATCTTGTGTGGTACAAGGTGGATAAAGTACAAGCATAAAATCATATAAATATATATATATATATATATATATATATATATATATAAAACAAAAATAGGACTGCACTCCTGTAGATAATCCAAAATAGTGAAAAGACTTTATTCACCCATAAGTGGCACAAAGCGACGTTTCGGCTCAAACATGAGCCTTCCTCAAGCATTGGTACAAAGTGAACAGCAAACTTATGAAGGTACAGCATACAGGTGATCAGTGTAATCACATAATTAGTATAAACATCATATATAAAAAAAACATTATATCCCCATGTGACAACATGTTGAATATCAATTATGTCTTGGGTAGTTTACATAGTTATGATATGGTGCTGAAAGGGAATAGCAGTTTTTTTTATATAATTAAGGGCTGAAGGGCATCATCTTGTGTGGTACAAGGTGGATAAGGTACAAGCATAAAATATATATATATATATATATATATATATATATATATATATATATTCCATGTATTAAATGTATAATAATATGATAATAATTTACGTATATAAGTAAAACTGGCCCCTAGAGGACAATAAAGTAAACTATAAACGAATAACAAAAAGTCTGTGTTCGTGTGTCATTGTATTAATCCCTAATAGCTTCCCTGTAGTATAATAGGTTTCATGATATAAAGCTACATAGTTATATAAAGTATCAATATACATATAAAATACGTATGGTAGGGGTCAGATGAAAAAAATAGAATAAAAGGGTCATAGTAAAACCCAGTGTCAGGGGCATAAGGGGAGACAATAAATCAGGATCGTAGTCTGTAGTGAATTAAAATATTCCTCATTATTTAATTTATTTCATCTTATGCGAAAAATCGGCAATGTAATATGCACGTTAATCGAGTGAGGGTGGGTTATAGGCAACTTTCCTATTGGGTTGGCTTGCTAGATTTCACGAATATGTAGAATATAGTGTGATATATATTCGTAAAAACGAATATTCATATTTTTTTTTCATCTCTATCACACTATATTCTACATATTTACGAATTCTAGCAAGCCAACTCTATAGGAAAGTTGCCTATAACCCGCCCTTACTCGATTAACGCGCATATTACATTGCTGATTTTTCGCATAAGCTAAAATAAATTTAATAATGAAGAATATTCTAATTCAGTCAGGAATCGGATAAACTCAGGAAACCTCTAGCAGCTTGAAAAACGTAGCCATAGTGACCCACGCCTGTATTTCATGTTACGAATTCCCAATATGCGATTTTTACATTGCTGATTCTTCGCAATCAAGAGAATAATCTCGAATCCGAATATTCACGAATATACGACGAATATTCTACCGAATATTCGCAGAATACCTTTAAAAATGTAAAAAAAAATAGTAATGGATCTGTTTTTCCTGAGGACAAATGGAGAGACGGATCCGTTATTGCAATGCATTTGTGAGACGGATCTGCATCCGGATCAATGTACAAATGCTGTCTGTTTGCATACAGATTGCCGGATCCTCACAACGCAAGTGTGAAAGTAGCCTAAATGGGCAGCCAATCACCTGAAGAACGAGTGAATGCCAGATTCCATGCTGGCTGGGGACTGATTGACAGGTTTCTACCATTTATTGTCTGTAGGGAAAACCTGTCAGCATCTGGAGGTTTAGGGCAGACCGCATTTCATTGGACTTGCTCGCTGCACTATTTTACATGTTAGTACCTAAAAATGACTTCACATTAAAGGCTCATGCATACAAACATGTTTTTTTCTGTGTCTGTTCTGTTTGGATTTTTTTGTGGCATATAGGCTTCATGCCATGTACATATGTCCGCAATTTGCAGACCTCATAACAGGCAATGGGCATGTGCATGACCCCTAACTCATGAGTGTCTGCTACCACACTATGTTGAACTTAGAGGCAGCATTAGAGACCTAAGCAAAACAAAAAATGTAGTGTTTGATAATCAGGACTCCTTTCTTTTTGACAGTTGTCATGCTTTATTCTCATACAGTATTCCTTCAGTAAACAACATAATTTAATATGTCTTCTTGATCATACTAACCATACGTTAATGTACGTCAGATATTCCAGGTAACTCATACATACTAAATTACAACTATCAGTAGCCTTAGAAGCTGCAAAGTCTACCACGAAAGCACTGATGACATCATTCTGACTGTCCACCAATAAGGGTTCAGGTTAAATATAGCTCTGTATATAAGTCAGGGACGGAAGAACTTGTGTGTCATTGCAGGCAGAGCTCTTGCAGGTGTGCACAGGTCAGACCGTGCTAAGCGCACACCTACACTTACAGGGCATGGATTCAAAACCTGTAATGTTGGGACACAAATAATACTGTTCAGCCCGCACAATATTGTCAATCCTACTTTTCTGCATACAATGTTCTATTCTACATCCATGCCTCGTAAAGTATCTTTGCTGCTGATTAACAGTAGAAGAATGCAATGAGATCATTTATAATACATTGTTGTAAACAGCTAATAGACATGAATAAAGTGCTTGTAAAAGATTGTACTTCAGCTGCACCTTCACACGTCACAGTAACCCCGCACCACACACACAAAATTCCAAACCTGTGCACTTGTACTACAGCTGTGGTCATGCTATGAAACTAGTGATTTTTATTTTATTTTTTGCAGTAAAATTGAACATTTGGATATTTTGTGCAGTTCTACTTTGATGATATCCATTTAATCAGACTCAGTTATTCAATCCACTCTGTTGACTTCTGTGTTCCCCATCAGCAGTCTTCCTGCCTATACATGTTGCAGTCATACAGATGGCACCATAAAGGGGGCTTTTTCCCCACTAGGACACATTTTGGCGGCCACTAAACATGAAACATCATTACTTCTGGGGCATACTTTGGGAGTTTTATTTCTACCAAGAGGGTCTCTATAGTGTGTTTACTCCTGAATGACACTTTAGGGGCCACTATAAGGGGGCATATTTACTACTGGGACACATTGTGGGGGCTTTCATACTACTGGAGGCATTATAGTAGGCTTTATATCAGAGCACTATGGTGGGATTTATTACTACTGGGAGCACTGTAGGGGGAATTACTACTACTGAGGGGGCTTTATGGTGGGCTTCATTACCACTGTTGGCTATGGTAAATATTACTACAGTGTATTACGTGCATGGGCCCAGTATTACTTCTTGGGCACAGTAGGGTACTTTGATTCTATTTGGGGTACTGTAGAGGGACTATTACTACTAAGAGCACTCTGGGGAAGAATTTTCTATTGGTGGGACTTGTGGAAGCACTATTACTGTGAAAGCTGAGCACAATTATTTTGGGGGGACACTATAGCCCTTACTGTCAAGGGCATTATTTGATGGGTGCAATTATTTTAAGGATACTGTATGGTAATAATTATTGAAGGTGGCACTATCTATGTGGTACTAGTATTTTTAGGGGGACTGTTTCTGCAGTATAGTATTGGGGGTTGCAGCATGGGGTATTGAGAATGTGGGAATGATGGAAAAGTAGGGACCGATAATGTCCGAGTGACAATCTCTGCAGAGATGAGACATGGCTAAAAGAAATCAAGGCGGTCTGGCCTGCATGTAGAAGATGAGGAAAGAATATCATATGAGAGGAGGCATCACTAAATATAAGAGTTATACAGTGCGGTATTCTCCTGGATCTTTGGAAGTATGGAATGTAATTTAAATAGTAATAGTCATCCATCATAGGTCCCAATGTGGTGTCTATCATCTTGACAGGAAGATTAGTGCTGAATTCTGCACTATTTTTGTCAAATCTGAAGGACTGCTTAGAGACTTAGAACACAGCCTATGACAGAGAACACAGCCTATGACAGAGAATAGCCCTAATTAACATGTATCACTGTTCACTTCCTTGGGGGTACTCAGTTCGAACTTTTTGTCACTAGTATGTACTTGGTGTGAAAAGGTTCAGAACCACTGCAATAAGCCATAGCTCAATTTGATAACTATAATAATTGAAAGAAATTCTAAGATGATTTGCTGTATATGCATCATATAAAACAACCAATCCCCACCCCCTATGATGATACCTCATGCAAAGCTGCAGACCCCTTGAGTACAAACAGTGAAGAACACATTGGACGTTTCCTTGGAAGTAGCCATAAAGCAGCAGTTTTCTTTGAGACATTTTAAAACGATCATAACATTTGTGTTACTATGTGACTAATGGGTAGTCTCACACAATGAGTCCACGCCTGGCATGCAAAGATTGTACACTGTATTCTGAATAAGTAACCTGTCAATGATTTAACTTAAGACATTGCAACCTTATGGTAATGGAATGCAATTGATAATTAGAAGGTACAGTTTGTCTCTGGGTGCATCTACCCAATCTATACTCAACCCAAAAATATCTTCTTTGTGATACTATAAACTGTACACGAGACTCCTCCACCCACAACAAATATTTACCCTGAACATGTTGGGACAACCTATGCAGAATCAAAATATCAAAAAATGTAAATGTGTGCTATAGTTTATCAAATGCACAAATCAGAAATATTAAAATACAGCTGACAGTGACCACGTGTTAGCTGCATGCCAGGAGAGGAGAAGGATTTGCGTTCCTCTGCCTGTCTCTATATACATTCATATGATTGCAGGGAAAGAAGGGACATGGACTGAATCTGAAAGCATACCTGCTATCTGTCATATATATGGTCTTTTTCTGAGAAATGGAGTAAAAACAGTAGTATCTATTCACCCAAAGTCAGCCTTAGCTTAGGCTAGTTTCACACTAGCGGCAGGACGAATCCGACAGACTGTTCACCCGATGGAACAGCCTGTCGGATCCGCCCTTCCGCTAGTGAACGTGTGCCCCCGGACTACCGATCTGGCCCCATTGACTATAATGGGGGCGGGGTGGTGTTCCTCTGGAGGCCTGGCAGGGCACGGCAGCGCACGGCGAGAGGCTGCCGGAATAAATGTTGGACATGTTGTAGTATTATTCCAGCAGCTTCTTGCTTAAAAACCCGTTGGTGGCAATGACTGCCTGAAGTCTTGAACCCATAGACATCACCAGACGCTGTGTTTCCTCCTTTTTAATGCTCTGCCAGGCCTTTACTGCAGTGGTTTTCAGTTGCTGTTTGTGGGCATTTCTGTCTGAGGTTTAGTCTTTACCAAGTGAAATGCTCTATAGGGTTCAGATCAGGTGACTGACTCCGCCATTCAGGAATATTCCACTTCTTTGCTTTAACAAACTCCTGTGTTGCTTTGGCTTTATGTTTTGGGTCATTGTCCATCTGTATTAAGATACGCCGACCAATCAGTTTGGCTGCATTTGGCTGGATTTGAGCACACAGTATGTCTCTGAAAAGCCCAGAATTCATCCGGCTGCTTCTGTCCTGTGTCACAATATAATATTCCAAAGCTTGAGGTGTGCTCAATTAAAACATAATTTTTATTAACATCTATTAAAAACTCTACTGTGCCTGATTAAAACATGTGCTGCCCACACTGCCTCAACTATTCTTATGGCAAACGCTCAACGCGTTTCTACATTTCTATGTTTCATCAGGAGCTCGCCATATCAATTCTAAGTGGCAGTATCACGTTATAACAAACAGACAAACAAACAGACAAAAACACACGAGGACGCGCTCCCCTCTCTCAACAGGGTTAGCGCTCCGGCACTAGGATGGCACTAGGACGGCCATAGCCCAAGCAATATATGTGAGGTGGCGGTAAATCCTGGGTGTTCAGCTCATTTTCTGGATCGAGATAGGATCCAGAAAATCGCTGCTTATTGCAGCAGCGGTGAATTCCTCCTCAGCTGCTCAAACGCAGACTGTGTGTGGATACAGTATCTCCTATAGTGAACATCCAGGGGTTTGATACATTCAGTAGTGGCACCCTGTGTGAGCATGCAGCACGGGATGGACTACTGTTTAGTCACTGTGATACAAGTGCATAGCTGCCTGTAGGTGATCGTTAAGGCTTTATTTAGTAGTATACAGCCAGGTTACTGGTAGGCTTACTCACCTTGGAAGTGAGGCGGCTTCCTATGTTCACAATATTATAGGCTAATAGTGCACATTTATCCTGCTCAGGCACAGTAGAGTTTTTAATAGATGTTAATAAAAATTATGTTTTAATTGAGCACACCTCAAGCTTTGGAATATTATAACTTTTGAATAGGGTGCAAACTGGTGATAATAAAATTGTGAGCCTGTCCTGTGTCACATCATCAATAAACACTAGTGCCACTGGCAGCCATGCATGCCCAAGCCATCACACTGCCTCCGCCGTGTTTTATAGATGATGTGGTATGCTTTTGATCATGAGCTGTACCAAGCCTTTTCCATACTTTTTTCTTTCCATCATTCTGGTAGAGGTTGATCTTGGTTTCATCTGTCCAAAGAATGTTCTTTCAGAAGTGTGTTGGTTTTTTAAAATGTTTTTTTTAGCAAAGTCCAATCTAGCCTTCCTATCCTTGAGGCTTATGAGTGGCTTGCACCGTGCAGTGAACCCTCTGTATTTCCTTCATGCAGTCTTCTCTTTATGGTAGATTTGGATATTGATACGTCTATATCCTGGAGAGTGGTGGTCACTTGGCTGTTGTGAAGGGGTTTCTCTTCACCATGGTAATTATTCTGCCATCATCCACCACTGTTGTCTTCCGTGGGCGTCCGGTCTTTTTGCATTGTTGAGGTCACCAGTGCTTTCTTTCTTTTTCAAGATGTACCAAACTGTAGAATTTGCCACTACTAATAGTATTGCAATTTCTCGGATGGCTTTTTTCTGTTTTCGCAGGGTGGCTTGTTTCATCTGCATTAAGAGCTCCTTTAGCTGCATGTTTACTTCTCAGCAAAATCTTCAAAATGCAAGCACCACACCTCAAATCAACTCCAGGCTTTTTATGTACTTAATTGAGAATGAAATAATGAAGAAATTGCCCACAGCTGCCCACGAAACAGCCTTTAAGTCAATTGTCCAGTTACTTTTGGTCCCTTTAAAAACAGGGTGCCACATGTAAAGGAGCTGAAACTACTAAACCCTTCATCCAATTTTAATGTGGATACTCTCAAATGAAAGCTAAAAGTCCGGAGTATGTCCATTATATAACTATAACTTGAATATGTTTTAGTAAACAGGTAATAAAAACTAAATTTGTGTCAGTGTCCAAATATATATGGGCCTAACTGTAAATACAGCATCAGAACCAAGCTCAGTACATAAATACAGCACCAGAACCAACTCCATTATATAAATACAGCACCAGATCCAAGCTCAGTACATACATACATACAACACCAGAACCAAGTCTATTATATCAATACAGCACCAGAACCAAGCTCAGTACATAGATACAGCACCAGAACCAAGTCCATTACATAGATACAGCATCAGACCAAGCACATAAATTTAGCCCAAGAACTACGCATGGTACAATAGAGCACAGGAACCAATCACAGTACAGTGTGAAACTACAGCTCCAAGTATATCCTTAACAGGTGTAAAGGTATTCTACCACCTATCATCACGCCGTCAATCATATACTGTGATTTTCCCGCATGGTTGCTAGAAGATGGGGACCCAATCTTTATTATTTTCCCTTATAACATGGTTATAAGGGAAAATAATAGCATTCTTTAATACAGAATGCTTAGTAAAAGGACAATTGGGGGTTAAAAAAAAAAATTAACTCACCTCCTCCAATTGATCGCGTAGGTGCCAGTCTCCTGTTCTCTCTTCAGGTGTAGGTAAAGGACCTGTGGTGATGTCACTGAGCTCATCACATGGTCCATCACATGATCCATCACCATGGTGATGGACCATGTGATGAGCTCAGTGACATCACCACAGGTGCGTTCCACTGTGGTTACCTCTGTCCAGTCATGTGCTCTTCCTACTTTCTGTTCCTTGGCCATTCTAAGCTCGCAGGCTCCTAGCCCGCGAATATTGGGTGTCCGCATACATCTTAAATCTGTTACAGGTGATTATAATTTACTTGGTATATATATATGGCACACTGCCACATGACTCAATACCCCTGAGGAAGCCGGAGTTTACCGGAGATACGCGCGGGGTGTTTTTTATATGCCACAGGTCCACCGCACAAACTTCTACACAGGTTATGGGGCAATTATCTTGAATGGGTTCTGTGCTTGATTTTGACCTTACTGATGTCATATTATACTTTACTTATGCTTATATATATTTTGATGTAGCTGGGTTATACATGGCATGTCTTCATGTTAGGACATAGGTGGATTCTGTGTTAGGTGCTAGCCTCATTTTGTCCTAGCACCAGGTCTCATTGTATACAATTTTTAATGTGCTTATGTGTTAGTGTGTCTCAATAAACTTTTCTTATCTACTGACATTGGTGGGATGTGCATTTGTGTCTGTGGTTCTCTTGACTGTTTCAGTCCTTTTTTTTGTGCTATGCTTTTCTCTTGAACCACTGTTGCACTCCCTGTTTATTCATATCTGTGTGCCCCCCAATTCCCATTGTTATTTATAAACTATGTATAAATATACTAAGAGTCAGTACAGAGATCTCTCCAATGATCTATTCATACCCAGGAGTCGGACTGTGATGTGGGGACATCCTCCACATCTAGGAAAGGAAGGTTTCTACACAAACATAGAAGAGGATTCTTTATTGTAAGAGCAGTGAGACTATGTGACTCTCTGACAGAGGTGGTGATGGTGAACTCACTAAAAGAGTTCAGGAGGGGCTTGGTGCATTTCTGGAGTGTAATAACAGGTTATAGTCACTAGATTTTGGGAGAAGGGTCGTTGTTCTAGACAGTTATTCTGACTGCCTGATTGAATTTTTTTCCTTAAAATGAGGAAAATTGGCTTTTTTGCCTTCCTCTGAATCAATTTGCAGGATAACAGGCTGAACTGGATGGATGCATGTGTTATTTCAGCCTTACAAACGGTTACTATAGGATACCGAAAATGCACAAATAAATAATCTAATTCTCTTCCACCCTAAATACATAGGCGACATGCCTGACTGGAGACTCTACTATGAACCATAGACTGGATTAGACTAAAAGATGGACTCTGTAGATCCGTAGAAGAGGAACTCTTGCCAGTTCCTCTTTGTGCCGGTCTCTACTCTCCTCCCACTCAACAACAGTTGCCAATGATATCAATATAGCCACACTCAAAGTAGGGGATTCCTTGAGATCCTACTTAAGTCCCTACCTCTAATGACTCAGAGATATGCATGAATGTCAAATCCCACAATTCATAGACTGCCTCCCTAATCAACATAAATTAAGAGCTCTTCCTTTCTCTCTCAAATAGTAGATTTCTACTATGGTACAACCCAGGACCCACATCCTGTACTAAAAGTGCTGTCAACTTTATCCATATCTACTAAGAGAATGTACTATGTTTAAAAAGGCTTCACAGTTTTAAAGGGGTTGTGCAAGCAATGGGTGGTGGGATAGGGGTGTTTCAATTTCCCCCTGTCCGCTGGCCCAGACCCATAAAAGGGAAGCTTACTTGCTTGATTCCAAATGCAGGCTCCCTACTCCATCTCCAGGTCTGCAATGCCCTGCTGGACTCCATCACTGAAAACATCTGATTTGACAATGCCTGCAGTCAATCACTAGCCATGACAGTGACCAGCTCCTATATGTCATGACAAATGGTCACATGATGCAATGGGTCACCACTGTGGCCAATGATTGGCTGCAGATGGCATCAAACTGGATGTTTTCAGCAAGGGAACCCAGTGAAGTATTGCAAGCTGGGAGGAGAAGGAACCAGCACCGGGAGGCAGGTAAGTAAGCTTCCCTTTATAGGTCAGGCCAAGTGGCGTTTACATAAGCCCCCTCCCCATTCTTGCACAACCCCATTAAGGCCCTGCAGTTGACGTCCAACTCTGCCCACCGGTAATCTACTAGCATAATATAATTGTACAGTTGTACAGGGCAGTCTATTAGAAAAGAGGTTGTCTGATCACTGTGGGTTCAGCTATTTTTTCTGGGGAAGGTGCAGCTGGTTGCACATACAGTATGTGTAGCATTACTTGATAGTCTTTCAAATGAACCATCCATACAACACACCCCTCTCTGATATCCATGTACCCTAGTAGGGGCCACCTCCTGTAAATTTCTGCAAGTTAGCAACACAAACTCAGGAGCGCCACCAAATGGCAAAACGTATCAAGAATGTCAGCAAACCAAGAAGTACTATAAAGAGCTGTGCTAAGTCATAACTTTTCTCTGCAGCTCCTTAGGGCGGTGTTCAAAATGTTTCTAATCTCCATAAATGACGTGGGAAAAAAAGAACGTCAACAAATGACTTTCGCTGATAAAAAGGTGACTGCAAATGTTCTTAAGGTGGACTTAAATGACATATTGAACAAAGATTTTTTCATGCATGCTATAAAAGGTGACCTAATACAATTCTACCTCTAAACAGCATGCGTTGTTAAGAAAATCAATGAAAGATGCAAGATACGATATTGTACATCAATCACTGTATTGCTTTCTAGTGATGAGCGGGAGGTGCCATATTCGATTTCGCAATATTTTGCGAATATTCAATTGAATATTCCTCATATATTCGTCGAAATGGAATATTCGTCATTATTCTATTTATCGCAAATAATATGCTATTTAATTATTCGCTTATTGCGAGTTGAACTTTGAACAGGGTATAAAGGAAACTTTCCTATTGGTTGGCTATCAAGAATTAACGAAGATAACGAATATAGCGCTATATTCTCTATATTCGTTAATTCTAGCAAGCCAACCAATAGGAAAGTTGACTGTACCCAGCTCTAAGTTGGATGCGCAATGCGAGAATATTACATTGCCTATTTTTTTGCAATAAATAGAATACTGAGTCATTATTCTATTTATTGCAAAAAATAGGTAAAGTAATATTCTCGCATTCCGCATCCAACTTAGAGCTGTCTATAGGTAACTTTTCTATTGGCTTGCTAGAATTAGCGAATATAAAGAATATAGCGCTATTTTCGTATTCGTCATATTCGTTAATTGTACCCAGCCAAACAATAGTAAAGTAAGTTGCATATACCCCGTTCTAAGTTGGATGCGCAATGCGAGTAATATTACTTAATATTCTCGCTTTGCGCATCCAACTTAGATCTGTGTATAGGCAATTTTACTTGGCTTGCTAGAATTAACAAAGATAAAGAAGACGAATATAGCGCTATATTCTTTATCTTCATTAATAGCGAAGATAAAGAATATTTTGCTATCATCGTTTTTAACAAAGATAATGAATATAGCGCTATATTCTCTATCTTTGTTAATTCTAGCAAGCCAACCAATAGGAAAGTTATACCCCGTTCAAAGTTTCGTTCACAGTATGCGAATATTACATAATGTAATATTCGCGTACTGCGAGTGGAATATTGAACCGGTATTACTTTCCTATTGGTTGGCTTGCTAGAATTAACAAAGATAGATAACATAGCGCTATATTCTCTATCTTAGTTAACGGTATCTTGGGTTCAGATTAATAAAAATAAAAAATAAAAACACAAAAAAACTGAATATTCGTTTTTTAGCGAATTAGCGAAGTGCCGGTATTCATAAAAAAGTTCGCTATTTAAATATTCGCGCTCAACACTATTGATTTCTTTGTTTTACATGCTGACTGGTGTGAAAGTAGGAATTAGACCTACCATTTTTACCCTTCTGGCCAATGTTGCCTTGGAAGCTTTCTTCCCCTTGTTTCAGCCTGGAAATTGAATGAAAATATTTGTATCTTTCCTATTGTTTGTAGCTTTTAGGTAGGTTAGAAGAGATCTTTGTCATTCTTTGGCTCCACACAAAAGGATGGCAATACTATTTCTTGGTTTAAATGAAAAGAGGAGACTACTTTAGGAAGGAAGGTAGGTGTCAAGGATGTAGAACAGTTAGCAGGAACTGATAAATAATGACAGACTGGCTTGATCCAAAACCAAGGAGCATATAGGTGAGCCCTTTAAAACCCTAAGAGCTCTCCCTGACTGCTACACATGCAAAGGCCTCAATAATAGACGACTGCATGCCCACGTACCTAAGACTGTGTGACACCTGAAAACCCTATAGTAGTGAGGGGACACGGCCACCGGCTCCCTGCACTGAATACGGAGGGAGTCAGGGTCACCTAGAATCAAGCCAGCAAACAAAACACAAAGTAAACGGAATGCACTTATCTTAGAGCAAAACAACTGCCGCCTCAAGCAGCACACACTTCATCCAGGAAGTAATATAAACCGCAAGGAGAAGCAGTATGAGAGGGAATATAAAGCAAGCCAATTAATCGAGATAAGAGACAGCTGAGGGAGAGAAAGGAACTGTGCAAAGTTAAACCAAAACAAAGAACGTCATACAGAAGACAGGGAGGAACCTCTGACCGATCGTCTCCCAGAACCGGCGGTGACAGTAGGATCTCATTTTAGAATGACTCTTCTAGAAATTTAAGGTAAGGTTCCCCAGTGTTTAATGTCTGGATCTCTCCTATTCTGCAGACCAATGTTATCACCACTAAAAATGCATTTTTAGGGATAGATCCTTTACCGAATTGGTTTGTATTGATTCACAGGGTTCGTTAGCTACACCATTTAGAACCACCATTAAGTCCCAAGGAGGGAGAGATGTTTTTAAAGTTGGTCTACTTCTTATGGTTGCTTTTATGAACCTAGTCACCCACCTGTTTTCGGTTAGGGAACAATTTAGGAACCAACTTAATACTGCCACCTGCACCTTCAGGGTACTGGGCCTGAGCCCCTTATCAAAACCTTCCTTAAAGAAATCAAAAACCTCTGCTAGTTTAGGGTATAGTGGATTCCCTTTCTTCGTCATTATACAGGAACAAAATATTTTCAATTTTTTTGTAAATTGTCGACATTACCCGTTTCTGACTTTTTTTGTAAGGTCAATATTACCTTGTCTGATAACCCTTGTAGTTTTAACAAGTCCCTTTCAGGATCCACACTGTCAACTTTAGTTTGTTAATATCTGGGCTCCTTGGGTCAAAAGATTTGGCCTCTGAGGTAGAGTTCTAGGCTGCTCCAGAGCTGGGAACCATGCTTGTTTTGTCCAGAATCAGGCTATCAAAAGTACTTTTGTTGATCCCAACCTGATCTTCCTAAGGACTGCTGGAATTAGAGGGAACAGAGGAAAGGCATATGCCAGCTCCAAGTCCCAGGCTTGGGACAAATCATCGATCACAGTTGGATGATCTTTGGGATTTAGAGAGTAGAAAGAGCTTACTTGGGTGTTCTTCTTCCTTGTAGCAAATAGGTCTATTTGGGGATACCCCATTTCTCTGTTATATTCTGAAACACTTGCCTGTTCAGAGACCATTCACTTGGGTCTAAACGATGTCTGCTTAAGAAGTCTGCAACCTGATTTTCTAACCCCTTTAGATGGACTGCTGATATTGACAAGACTTTTTTTTCTGCCCGAGTGAAAAATCGATGGGAAAGATGTTGAAGTAGAGGGTATCTTATCCACCCTTGGTGTTTGAGAAAAGCAAAAGTTGTCATGTCTGATAGGACCCTTACATGTTGTCCCAATAAGAGATTCTGTCCCTGCTTCAGGGAATTCCCATATTGCTCAGAGTTCCAGATAGTTCGAGGATCTTCTTTTTATTTCCTGATTCTTTTCGTGAGGTTCTCTGACCTTTACCACCATTCCAGTGACCTCATAGCTTTCTCCTGGACCTGGATATTCAGATTCAAGGACTGATGGTCTCCCCGTCCCATACAGAGAGGATCATTTTTGGTAATAGCTTTGAGTGGAACTGGCTCCATGGGACTGTCGCAATACAGGCTGTCATTAAGCCTAATTAAGCCTCATTGCTTGGAAATGGACTCCTTTACTGTATCAGCCCGAACTATAGTAGGCTATGTTTTAGTGATTGCGAAATTGGTGGTGGTACAGCACTGGAAGGAGCTGAAACCTCCAGACTTGAAGGAGGTGGTGGCGACACTTAACACCACATGGACTTACAGTATGAAAAACTAATTTCCTATAGGGTATTATGCAACACCAAGGTGGATAGAATATGGCAACTGTCGACAACACACCCTTCATGTAAACACTGAAAACTCAACTGCATTGGCTCCACATTAATTATCCATCCTAGATTCTGCAGGAGGGAGATGACTGTATGTCCTTGATTAGTTTCTCAACAGAGTCTGTGATCAAAAGGAAGTCAATGAAGATATGGAATTATTTTTATATTTATATATTTATATCTTTCTATATTTCGAATAGCAAGCATTGAAATTGATAATGTTTCACTTCTTCCCATATTGCAAAATGTAAATATTTTTGATAATTTGGGTGGATTGGCACATGGTGATATGCGTCCTTTAGGTCTAGGGTAGAAATTACTGCTCCTGGAGAAATTAGAGGTACCGTGGACCTGATGGACTTCATCTTGAACCGACGGTATTTTATACATTTGTTCAACAGTTTTAGGTATATTATGGATCTGAACGTCCCATACAGCTTTTTTATTAGAAAGAGCTTTGAATAATTTCCTCTGCCTTCCTGGTTCCTTGGTACCTGGACTATTGCTCCCAATTTTTAAAATTTTATTACGTCTTTTAGTAAGTTTTGTTGAACTATATCCATTTCATAGTTTGTTACAGTATATTTCTCTTAAGGAATTGACATACATTCTATCCTGTACCTCTTTTGTATTATCTGCAGTGCCCACTGATTCTGCTTTATTTGGTGCCAAGCCAGAAGGAACAATTTCAGCCTTGCTCTCTTTCCTCTTTTACGGTACGAACATCTTCCCAACTTCCCTTTGTCTTTAAACACTTGGTTTGTCTGTTGGAATCTCCTGTGAAAAAAACTAGTTTTTATTTTGGTCTTTCTTTTGGGAAGCCTTTCTTTTTATCTGAAGTTTTCAAGTATTTTGTGCAGGACTGGAACAAATACATATACTCCTGAAAAAGGAATCACACATAATTTGTTTTTTGATTGGATGTCAGGATTTTTGAGCCAGAGGGCCCTTCTAGCAGTGTTTGAGAGGGCTCCATTTCTGGCAGCAAATCTGACCGATTCCACTAAGGAATCAGCTATGAATGCCGTGGGCATTTTTAGTAAATAAAGGGATTCCAAGATATCTTCTTTAGGTGTTCCCATTTTTAGTTTGTAAAATATTTTATTGAAGAAGGCCGTATAAGAGCACATATGAAGATACAATAATACATCATACCGCAAGGATACATATGTTAGTGTTACAGCCACACATGTGATTTCAGTTTACAGTATAGATCATTCAAGTCAACGGCCAACTTCTATTTAACAAGTAAATAACGTTTGTGAACCCGGATTGAAGAAATAGATGCCCAATAATACAAAAACAACAATGACCTGTGATCATCTGAGGAAAAAAGGGGGGTTTATGAGCATGTATACAGAGAAGAGCGAGGGGAGGTTCTCCCTGGACTTATCAAGTAGCACGCTGTGAGGCTCTAAATCTCTTCCATGGACCCCACACCAATTCAAATTTATGTGTGGTTGCCGTATCCCATTGGGCGATCTGTTCCAGGCGACATATCTGATCGCATTTAAGGAACCGCTGACCAACAGATGGGGGGGGGTCTTGGGACTTCCACTGTCCGGCAACCAGTAACCTTGCTGCCGCCAGCAGCTGCTGGTTTAATTTGTTTTCCCATGCCCTTAATTGAAAATCCCGATCCCATCCCAATAGACACATCTGTGGAGTAGGGACAATATGACGGCTATATATTTTTGACAAAATCTCACAGATCTTGGACCAAAACGGTGTAATATTGTAACATGACCACCAAATATGTATATATGTGCCCGTTTCACGCCCACATCTCCAGCAGATAGGGGAGGTAGATGGATACATAGAGTGTAGTCTCTCCGGCATATAGTACCAACGCGTCAGGGATTTATAATAATTTTCCTGCAGGCGTGTGCATCTAGAGACACTGGGGGTGGCACGCAGAAGCCCCCTAATTTCTACCTCAGTAAAGGACAGTTGTGTGTCTGTTTCCCATTTAGAGATAAACGCAGGATGATCTGGAGCTCCATCTAACAGTAAAGCATATAGTCTAGACAACTTTTTCAGAGGTTCTTTTATGCTCAATACCATTTGTTCAAATTTAGAGGGTGCTATATCTCCCGTGATGTCCAACTGGGCCAAATATTGTCTGAGGTGCGATATATGGAAGGGGTTAAAGCAAGTAGAGGGCCAGAGTTGGGTTTCCACCTCTGGATTGTCAGAGGAGCAGGACACAAGATCCAGAATGTGAGTCTTATTGAGCTTACAAGTGGGGGTTAAGGTGGATCTAAAGTCTGCAGATGAATCCCACAAAACATCCGCAAGTTGAAAAAGGGGAGACAATGGGTTCGACAGGAAAATTGCGTCTAACTCCGAGTACCACAGTTTGATAGTATTCGCTGTGAATGTATTTCTAACCCTGTTAAGCAGTTCTAATCTATGGTTCCTTGCCAGTGCTAAAGAGTGTAACGGGATTTCCGCCATTGCATATTCTAGTTGGATATCTAGCCTGTCTCCGGGGTTTCTCAACCACTCTAATACCCTAAGCCCCTGCATGGACTTATAATACAGGTGAAAATCAGGAAGTCCCAGTCCCCCTTCCATCGCACGCCGCACCGTTTGGACATATGGTAGTCTAGGTCTTCCTCCCCTCCACAGGAAGCATGACAACACTCTCTTTAGATCAGTAAAAAGGGAGACAGGCACTTTTATCGGCAATACTTGCAGAAGATACAGAACCTTTGGGAGTATTACTGTCTTAATAAGTGTTCTACGCCCGAACCAGGAGGCAAAGGGGATATCCCAGGAATTTAAGAGATTCTTTATGTCTCCCGGCAGATTCCTATAATTAGCGTCATACAGTCCCAAAATATTTGGGGTTAGAGTAATGCCTAGAAAAGGGATACCTTGCTGAGACCAAACGAAAGGCGACTCCTTCTCCAGCAACACTTGTGTATTAACATCTAACGTGATATTAAGGGCCTGAGACTTAGTGAGGTTAACCTTAAAATTTGATAAGGTACCAAAAAATTCAAGAAGGGAGTGTATCTCAGGAAAGGCTTCAACAGGGTTCGTGACAATCAACAGCAAATCATCGGCAAAAGCCGCCTGGGTGTGTTCCTGCCCGCGAATCTTAACCCCTTGAATTTTGTTGTTAAGACGGAACGCCTGAAGAAGCGGCTCAAGGGACATAACAAATAAAAGTGGTGACAGGGGACACCCTTGACGCGTCCCGTTGCCAATCTCAAACGGGGGCGACAGGGTATTATTCACAAGAATTCGGGCGCTTGGTCTATTATACATGGCCATAGTGATATTAATGAATACCTTTGGAATCTGAAAGCTATGCATGGCTCTAGTTAGATATATCCAGTCAACCCTATCAAAGGCCTTCTCGGCATCAGTGCCGAGAAGAACCAATGGGACAGAGTTCTTACATGCGTATTGGATAAGGTTAATCACACGACTAGTGTTCATCCTGCCCTCCCTTCCTTTGACGAAGCCCACTTGCTCCATATGTATAAGGGAGGGAAGTAAGGGTTGCAGTCTGAGTGCTAACATCTTCGCAATTAGCTTCAGGTCTGTATTGAGCAATGAGATGGGTCGGTAGCTGGGACATGCTGATGGATCCTTGCCTTCCTTGGGTATTATTGTTATTTGTGCAGCTAAGGTATGTGGATGAAGGCCCAACCCCTCCCTCAGAGAGTTGTTCACTTAGAGCAGGCGAGGTAATAATATCTCCTTATATGTGGCATAATAGAGCATCGACAAGCCATCTGGCCCTGGACTTTTCCGTATTGGGGACGATTTTAAGGCCCCTTGTAGTTCATTCAAGGTAAAAGGCATTGCTAACGAATGGGATTGCGCCTCTGTCAAGGTAGGAAGCTTCAATGAGTGAAGCCATGAATCAGTATTTCTAATCCTGTCTGCCTCCTGGTCCGGGGTCTCCCTTTGCCTGATATTATAGAGTTGTGAATAATATTCAGAGAATCTTTGGGCTATTTGTTCGGTACGGAATAGGAGTTGAGCAGAGGCCGATTGGATTTTGTGGATAAACAAGTTGTTTTTCCTCCTTTTCAATTGGGACAGCATGAACTTTGACGCTTTATCTCTGTGAGCATAATGTTTAAATTTCGCAGAGAGATAGGCCTTCGCTGCCCGGATATTTAACAGATCCTTAAGCTGGGACCGCAATAAGTATAGTTCCTGCAATATTTCTGGGGTGATAAAGCGTCTATGAAGCTTCTCCTTACTCTTTATTTTCTCCAATAAACCCATAATTTCTATTTCTCTTTTCTTTTTAACATAGGCTCCTATAGATATAAAGTGACCTCTTGTGACCGCTTTGTGAGCCTCCCAAATCATGCCAGGTGATACGACAGTTGTCTCGTTATGCTCAAAGTATTCCCTTAATTTCCCTTCTATCTCTCTCTTAGTATTCTGATCTTGTAAAAGGGTCTCATTAAGACGCCAAATCATTTCACGCTTGGGGATATGTTTTGCTAAGTAGGTGTTCCCATTTTTAAAGGGTTTTCCAGTTGGGTCAACCATAAGAGCATAGATCTTGATACAGATGTAGAGGCTATATTTGTGCTGATTAAAGTCGAGGAGGTCACTCAAGTCTTTTTCAGAAGTCTGTCAGCTTTTCGGTCCATTGGATCCTTGAATTGGGAGGAGTCCTCAAATGGTATGGTCGTTTTCGTTGCTACTCTGACCAATGGTACGTAAATTTTTGGGATCTCATCCCACAATTTTGTTTCCTCCTTGTCAAAGGCAAGTAGATTTTTAAACTCTCTGGGAATAAAGAGTTTCCTCTCCACTTCCTCCCATTCTTCTAAAATCATTTCTTTTAGTTTAGAATTTACCGGAAAGAGCTTTCTCTTTTTTGCTCTTAAGCCTGCAAACATTTCATCCTGCACTGATCTCTTTTGCTGGATATTTTCTATATCCATAGTTTCTCTAATGGCAGTAAGCAAAGAATCCATATCATCTGACGAGAAGCAATATTTCTTCCTATCGTCATAGGATGTGGAAGGTAGGAAATCCTCACCTTCTTCCTCTCCCTCTTCATCCGACTGAGTATACCGGAATTCCATATCCTCTGAAACGGATTCTAGGTCCCCCCTAGATCCTTTTGTTTTTAGGGGTGTTAATAATTCCTGGAGAGGGCATTAGGGATGAAACTGACTCCTTCACTTCTTCCTGTATAATTAATCTAAGGTCCGTCAGTAAAGAAGGTTGCTCTTCCTTCATTATTTTATTGATACACTCAATGCACAATTGTTTTGTATATGAATCCTGAAGCATCCTGTTGCACGTAGCACATCTTTTAGGATTCTTTTTGGGTTCCACCTTATGGGTGCTCTTTCTACCCCTAGGAAGATATGATGGACATGGCCTTGAAATATGTAACCCCAGTATACTAAAAAAGGACAGGGATAAGCAAGTTAACTTATATGTCCTTGGACAGGAGGTTCTGTGCTTTGCTCTCTGCGACCATAGCTAGGGGCAACAAGCCATTGCTAGCTATTTGCACCATTTGCACGTTATGGCACCAAAAATGGTAAAAAGCAGATTGGACCCAGCATGCATGTGGAACCTGCACTCCCTGAATTTTATGGTGGCCATTATGGCACCTAACAGGTAGTATTTAGTGTTAGGTTCCCGTCTTATAGTGATCGCTATGACATTTGGCAGATGGGCCCAAATAATTTTGTACAAAATGTATTTGCCAAGAATCTCAAAACGTCACTGTGGCAGGCTGCCATTGCAACTGAACAGCTTCCCTGATCTCAGCAGTGCTCCTGGGATGTCACTAGGCAGATGCTATGGTAAAACAGCAGCCATCCCATGGCTACAGTGCCCGCTCAGCTTTATGTATGGCAGAGTATTTTAAGCGATTATTCTGCATTTGCTTAAATGGGTTATTTTGAATGTCAATTGTGCTTAGTTTGTGTCAGTTCTATCAGGTTTTAGTTTTTTTTGACTAGATAAAACCCCCCAAAAAAGATGGATAGAAATGGAAGGTGTTGCATTCTTAGCCTTCAATTTAAAAAGGGGCCAGGACCAGTAGGCCTGATTGTCAGTCGGGGCCTACCCGAACAGCCAGGGCCGGGCCGACACAGAGGCTGGGGAGGCTCCAGCCTCAGGGCGCTCCAGCCTCAGGGCGCAGGCAGGGGCCGGCGAGAGGGAGAGGGACTGACAGGGGGAACCGCTCAGCGCTCCCTCCTGTCATTCCCTGAGCCGGGCCCCGTCAGAGCGCTCCTCTCACCTCCATTATGCTGCTTCAGGCCCCCAGCATCAGGCCCCGCTGCCTCTGGCTCTAACTAGAAACAGAGTAAGCAGGTGGGCGGAGCCTAACGGACCTCCGTTAGGCTCCGCCCACCTGCTAATGTGTGGCAGTGCTGGGGCCTGATCCTGGAAGCCTGGAGAAGTGACCATAATGGAGGTGAGAGGAGCGCTCTGATGAGGCCCGGCATTAAGTACAGTGAAAATGCCGGGCCCCCTTTCATTAAATCTGTGACAACATGGGGGCAGAAAGAGCATGATAACATGGGGGGTGAAAAGAGCATGAAAAGATGGGGGAGAATGACGGGGCAGAAAAAGCATGACAAGAAGAGGGATTATGACAAGAGGGGGGCATGACAAATTACTATGTGGGGGCACTGCTGTGTGGTTGAGGGGGTGTGGGGACATTACTGTGTGGGGGGCAGTGTAGCTGACATTACTGTGTGGGGGCAGTGTGGCTGACATTACTGTGTGGGGGCAGTGTGGCGGACATTACTGTGTGGGGGCAGTGTGGCGGACATTACTGTGTGGGGGCAGTGTGGCGGACATTACTGTGTGGGGGCAGTGTGGCGGACATTACTGTGTGGGGGCAGTGTGGCGGACATTACTGTGTGGGGGCAGTGTGGCGGACATTACTGTGTGGGGGCAGTGTGGCGGACATTACTGTGTGGGGGCAGTGTGGCGGACATTACTGTGTGGGGGCAGTGTGGCGGACATTACTGTGTGGGGGGCGCGTGGCGGACATTACTGTGTGGGGGGCAGTTTACTGGGGGGCAGTTTACTGAATGACCACCAATAAAAGAGGTGGGGGTCACATATGCTATTTCATAATGACAGCAGGGCTCGTGCAGTGACTGTATTCTACTACACCTCCATCCCTCGCTCACTGGATATAATCTTATTAACTATATAACTGTAGTAAATCACTACAGTTATATAGTTAAGATTATATACAGTGTGTGTGGGGGGAGGGGGGTGTAGTAGAATACAGTCACTGCACGGGCCCCGCTGGCGCTGTCATCAAAAAAGCAGATACAACCCCACAGCCTCACCCCTTGTATTGGGGGTCATTCCTACATGGACCCTGTTATGGGGAGGGGGGATCTGTGGATGACACAAATGTGTCATCCACAGATTCCCCAATAACAGTGCCATCCATCACAGATCCTCCATAGCAGTGTCATCCACAAGTTGGAGGGGGGGGGGCGCACTTGGGCAGCTCAACCTCTGTTGGTGGTGGACCTTGTCCCAGCCCTGCGAACAGCACAAAGCTATTAGGTACAATTGTAGCCTACAGAAGACTGTGCGGTGACTTTAGTGTACAACTCCTGCAAATGACTTGATCTCTGAGCTACCGGACGATCAGAGCTGGACTTGGATCCAACAGAGCGAAAGCACTGACACAGCTAAGAAGATAGGCATACCCCCATTAAAAGGGTGCCTGGGAGTACAACCCAGATACTGACAGGAGGGGAAGACTGTGTAATTTCCTTAAACAGGACCTGTCCTCTCTTTCCCATGTAATAAGAATTTTAAGTATCTTTTTTTATGAGTGTTGTGCCATTCCTCTATTACTCCTGCTATAAGTTTATGAATAGAGGTACAACTGAGTCTTACCAGTGGGCTGCCTACGCAGTCTGCCAGCGACACCACTGATTGGACAGTGTAAGGCTGAATAGGAACACACCTCAAACTGATAACACCCAGTTGTACCTCTAAACTTTATAAACTTCTTGTATGACTAATGGAGTTATATGAAAGGTATTCCAGAACTGTCATTTCATTACAATGTTTTAAAAAAAAAAATTAAAACAGACCTGTCAGAAGTTGTGACAGGCCCTCTAATAGCATTGTAAAGCACTACAGACACTGTTGAGTATGTTTCTAAATTAGGCGTATTCCATTCCTTAGAAAAGAGACTGTTGCTGTAGAGACTGTGGGTCGATCATTACCCAATTCCAGCTCTTTCTGAGAGTGACTGCTGCTGTCTGTTGGGAAGTACACATATGTAGATTGTATCAGTTATCATAGATAAACGTTTCTACTAAACATCAGGTAAACATTACTTCAGTGAGAGCTGAGCTGCAGTAACCCAACACGGCCACTACACTTTGAATGGAGCTGTTCTATTCAAAGTACTAGTTGAACATTCGGGGTGCGGGGTGTCAGACCCTCACTGATTGGCTATTAATAACGTATCCTAGTCATCAATATCAGGAGCATGGAGATTTGTACCTATGAAACTGGCTGACCTGTTGCATGTGCGCTTGGCAGCAGAAGGCATCTGTGTTGGCCCCATGTCCATATGTGCGGCATTGTCACTGGAAAAACTCGCCGCAGAGAAAGAAGCGGCAGCCGCAGTGGCCAAAACAGAGGTCCTAGAAGCCTTGGAGTTTCCCGAATCTGAGAAACACAGCTAAGTACTTGGGCCAGACCTAGATCAACAAGATCCAGGACAGCGCATCTCAGAATATGTCCATCAGCATCCCAAGACAGATGACAACTATGATCCAGCATATCAACCAGCCTATACAGAGTGTCAAAGATCCTACTTTGAACCACAGTATCTCGAGCAGGACGGTATACAACAAAATCAATGCTAGCCACAATTACCGCCCTACAGAATGAGAGCTACAACCTTCGCTTCGACTTAAAGGGACAACCTTCAAGTCAGAACGGAAATATACAGACTTCCCTAAGCCAGAAACCCCTAAAAGGCATGGTAATACACCACACAGAGCATAACAACAACACACCAGGTAGTATTGGCGCTAACCAGGCCGCCATGGACTTCCCTAAGTTCTTTGTTAAAAACGGGAGCTGGTTAACAAAGGTTCATCGATCGCCCCGAGAACTACAGGCCATGGTGAGCCTCCTTCCAAAATGCCATAAGAGACTTAGATCTTCCCTGTAGTGAGGAGTTAGATCTCTTGGTAAAGTGGCTTGGAAGCGAGTCTGCTGAACACGCCAAAAGAATCAGACACCTTAACAAACTATCCGGGCAAAGGCCTAAAGATGGTGTGGGAAAGACTTGATGGGTGTTATGGGAAAATGCTTTATATAAGAGAATTGATAATTTTCCCACAATAGTGGGTAGGGGTCACCAGAAGCTCAGGGAACTTGTTGATAGAGGTACAGGTTGTTCAGGCAGACGGAGATCTGCCAGGGCTAGCATTCCTGGACACCGCCAGAGGTGTCAATCTGATTGTCCAAAAACTCTCTTATAATCTACAAGAGAAGTGGATCACGCATGGTTCCCATTATAAACGGTTTCTTAATGTACCCCCCCCCCCCCCTTTGTGATGTTTGTAGACTGTTACTCAACAGGCGAGGATTAGAAATTATCCCAGTTTTGACTTTACATTGACATGTCCCACTACCCCTGATGTCAAACCTTATAAAACACCAGTGGCAGTCCACAAAACTAACGTTGCCTCCACAGGTTCACCTTACAGGCCGTTTAAGTCTTCTCAAGAAGAGAACAAACTCAAAGATCTTACCAAAAAACCACATCCTCTACTAAAATGCAGAGCCTTCAGGGAGAAGTGTTTAGAGGACTGCAAATAATTCCTTATAGAAAACAACATCTGCTAGAGGTGCTGCGCTACAACACCGCACTTCGCCAGGAACTGTAAGGTCAGTGTGACATGCACAGAATGCGGTAGAACAGAACATAAACCGGCTTTACACCCTGGACCACCGTTTCAGGTATCATCCCATGCAAAGGAGCATGACAGAAAGCAGATAGACACTGACAGACACAGCAGTAGTCACTTCTCACTGTATGAGATCTGTAAAGGACTCGCTGGAGGGAAGTCCTGCTGAAAAATCTTGTCAGAGTTTATCCAGGCGGTCACCGAGACAAGGCGATCAAGATATATGCAATCTTAGATGATCAAAGCAACCGGTCTTTAGCTAAATGCACCTTTTTCGACACCTTCAACATCGTAGGGCCCAGTTCTCCATACTCCTTAAGGACATGTGCTGGTACCATTGAAACGGCGGGGAGGAAGGCAACTGGATAGAAGGTACAGTCCATAGATGGTCAGACCTGCTTCTCCCTGCCAATCATACTGGTGTGCAACCACATTCCTGACAACCAGTCTGAGATACTTACACCAGAGGTAGCAGCATACCACCCCCTCCTGAGGCATATAGCTCACCTTATACTGGAACTGGACCCAGAAGCCCTGATCACTAGGAGGAGCACACAAGCTGACCTCAGTCAACAGTATGCTCACCAACACACTTGAAAATGGACATCCTTCCCTATTCAAGCCATGTCATCAGCAGTTTGATAAAACAATTGCCACACAACGCTCCCATGCCTTGTCCTTTCGCAGATACCTCCTGTGAAGACCACCCCTGCGATGTTGAGCAAGATCACTTAGGATGCACAGTCTTCCACAGGACAAGAGAAGACAGCAGGGTCGCAATGTCAATAGAAGACAGGCTGTTATTGGATATCATGGATCAAGGAATAGTAAAAGACAAGTCAAAAAACTGGGTCGCACCTTTACCAATTAAACCCCGGAGACAACGTTTACCTGACAACAAAGAACTTGTCTATAGTTGATTTATCTCCCTCAAATGCAAACTTCAGAGGACACCAGAGACAAAAGAACATTTAGATACCTTCATGGAAAGAATATTCCAGAACAGCCATGCAGAAATGGCACTTACGCTCCAAGACTAAGTATTCGACTCCAGCGCCAGGTTCTAATGATGTCTTACTGTCTGGTTCATTAACAACAGACTTCTAGAGGTACTTCTCCGCTACCGCAGAGTTTCTGTATCACTTATGGCTGACATACAACAGATGTTCACTGCTTCTTCGTCAAGGAGAACATAAAAACTACTTGAGATTCAGAGGAGTTATTGAGCAAAGCCCCCCTCCCACGGTTTACAGAAGATATGCTGACTAGGCTCAACAGTCCTATCTCGGTGGAGGAGGTCCAAAATACTATTAAGGCCCTCAGTAATGGCAAGGCACCAGGACCTGATGGCTACACGGCTGAATTTTACAAGGTCATGAGCACGGACATATCCCAGTTACTCTCTGAGGTGTTTAATGCCTGTCTGAATGGCAGCTCTACGATGGTGTCGGGGGAATTAGCACACATTAAACTCATCCCAAAACCTGGTAAGGATGCCTCACAGATGGGTTCCTATCGCCCCATCTCCCTGATTAACCAAGATTTGAAAATCTTAACTAAAATTATGACCAATAGGTTAGCGGACAGTATGCCTTTCTTGATTGGTCCTCACCAAGTGGGCTTTACTAAGGGTAGGGCAGCAGTTAAAAATATCAGAACAGTATTGGCGGTTCAGGACTATCTGTTTCATGGTGAGGAGGGGACGGGGTGCCCTGCCCTTCTCTCAGTGGATGCAGAAAAGGCTTTCGACAATGTCAATTGGAAATGGTTGTGGAGAGTACTTGAAGCCTTTGGACTCACGGGACGGTTTCTCACGTTCCTGGACGGCATATATCGCTGCCCTAAGGCGCAGATACATATCCCTGGCTTTTTGTCGGTGCCTTTCCACCTCCACAGGGGGACGAGGCAGGGTTGTCCATTATCACCCCTTTTGTTCAATCTGGCCTTGGAACCTCTGGTCCGTTATCTGATTCACTCTGACGTTTACCGAGGAATCAAGGTGGGAAACTCGGAAGTCAAACTCACTTGCTTTGCAGATGACATACTATTGTTTATTAACTCCCCTGCGGATGACCTCACTAGAATCTTAGATGCTATACTTTATTATGGAGCTGTGACCGACTACCGTATCAATGCGAGTAAAAGTCAATTGTTATACTTGAAGGGACATGTCCGTGCTCATCACCCACCCTTGACTACGCAGTCCGTGGAAATAGTCCCCCAATACCTCAAATACCTGGGAATTAAGATAGGAAAGAGCCCACTTTCCCTATATAAATTGAACTTTGGCCCTTTAATTTGTAAAACAGTTGAGGAACTGGACAAATGGAAATCTCTGCCACTGTCTCTTTTCGGTAGAGCACATTTGATAAAGATGGTTAGCTTTGCACGTCTGCTTTACCCATTACAGACTATCCCGCTACTCCTAAAACATACAGATGTGAAGGCACTTCACGGCGCTTTCTCTAGATTTCTATGGAAAGGTAGGAGACCGAGGATCGCATATGCAAAGCTCTGCCTTCTTAAATGGGAGGGAGGCTTGCAAATGCCTAATGTGAGGAGCTATAACTTAGCCTCACTCTGCAGGCACATCAGAGACTGGGTAGCGCAGACATCCTGCTTCTCTAATGTGGCCCTTGAACGAGAGTTGGTTTCACCCTGGGATCTAGGTGCGCTTTTGCATACCCGGATCAGAGATGTCCCCCCATTACAACGCAAATACGCTATGTTGAGGGATACCATGGCGGCATGGAGGATTATACGTAAGTTATATCGATTACCAATGTACTTATCACCGTACATGCCACTATGGCAGCTTCCAGCTTTCCTGGCTGGTAGGCAATCTAGCCTGTTTATCAGATGGAAAGAGAAAGGGGTGACATTCCTGAGACATATACTAAACACATCTGGTGATGGCATTCAGACTTGGCCAGACCTGCAATCCCACCTGCAGCTCCCACCTTCCCACTTCTTGGCCTACACTCAACTGCAATCTTTTTGCAAGGCACAGGCCTTGACGTTAGGAGACAAAGAGCGCCTAACCTGGTTTGCATCTCTTGTGGAAGGTCAAAATCTCTCCTTGGCAGACTTAGATAGAAAAATACAGAATGTTACTGCAATGCCTATAGAAGCCAAAGTTTTCCACTCCTGGGATGGAGAGGTGGAAGATGACCAGTTAATAACCAAATTGAGGGAAGGCCTGGAGAGGGTTAGAGAAGCAATAATTGACGAGACGTGGAGGAAATGCACTTTAAGATCTTGCACAAAGCGACTTATGCATTTGACCTCTCATATAGAGATGCACCAGCGCACTATTTGCGTAAATGCCCTAAATGCAATCTACCAAAGCAAACCTGCTGCATTGCTTGTGGGAATGCCCTGCTCTACAGACTCTGTGGAATGAGGTGATAATGTTTATAAAACAGACATGGAGGTTAACAATACCGCCTAACCCGCTACACTGTATTTTTCAGTATGTCCCATTCGGCTTGAACGGAGAGATTACACACTCCACTAAAATCAAGGGAGTCCATGTATGCTTACTGGCTGCGAAAAAATCAATATTGAGGCACTGGCTCTACCCCACGACTCCAACGATTGACGAGGTACTGGGCATTATGAAAAAGATCCTGTATTTGGAGAGGCTAGAAGCTGAACATGATTAAGAGGCTAGGACTAAGCCTCTATTCATTAAGTGGAGGCAATTCGCTACCCAGGTTCTGACTTCAGCTGAAATCAAAGAACTGGTGACACCATTTAAATTCACCAAATGGTTTATAGAGGAGCAATTGCAGGGCACCTTAGGTAAATTGGAGGTAGGGAACACATAAGGTATCAGGCTGGCGGGATTTGAAATCCTGGCTGGTTGATTTTAGCCGTTTTCAGAAGGGAACTGTGACGGAACGCCTGCCACCCCGACTGGGTGCCTCCGTCGACCGATGCGCCTAGTGCTTGCCAAGGACCATCAGCACTGCACTCGACACCAGAACCACCACAGACCCCACAAACCGCCTTCCGCTTGATTGGGGTCGTCGTTGCTCTTCACCCACTCTGGACCCAAGGCCGGGCTCCAGCTTCCAGTGGGTGAACCTCTCCTTAGTCCAGAGAGCGAAACAGGAACAAGAACAGCTCTCACAAGAGCTAGGGAATATACTCTGGAGAGTATAATGATTATAGCAATCCCCAGAGTGTAGTTCTCCAATCCCCCAAACATGAGCCCAGACTTCATGAAGGGTAGAACAGGACCCTTTAATGACAGCCAGCACTCACAATTTATACAGATCCACAGGCCCGAGGCACACCCCTCTGCCTGGGATACAGATAACTCAGACAATAGACTAACTTAATATACATACACAGTTCTGGTGGTCTAACATTATAACGCAATGAAACAGATCCCCCCAGTGTCTCAATGATGAATAGGAAGAGAGGACACACATGTGATGCGATTATCTCCTGAGTGTATCAGAGGGCGATCCACTCCTCTACCCCGGAGTCAGCTACTTTAATCCCATCACTAGCACAACAGAACAAAGGGACAAATGAACCAACACCTTTCCTGGGAGCCTCAGTGTAGAGTTAACCCTTCTTGTATAGCTGGGTTCACCCCTGCACCTTCAATGGACAACAGGAACGATAAGGCCTATAAAGTCCACACATAAATCAGGGCTCACTGTTCCTTGTAACCCCCAAGAGGTCTGACGGGGTCTCCATGGTTCTGGGTCCATAGTCCGTAGGAAGGAGGCTAGCTCTCAGTCTTCTCCAGCAGCCCCAGTGATGGTTCAGTCCATCACATTTCTCCCCTCCCAACAGTAGACTAACGAGGTATCTGACCTCCTGTCGGTCAGTGCCTTGGTTAGTCCAGCAACCCACCCACAAAACATAATCAACAGATTGGCCCACCCACAAGAATTGGTTATTGCTCCTGGGGTAGTGGGTAGCTTGTTCATGTCCAGGGGCTTCACCACAGCTCTGGGGGGTACTAGCCTTCCGGATCAGTGGGTTGCTGAGTGGGTAGAGACCAGCGGTACTCTGCCCTGTTGCCAGCGCTACCACGGGAATAGCCTGGTTAGCACGCTCCTCCCTCTGGACCTGGTGTTGCTGCTGGAGGGGAAGACAGGCTGTCTCCCCTTTGGATATACAGCCCTGCTGCTGGGGAAGAGGGCCGACTGTCCCTACTCCCTGTGGTTTGGGCACAGAGACCACGGTCCCATCTGCACAGGTGTGGGGCTTATCATCTCCCCTTGGTGGGCTGGGCTGCCGCTGGGAGGGGGGAACGAGGTTCTCCCCTCCTGGTAGAATACTCTGCCGCTGGGGAGCAGGAACGAGGCTGTCCCCTCCTGGTAGAATACTCTGCCGCTGGGGAGCAGGAACGAGGCTCTCCCCTCCTGGTAGAATACTCTGCCGCTGGGGAGCAGGACCGACTGTCCGTACTCCCTGTAGCTTGGGCGCAGAGACCACGGTCCCATCTGCGCTGGGGGGGCTTAGTGTCTCCCCTGGTGGGCTACGCTGCCGCTGGGAAAGGGGGTAATAAGCACCTCTCCCTTACACACCTTCAGCCGCTGGGGAGAGGGGTAACAGGCTCCTCTCCCTGACACTCTCTCTGCTGGTGGAGAGGGGAACCGACTGTCTCCCCTTCCAATAATGCGCTCTGCCGCTGGGGAGTGAAACCGGTGGTCTCTCCTCTCTGTAATGTACTCTGCCGCTGGGGATCTGGGCCGATTGCCCAGCATCCCTGTAGGGCCGGTAGTGAGACCGCAGTCCCATCTCCACCTGCCATCTGTGGGTCTTCCCAGGACCAGTCTATGAGGTCCCTCAACATTTGAGAGTAGGGACCACCTGCATCTGCACCCGGTAACTCCGGCTGCTGCTGGGGATCGGGGCCAGCTTCCCAGCATCCCGGTGGGCCCGGTGGAGAGACCTCAGTCCCATCTCCACCTGCCTGTTGTGGTTCCTCGCAGGACCAGTCTATGAGGACCCCTACTTCGGGTTCCTCTGGCCGCCTCCGGGGGAAATGGTTAACCTCCTCGAATGGAGCCTCTCTTTGGCTGCTATAACGCTCCTTCTGCTGAGCATACTCCATCTTTTTCGCCAGCCGGAATTCTCGGTCCAGCCTTGTGTTTCGCTCGGCCATGACCTGGTTCCAGATCACCCGGCGTGTCTCCATAGGTACATCATCCCCATACTGGGCCACTCACTGCCTTACTTCAGCCAGCCAATTATCTCCAGAGCCAGAGCCTTCCATACTTGTCTGCTTCAAGTCGCTGGATCCCTCTGCTCCCAGGGGCGCTGTATGGATACTAGCGTTGCCTTCAGTTTGTAATTCCACGAACGGTGTCTCAGAGCTGCTTTACCTCGCACTAGGACGCCATCCCACTGCTGCCACCAATGTGACGGAACGCCTGCCACCCCGACTGGGTGCCTCCGTCGACCGATGCGCCTAGTGCTTGCCAAGGACCATCAGCACTGCACTCGACACCAGAACCACCACAGACCCCACAAACCGCCTTCCGCTTGATTGGGGTCGTCGTTGCTCTTCACCCACTCTGGACCCAAGGCCGGGCTCCAGCTTCCAGTGGGTGAACCTCTCCTTAGTCCAGAGAGCGAAACAGGAACAAGAACAGCTCTCACAAGAGCTAGGGAATATACTCTGGAGAGTATAATGATTATAGCAATCCCCAGAGTGTAGTTCTCCAATCCCCCAAACATGAGCCCAGACTTCATGAAGGGTAGAACAGGACCCTTTAATGACAGCCAGCACTCACAATTTATACAGATCCACAGGCCCGAGGCACACCCCCTCTGCCTGGGATACAGATAACTCAGACAATAGACTAACTTAATATACATACACAGTTCTGGTGGTCTAACATTATAACGCAATGAAACAGATCCCCCCAGTGTCTCAATGATGAATAGGAAGAGAGGACACACATGTGATGCGATTATCTCCTGAGTGTATCAGAGGGTGATCCACTACTCTACCCCGGAGTCAGCTACTTTAATCCCATCACTAGCACAACAGAACAAAGGGACAAATGAACCAACACCTTTCCTGGGAGCCTCAGTGTAGAGTTAACCCTTCTTGTATAGCTGGGTTCACCCCTGCACCTTCAATGGACAACAGGAACGATAAGGCCTATAAAGTCCACACATAAATCAGGGCTCACTGTTCCTTGTAACCCCCAAGAGGTCTGAGGGGGTCTCCATGGTTCTGGGTCCATAGTCCGTAGGAAGGAGGCTAGCTCTCAGTCTTCTCCAGCAGCCCCAGTGATGGTTCAGTCCATCACAGGAACCTCACGCAGTCTTTATATGGATCAACATTCATATTCTGTTCCACATGATCGGGCACTGTTGTTGAAATGTTGGAGGGAAATGTTGTGCGGGTGGGGGGAGGAGGTTGGGAGAAAATGGAAAATGAGGTGGGTGCTTGTGCATTGTAAACCACACCTGTAATAGGTTACTTGGTGATTGTATCCTGGATATCCAACTTTTCTTGTAATTACCCCCTGGGGGTTCATACAGTACTGTATGGTTAATGCACCTTTTCCTCAATAAAAACTTTTATAAAAAAAAAAAAAACTACTTGAGATTCTTCTGGTACCGCAACAACGAAAATCACTGAAAAAAAGTGCACCACAATGATAAGCAACTGACAACAATGGCTAATCCCTCAAGCTGATGTTAAAAGTTGATACTTTCGCTAATATCTTCCAGTCAGGAACATATCGGAGCTCCTTCATGCACCACAACAACAACCCCAATGATGACATTATAGAGTACAGAATGAGAGTGCACATCTTCGGAAACAGTCCTTCCCCTGCAGTCGCTATCTATGGTCTCAGACATTCAGCCTGAGAGGGTGAAACAAAGTATGGGTCAGATGTCATATCCTTTGTGGAAAAAGACGTGGACGACAGCGTGAAATCCACACTCACGAAAGAGACCGCAATCAGTCTCCTGAAAAGGGCTCAAGAAATGCTTGCGCTACCTAATTTGAGGTTGCACAAAATCACCTCCAACAGCCGTGATGGAGGCCTTCTCATTAGTGTTGGGCGAGCATGCTCGGCTGAACACCTTTTTTAATTGATGTGCCAAGCAGCGCTATGCTCGAGCCTCCTCCCCGCACATTTGTTGGCTGCTACCCAGCCAATAAACGTACGGGGAAGTACTGCCACTCACTGTAATGCCGTAGCCATGTTGGTTACTTAAATTACAGTGATTGGCCGGCCGGAATGCGTCATCGGGTGCTATATGGCACTCGATGACACGTGGGTCGGCTCAGACTTAGTCAAGGCGAGCTGCAACAGAAGGGACAAATAGTGTAGGGAGAGGAATTGTGTTTTTTTAGCGAGTTTTAAGTGTTAAAAGGTCTTAGAGACCCAACAGTCCTTTTAAGGACTATTGTTTTATCTGGCTGCAAAATATATTAGCGCAACATGAACTAAATTGCATGCAATTATTTCGCTGTTGGTGACAGCAGCGACATTACCTGTGCTACATCTCCTGTATAACATTAGCCGCTGGTGACAGCAGCGACATCCTGCGCTATATCTCCTGTATAACGTTAGCCGCTGGTGACAGCAGCGACATTACCTGCGCTACATCTCCTGTATAACATTAGCCGTCGTGACAGCAGCGACATTACCTGCGCTACATCTTCTGTATAACGTTAGCCGCTGGTGACAGCAGCGACATTACCCGTGCTACATCTCCTGTATAACGTTAGCCGCCGGTGACAGCAGCAACATTACTTGCACTACATCTCCTGTATAACGTTAGCCGCTGGTGACAGCAGCGACATTACCTGGCTACATCTTCTGTATAACGTTTGCGCATCCCAAAAAGCTGTGACATTCCCTGTAATTTTCATTAGCCGCTGGTGACAGCAGAAACATTACCTGCGCTACATCTTCTGTAGAACGTTTGCTCATCTCAAATAGCTGGGACATTCCCTGTAATTTTTTATTAGCCGCTGGTGACAGCAGTGACATTACCTGCACTACATCTCCTGTATAACGTTTGCTCATCTCAAATAGCTGTGACATTCCCTGTAATTTTTTATTAGCCGCTGGTGACAGCAGCGACATTACCTGCGTTACATCTCCTATATAAAACTTTTCTGTATCCCAAATATCTGGGACATTTACTGTAATTTATTTGCGCATACACTTACAAAACCTGCGCTACTGTACGTGTGACATGATTGCAAGCATATATACCATTTAATATGATGAAGGTGATCAGTAAGGGACGGGGAAGTGGCCGTGCGGCTGATGGTGCACACAGAGGCCGTGGCCCTGGGCGCCATCAAACTGTGCCTGCTGCTAGAGCACAAGAAACACACCCATCCATGCTACCTAGCTTCATGTCCCAGTTTGTAGGGTGGCGCAGGACAAGACTCTCAAAGTTAGACCAGTGCGTTCAGGTGGTCAGTTGGATTGCAGCAAATAATGCTTCCAGTCTGTTAGGCACCACCCTGTCTTCCTCAAAGTCCAGTCTCTGTAGCCAAGAGTCTGGTCATCAGACTCCTCACCCTGATCCTCCTTCCTCCCACCATGGAGAGTCTTAGCAAACAAGTAATCCCACATTCGGATATTCCAAGGAGCTCTTTTCATCGGCCATTCCTTGATTTGGCCCTCTCGCCCTCTTGAAGAGGGACATGAGGATTGAGGAGATCTTGTGCACCGATTCCCAAACTCTTGAGCATCCACAGTCAGAAAAAGATGACGGTGGGGAACGGCAATTAGTGTATCAAGAGGTAGATGATGATAATGAGACACAGTTGCCAATAAGTCAACCGCATATAGTGTCAAGAGTTTCATGATGAGGATGATTCACAGTTGTGAATAAGTGAGGTTGCTGTTAGGTCTACAAGTCAGGAGGATGACCAGAGTGAGGAAGTGGAAGAAGAGGTGGTGGACGATGAAATCACTGACCCAACCTGGAAAGGTGGCAAGCCGAGCGAGGACAGCAGTACAGAGGGGGAGGGATCCACAGCACTGCAACAGGCTGGAAGAGGCAGTGGGGTGGCAAAAGGGAAAAGGCGGGCCACACCAAACAGGCCTGCAACTGTTCCCCGGAACACCCCCTTGCAGCAATCTCCCTTACCAAGGGATAGGTGTTCCGCAGTCTGGTGAAAAGTGCGGACGACAAAATAATTGTCATTTGCAACCTGTGCCGTACCAAAATGAGCAGGCGCGTGAACACTAGCAACCTCACCACCACCAGCACGATCCGCCACATGGCATCAAAGCACCCTAATAGGTGAGCCAAACACCTGGGTCCACAATCAGTGTCTGCGGGTCACACCACTGCCTCCTTTTGACCTGTGTTACGTGCTGGCCAATCCCCTGTCCAAGACGTAGTCCCGGATGCCTCCCGCCTTGCACCTAGACCTTTGCAAACACTATCATCTAGCACATCCACTTCTGTGTCCCAGCACAGCGTACAGATGTCCATACCCCAGGCCTTTGAACGAAAGCACAAAAACCCAGTCACCACCCAGAGGCCACAGCATTAAATGCTCACCTTTCCAAATTGTGGGCCCTGGAAATATCGCCATTTAGGCTTGCGGACATTGAGGCTTTCCTGATGGTGGTGGCCATCCCTCGTAACTCAGTCCCCAGCTGCCACTATTTTTCCCGGTGTGCCGTCCCCGCCTTATACCAGCACGTGACCCGTAACATTACCCGTGCTCTGACCAACGCTGGGATGTCACAGGTGCTACCGACACCAAGGATTGCGGGCCCTGTTTCCATCAGGAGTTCCGCCAAAATAACAGAAAACAATGCACTATTAAATTAGATGCTTGCATCTAATTTTATAGTGCATTTTTTTCTGTTATTTTGTAAATTCAGCCATATACATCCGCACATTTAATACCAGATCGTGCAGGATGGTTTATATATTTTTTTTTCTGAGTGGCAACTTCATGTGTGAATACGCTCCTACACTGGGAGTGATATTCAAGTGCACTTTTGCCCCACCTATCTAATAGGTGACCCTAATTAAGGTGGTACATATAGGTGTGTGTGTCTCTCCTCCTACCGGTTGCTGATGCACATGGAGGTAACAAGGGGCAGCACACCATATGTGCGGGGACTGTGCTCCTGAAAAATGCGTCACAGCATGAATAGGTTAGCATAGGAACCCGCCTGAACTGAGACCACCTTGTCGCCGGTAGGTGGGCTTAGATGTATTTTGATCAAAATGTATTGACCAAGTGTCTCAGTTTTTATCAAGAGTGAGGGCCTAGTCCATATGTTATGCTTGCATCTAATTGTTTTCGGTTATTTTGCAAATGCAGCCATATACATCTGCACATTTAATACCATATCGTGCAGGATGGTTTATATTTTTTTTTTTCTGTGATTTCTGTCGTGGAGAGGACTAGCAAAATAGTGCAATACCAGAAGGTCTTTGTGAAAAAATTGCTCCAAAAATTTCCAGCTGACAACGCTGTTGGCAGAGTACATAGTTCCTTGGGCAACAGAGGAGGAGAGGCGAGGGGAACACACCCAGAGGCAGGGCAACACTCTCCAAGGCCTGGGACAGTTTCATGACACCCCACCAGCACCCTCACCCTGATGCGCGGCCTAGTGTCACAAGGAGGGAAAAGCTTTGGAAGATGGTGAAGGAGTACGGAGCAGACCGTGTCAGCATCCTCAGTGATCCCTCTGTGCCTTACAACTATTGGGTGTCCAAGCTGGACACGTGGCATGAACTGGTGCTCTATGCTTTGGAGGTGCTGGCCTGCCCTACCGCTAGCGTTTTGTCAGAGTGGGTATTTAGTGCTTCTGGGGGCATAATAACTGACAAGCGCATCCGCCTGTCAACTGAAAATGCTGACCGGTTGACTCTTGACTGACTGACTGTTGAACAAGGCCTGCATTGCCCCTGACTTCTCTACTCCTCCAGAGGAAAGTGGCTGAACATAAAGGCACTTTAAATGTGGCTTTTAAGGCTGCTTTCACACTGGCGTTAGGTGCTGATCCGTCTGGTATTTGCACAGACGGATCCGCACCTATAATGCAAACATTTGTATCCGTTCAGAACAGATCCGTTTGCATTAGCTTTTAAAAAAATTACAAAGTCCAAAACGGATCTGTTTTGAATTACATTGAAAGTCAATGGGGAACGGATCCGTTTTCAAATGCACCATATTGTGTCATTGAAAACGGATCCGTCCCCATTGACTTACATTGTAAGTCAAAACGGATCCGTTCGGCTCCGCATCGTCAGTGTCCGCCTCCAGAACGGAATGGAGACTGAACAGAGCCGAACTGATGCATTCTGAGCGGATCCTTATTCATTCAGAATGCATTGGGGCTGAAATGATCCGTTTTGGACTGTTTGTGAGATCCCTGAAACGGATCTCACAAACGGAATCCAAAACGCCAGTGTGAAAGTAGCCTATGGTGTATTGAATAGACTGTATTCCCATGCACCCCTTCCACCATAAAAAGGGTATATGGTTCGATCCTCCCTTTCTCGTCCTCCTCCTCCTCCTCCTCCTCCTCCATCAACATGCTTATTAGGCTGCCCTCGCTCCTAATGTTTTAGAGGGTCAGCTCAGCAGCAGACCCTAACCCTTAATTAGTGTCGGACTGGGATGCCTAGGACCCACCAGTAAAATTCATTCTGGGGGCCCAATGTATAGCGACATGCAAATATTACCTGCCCACACAGAGGCAGACAGCAACAAGATGCTACAAGATGATTCATTATGGGAGTCTCTGCAACAACTTCAAAAGGTGGGTCCCAGTTAAGAGAGGAAACTGGCTGGCCTGCCTCTATTCCTAGAGGCCATTTTAACCTTTTGATGTGTCTATAATAACAAACTGGATAGTCTACCCGGTTTTTATATTGATATAGGTTATTTGAGATGCTGTGCTGGTGGACATGGGGCCCACCTTTTTCAGGGGCCCACTGAGGGATTCCCCTGTGGGCCAGTCCGAACCTGCCCATTATGTTTTAGAGGGTAACCAGCAGCAGACCCTCACCCCTAATGTTTTAGATGGTCAAATCAGCAGCAAGCTCTCACCCCTAATGTTTTAGAGGGTCACCAGGAGGACCTCGCCCATAATGTTTTAGATGGTCAGATTAGCAGCAGGCCCTCAAACCCTAATGTTTTAGATGGTCAGCTCAGCAGCAGGCACTCACCCCTAATGTTTTAGAGGGTCAGGTCAGCAGCAGACCCTCACCCCTAATGTTTTAGATGGTCAGATCAGCAGCAGACCCTCACCCCTAATGTTTTAGATGGTCAGATCAGCAGCAGGCACTCGCCCCTAATGTTTTAGAGGGTCAGCTCAGCAGCAGACCCCGACCCATAAGTTTTAGATGGTCAGATCAGCAGCAGACCCTCATCCCTAATGTTTTAGAGGGTCAGCTCAGCTGCAGCAGACCCTCGCCCCTAATGTTTTAGATTGTCAGCTCAGCAGCAGGCCCTCACCCCTAATGTTTTAGATGGTCAGCTCAGCAGCAGGCCCTCGTCCCTAATGTTTTAGAGGGTCAGATCAGCAGCAGGCCCTTGCCCCTAATGTTTTAGAGGGTCAGCAGCAGGCCCTTGCTCCTAATGTGTATGATGCCCTCCTTTATGTGTAATAAAGGGTGTATTGGAGTGCCGGTTCCTTGTAATTTTTGGCAGCCCTTTAACTTAGTGCATAGACTTTATGAGTGTAGGCGTCCCAGTACCTGAACAATTGTACCACAATGTGAATGAGGCCCTCCTTTATGTGATATACAGGTAGTATCAGAGTGCCTCTTCCTTGTAATTTTTGGCAGAACTTGCACTTTATATACAAGTAAACATACAGGAAAGAATGTTTCCTAACAATTTTTTCTCTAAAATTGATTTTAACTTCGGTTTTGTGCGCATTATTGTAAGTCTGTAAAAGTGATGTACTACTCGGACAACATGGTTCCCAGCAGCGACCTGGGAGTCCAAGATGCATCCAGAAGTAATCATTGGTCAGCACTCCACTTTAAGTACGCGGGTGCTCTGTGTTCGGGAAAATCCCAATCGTAGTAGTGAATTATACCACGGCACTCCACAGAATCTCTCAATATATTTATATTTTTATTGAGCAATGTTTCCAAAATTGCCACCACAAAAGTATATCAGACATATGGCCTACGTTTCGGTCCTCCGGACCTTTCTCAGGGCCTACAAAATTAGATATAAGCAAAAAATTCAGCCTACATTATACAAGAATCAAACATAAAATATCAGGCATAAGATGCCATCTGCAGCAATCAGGACTATAATATAATAACAGAATTGGAAAAAATATTGTTGATTTATACTTAATGTACTCGTTCTGTAAAAAGGATAGCAAGCAGGGGTCATTATAGGTCATCATCTGTCACATATAGGATTATGTAATTATTGGTACAGGTGGAGGTATATTTCTCTCTAAAGATAAATAAACAAAGATCATCCAAGTCCCTATAGAGTAACAAGACACCCACTGTGTCCATGGAATGAATATAGGTACAAGTAATGCAGCGGAATGACTAACAGAGTCCAGTATATTTACCTTTGTAAATCGTGTTTGGGAGAATCCTGGTGGCTTGTTATTCCCCGCCGAACGCCGGGTTTAAATAGCCATGTTGGGGCGTCACTTCCGGTCGCGTCATAACCGGAAGTGTGTCATACGGACATGCGCATTAGTAGCACTGAGGCCAGAAGAAGTTAGGGCATGGGCAAAGTGTGATATCGGCAGTATAAAGCCTTAGGAACTAGCGACCAGGATAAACGCTTGCTGATATATATAGAATGCAGGACATATTGAAATAGTGAGATGTCATCTTAATGTCACTTCTATTGAAAAGAGACATAATGCTATGTAATTATTTTGTGTTTAAGTTTAACTATTGGGGTTGAGAATCAAGCTATACTATAAGGGTCGATATGATATAATGTGTATGTTTGATGTATATGGGCAACCATTAGCAAAAATTGTAGATGTCTATAGCAATCAGATCACCCACTGTGTTCTCATGTTCCAAGGTCAATCAAATATATCTATATACTTGGTTTGAGATATAAATATGTTAATACTAATGTTAGTAAATAAAGACATATATGTTATCTATTAGTAGCTTCCCATCAACAAACCATATAGTACATCTCAAAAAACCCTACCTGAATAGCATTCATTTAGTCTGCAAAATAGAATAAAGAAAACTAGTTAGAGTAACCATTAATTATATACAAAAATCAAAATCACGGTTTAGTCCTAATGGATGCATGGTTTGTAGTTCATGGATCCAATAGGATTCCCGTTTACGTAACAACATCTTGCGGTTTCTGCCCCTGCGTGGCATGGAGACATGATCTATCACCTGGAATTTTAGTTGACCAATTTGGTGACCAGTTTGTATGAAGTGGTGTGGGATTGCTAACTCTGTTTTGAGACAACGTATATCAGACTTGTGTTTGCATATACGGTCTCGCACACTCTGGGATGTCTCACCAATGTATGCAAGACCGCATGGACATTTGATCAAATACATCACATATGAAGTCAGGCAAGTGTAGAAACCGCGAATGTTATACTGTTTACCCGAATGAGGGTGTGTAAAAAGGGACCCTCTCTGGACATTAGTGCATTAAGTACAGTTAAGACAAGGGAAGGTACCTTGTCTGGGACCTCTAAGAGTGGTTTGAACATTATGCGTTTTATCGGTGCCAACATCGGCGTGGACCAAAGAATCTCAGATTTTTAGGATGTTTATAGCACATACGTGGCGGATGTATAAATTCTTGAATCGATGGATAGGATTTTGCCAATAAGGGCCAATGTTTCTGTATTATATATTTAATACGAGAGATAAACGGATGATATGTAGTCACCAATGGTATCCGTGGAGATTCTATTTTAGGTACACGTCGGTGTTGGCTGATTTGTAACATTTCGTTTTGTAAAAATCGATGTGGGTAACCACGAGCTGTAAATTTAGAGGCCATTTCGGATAGGCGAAGTTGTTTCTGTCCAGGATCACTCACTATCCGGGACAGACGCATAAACTGTGATCGTGGGAGTGAAAGTTTCGTGTTTTTTTGATGATTGCTGGAAAATAACAGCAAAGTATTTCTATCGGTGGGTTTAGTGAAAAGATCTATTGAAAGTGTGCTGTCAGAGTTCTTGGACACAGTAGTGTCCAAGAAACTGACAGACTCCAGATCAATGTTAGCAGTAAAGGAAAGACCCAATACCATGCTGTTAAGATCTCGATAAAATATAGAGAACGTATCTTGATCTCCTTCCCAGATACAGAAAATGTTGTTGATAAACCGTGCCATACTAATGCGTGTGTCTGGAACAGTGGGTGGGGATATACATGTTCTTGTTCAAATCTGTCCATAAAGATATTTGCATATGGGGGGGGCTACATTAGCCCCCATCGCGGTTCCCTTACACTGCACAAAATATTCATCACCAAACATAAAAAAAAAAATTCTAATACTAATCGTAATAGATCGATACAAAAGGACTGTTGATCTGCCGAAAATTCTGTAGATGCCAGGAGGAGTCTGACCGCTCTTATACCTCCCTCATGTGATATGGAGGTATATAGGCTTCCCACGTCTAAAGTAACTAAAAACGCTGTATAAGGAACTGTCTTGATGAATGAAAGTATCTCTAGGAAGTGTGATATGTCAAGGAGAAATTATTTTGTTAATCGTACAAAAGGAGTAAAAATTTTCTCCAAAAAGATGGACAAAGGGGCCAGTAATGACTCGGTCGAGGCAACAATGGGGCAGCCAGGTGGTCTCTCCAAACATTTATGAATTTTCGGCAGTATATAAAACACCGGAGTGACAGGATTTTTATTATTTAGAAATACATATGTAGCTTTATCAATAGTACCCAATGTTAGGTAGCCGGATAGCACAGTCTCTATCTCCCTTTGGACAGTAAAGGTAGGATTGGTGGTGACCTTTTTATAGGTATCTTGATCAGAAAGCTGTCGCTTAATGCATCCAGACATCAAGATGCATCCAGACATCCTCCCCATGCTGTTCCTGAACCATTTCAGTGGTGTTTCCATCAATTTCTGACCTTTTCCTGTGAACCAGACACCCTCCCCTCTTCAGAGCAGGGGGTGTCTGGTTTAATGCTCTGGTTCTCCCATTGACTTCCATTGTGTTAGGGTGCCCTTCACACGCAGAGGAGTTCTGTCCACCATAAACAGCTTATATGATCCTCTGGGATTCGTAGCGCCTGTTACAATCCAAGGCAAAATGATGTTAAGAGACTTCACCACAGAGACGTCTGATTGCGATGAACCGCTTCCCATAGAGAAAAAGGACCTGTGGACAGATTGGAGGAAGTCTCTTGAAGCTTTGACTAGCCTTCACGCAGCATGACCCTATGTGTTATGGGTGGTAGTGTCAAACGAGGCTCACCTGAGTCAGGGGACACCCGAGCTGGAAGTATGGAGTCCAGTGGCAAAGGCCCACAGAAGCAGGGGGCAGGTAGCGTGGTCGATCAGTCCAGGTCGGCAGCAGAGATGGCAGCGAGGTAACAGCAGGAGTAGACTGAGGCGTGGTCGGTGGTAAGCAGTGAGTCAATGCAGGCGGCAAATCAGCGAGGTCAAACGGTCCGGGTTGGCAACGATGGTAAATCAGCAGTAGTGGTGGAGGAGCAGAGAGGAAGCTTGCTACAGGCTTGGAGGCACAATAACCAGCGGGGGTCAGGTGCAAGAGGCTGGGCTTATAAAGAGGAAGTAGCAGGTGCAAGGAATCACAGAGATTAACAAGGCAAGGCTGGAACAAGGAAAAGTCCAGAAGGGCTGGTAGTCTAGTGGCTAGAGCTACCGCCTGGGACATGGCTGGTCATGGGTTCGAATCCCGACACTATGCTTCCATGCCATCAACTGAAGTGAAGACTGTATATCTTTTGTGATGCTTCAGTCAAGTCAATTGCTGCCGTAGCATACCTAAAGACTATTGAGGTCAAAGAGCGATGCCATATAGGATTTGTCATGAGCCGGACCAAACTAGCACCACTCTGCGAACACACGATTCCCAGACTGGAGCTCTGTGCTGCTGTGCTTGCAGTGGAGTTGGCTGAACTTATAGCATCAGAAATTAACCTGGAAATTGAAGAAGTCGAGTTTAATACGGACAGTAAGGTAGTCCTAGGATATATTTACAACAAAACCAGACGCTTTTACATCTACCTCTGCAATCGGGTGCTAAGGATCAGAAGATCCACTTGTCCTAAACAGTGGCACTACCTGCCTACACAGCATAATCCTGCGGACAACGCTAGATCCGTTGCACCAAGCCACCTTAAGGACACAACATGGTTTATGGGTCCTGCATTCCTGTACCGTTTAACGACTTGCAGCATCGGATCTGACACGTTTGAATAGTAGAACCAGATGCCAATGAAGAAATCCGACCTGAAGTATCTGTTCTATGTACAGTGACTTCAGACCACCAACTCAAATCCCATCGTTTCAACTGGTTCTCTACCTGGATGTTGCTCGTTTGTGCTATAGCCTGTGTAGTTCATATACCTCAGTCTTACAAGTTGACATTACCTATGAACCAGAAGCCCTGCAAAGGTTGGCATCACTGCAAACACACCTTTACCACTCATAATCTGGAAAGGCCCAAGAACTTATTAATTCGCATGATACAACATGAATGTCATGCTAAAGAAATAGACTACCTCAGCAAAGGCCAAACAGTCTCCAAGGATAGTGCTTTGAAAATGCTTGATCCCACCATTGACCAAAATGGGTTGCTAAGAAAGAAAGATTCAGTGGTGGCATCTGTTGACGCCAGATGAGGAGTGTTCTGCCCATCAGGGTTAGAAAATGATTCTAGTTCATTCTGCCAGAGTCATGGTATTTCTCAAGTGGTTAGTGTGGTTATAGCACCATCTAGTGGTGTTAAGTTGTATTACACTTAGTTTTTCTGTGACAGACTACTGCATTGTGGGTGGTGCACTGCATTGTGGGAATGAAAGGCATCCTGGGAAAGAGAAGTCTCCAGGACACATCAGCAGAGATGCCCTTTTGCTTATCTCCTTCTTAAATTTCATCCTTGTAAAAGCATATCTGGTGAGAGATTTACCTTTGTTTCAGGGATATTGAGTTATGCAGAGCTGTTCAGCTAGTTGTAATTACTCAGGGAGGTGTTACTACTGTTAGCTAGACATGTAAATCTTATGTACAGACAGCCATTTTACCATGTGCTTCAGTGTTAATGCAAATGTTATAGTACATGCTATCAATACTTTATACTTATATGTGCTATTTGTAATATTATAGTTTTACCAATCAAACAATCCTGTTTTACCAATAAACAAATAAGACTACAAAGAACAGTCCTCTTATTTGGAAGACATGATGGTTTATGCTGAATGTCAGACTGCACACTATGTGAACGTGTAAGAAGACAGAACAGTTGTGGTCAATGATTCCTATTGAAAATGGTCGACCCCAAGGTTCAGTGCTGGGTCCTCTATTGTTTAATTTATTCATTAATGATATCGAGAACGTGATTAATAGCACCATTTCTATTTTTGCAGATGACACCAAGCTATGTAGTACTATGTAGTCTATGGAAGACGTCTATAAAATACAAGCTGACTTGAACACTCTGAGTGATTGGGCATCAACCTGGCAAATGAGGTTCAATGTGGATAAATGTAAAGTTATGCATCTTGGTAGAAATAATCTCCGTGTATCATATGTCCTAGGGGCTGTAACACTCGGAGAGTTACATATAGTTATAGAGAATCATTTGGGTGTCCTTGTAGATGGTAGATTAAATAACAGCATACAATATCAATCAGCTGCTTCTAAGGCTATCAGGATATTGTCATGCATTAAACGAGGCATGGACTCGCGGGGCAGGAATGTAATACTACCACTTTACAAAGCGTTGGTGTGGCCTTCTCTGGAATATGCCGTTCAGTTCTGGGAACCAGTCCATAGAAAGGATGCTCTGCAGCTGGAAAAAGTACAGAGGAGAGCCACTAAACTGATAAGGGGCATGGAGGGTCTTATGAAGAAGGATTAAAATAATTGAATTTATTTAGTCTTCAGAAGAGACGTTTAACCACTTCAGCCCCCCTAGCTTAAACACCCTTAATGACCAGGCCACTTTTTACAATTCCGCACTACACTACTTTCACCGTTTATTGCTCCGTCATGCAACTTACCACCCAAATGAATTTTACCTCCTTTTCTTCTCACTAATAGAGCTTTCATTTGGTAGTATTTCATTGTTGCTGACATTTTTACTTTTTTTGCCATTAATACAAATTTAACGACATTTTTGCAAAAAAATGAAATTTTTCACTTTCTGTTGTAAAATTTTTCAAAAAAAAAATACATTTCTATATAAATTTTTCTCTAAATTTATTGTTCTACATGTCTGATAAAAAAAAAAAAGTCCAATAAGTGTATATTTATTGGTTTGGGTAAAAGTTATAGCGTTTACAAACTATGGTCCAAAAAAGTGAATTTCGGCATTTTGAAGCAGCTCTGACTTTCTGAGCACCTGTCATGTTTCTTCAGGTGCTAGAATGTCAGGATAGTATAAATACCCCCCAAAATCACACCATTTTAGAAAGAAGACACCCCAAAGTATTCGCGGAGGGGCATGGTGAGTTCATGTAGCATTTCATTTTTTTTTCACAAGTTAGCGGAAAATGACACTTTCTGAGAAAAAAAAAAAAAAAAAAAGTTTCAATTTCTGCTAACTTCTGGCAAAAAAAAATAAAAATCTCAGATGGACTCACTATGCCCCTCAGTGAATACCTCGGGGTGTCTACTTTCCGAAATGGGGTCATTTGTGGGGTGTGTTTACTGTTCTGGAATTTTGGGCGGGGCTAAATTGTGAGCAGCCCTGTAAAAGCTAAAGGTACTCGTTGGAATTTGGGCCCCTTTGCGCACCCAGGCTGCAAAAAAGTGTCACTTATGTGGTATCGCCGTACTCAGGAGAAGTAGGGCAATGTGTTTTGGGGTGTATTTTTACATATACAGAGATATTTTTCACACAAACTATGGGTATATATATCCTAAAGGTACTCATTGGTTTTAGGGCCCCTTTGCGCACCCAGGCTGCAAAAAAGTGTCACTCATGTGGTATCCCCGTACTCAGAAGAAGTAGGGCAATGTGTTTTGGGGTATATTTTTACATATACCCATGCTGTGTGTGAAAATTATCGCTGTAAACGACAACATTTTACATTTTTTTATTCAAAGTTGTCAATTTACAGAGATATTTCTCTCACCCAGCATGGGTATATGTAAAAATACACCCCAAAACACATTGCCGTACTTCTCCTGAGTACGGCGATACCACATGAGTGACACTTTTTTACAGCCAAGATGCGCAAAGGGGCCCTAAAACCAATGAGTACCTTTAGGATTTCACAGGGCATTTTTACGCATTTGGATTCTCACGCTTTAGGACCCCAAAAATGCCAGGACAGTATAAAAACCCCACAAGTGACCCCATTGTGGAAAGAAGACACCCCAAGGTATTCTGTGAGGGGCATGGCGAGTTCACAGAAACAAAAAAAATTTGGCACAAGTTAGCGGAAATTGATGTTTTTTTTTTTTGTTTTTTTTTACAGTCTCATATTCCACTAACTTGTGACAAAAAATAAAATTTTACATGAACTCCCCATACCCCTCACGGAATACCTTGGGGTGTCTTCTTTCTAAAATGGGGTCACATGTGAGGTTTTTGTACTGCCCTGGCATTTGAGGGTCTCCGCAATCATTACACGTATGGCCAGCATTAGGAGTTTCTGCGATTCTCCTTATATTGAGCATACGGGTAATGAGATTTTTTTTTCCGTTCAGCCTCTGCGCTGAAAAAAAAAAAAAAATGAACGGAACAGATTTTTCATTCGCATCGATCAATGTGGATGAAAAATCTCTGCCAAAATCAGTGACTGCGATGCGGTGGGCTGGGCGCTAGCTACCTAACAAGTAGCTAACTAACTGGCGGTGATAAGGGACCCTTATGCCCCATTCACACGTCCGAAATTCTGTTTGCGGAACGGAATTGTGGACCCATTCATTTCTATGGGGACAGACTTTGTCCCGCTCGGATCCGGAATTACGGATCCGCTTCCCGAGTCTGCACTTCCGTTCCGCAAAAATATAGAACATGTCCTATCGTTGTCCGCAATTGTGGACAAGAAAAAGCATTTTCTATATAGTTCTGGCAATGTGCGGATCTGCAAAATGCGGAAAGCACATTGCCGGTGTCCGTGTTTTGAGGATCTGCGGATCCGATCCACGGATCCGTGAATCCACGGATCCGCAAAACACATATGGACGTCTGAATGGAGCCTTACAAGGGGTGTGATCAATGACAGGGGGGTGATCAAGGGGTTAATAGGTGAGGGTGGGGTGGGGGGGGGTTAGTGTAGTGTTTGGTGCAACTTTACAGTGTTACCTGGTCCTCTGGTGGTCGATCCCAGCAAATGGGACCACCAGAGGACCAGGTAGCAGCTATATCAGACGCTGTTCACAAAACAGCGTCTGATATAGCTGTTTGCTGCGATTTTATTCGCATCTACAGCCTGCCAGCGATGGATCATCACTGGCAGGCTGTAGCCGAACTGCCGAGACGCGCTTCTCTGAACGCGCGCGTTCACAGGAAGTCTCGGCTCTCACGAGATGACGCGCCAATGCGTCGTCTCAGAGCTACAGGACCGCCCGCAGGACGAAACCCTGCGTTAGGCGGTCCTGTAGTGGTTAAGTGGTTAAAAAATACGGTGAAAAACTGTTCTATGTCAAATGCCCTCAAAAGACGGGGCAAGGGGGCACTGCCTCCGACTGGAGAAGAAAAAGTTCAGTCTCCAGAAGCGTCAAAACTTCTTTACTATAAGAACTATGAATCTGTGCAATAGACTTCCTCAGGACGTGATCACAGCAGGAACAGTGGCAGTTTTAAAAAGGGATTAGATGAATTCTTAAAAGTAAATGAAATGAATGCTTATGAAAACGTGTAGAAATCTGAGTCCCACTTCCTTCTGGGATTCGTGTCCCCACCTATCCCTTGGTTGAACTTGATGGACTTATGTTGTCATGCCTTTTCATAAGTATATAAACATTTATACATTATTATTGTTATAACGTGTATTCATGGCCTATAAGAAGCCATGTTGTACTTATGTTCACCCTCCTGTATGAACCTTCATTGTAGAAAAGAAAAAAATATGGGAAAATATCTCTGTAATTATACGAGATCTAACGTTGAAACCACTTGATCTTACCGGATCTAACGAAGGCCCATTAGCCTGCATCAAATTTTACCTGAAAATTGCATGTGGGGGGCTAGCCCCCCCTTATGTAATACCAAATATCCATAATATCTCCGTAAATATATGAGATCTAACGTTGAAACCACGTGATCTTACCGGATCTAACGAAGGCCTATTAGCCTGCATCAAATTTTACCTGAAAATTGCATGTGGGGGGGCTAACCCCTCCTTAAGTAATACCAAATATCTATAATATCTCCGTAAATATATGAGATCTAACGTTGAAACCACTTGATCTTACCGAATCTAACGAAGGCCTATTAGTCTGCATCAAATTTTACCTGAAAATTGCATGTGGGGGGGCTAACCCCTCTTTTTAATACTACCGAATATCTGTTTTTTTAATGTGAAATATCTCTGTAATTATATGAGCTCTAACGTTGAAACCACTTGATCTTACCGGATCTAATGAAGGTCCATTAGCCTGCATCAAATTTTACCTGAAAATTGCATGTGGGGGGGCTAGCCCCCCCTTACGTAATACCAAATATCTATAATATCTCCGTAAATATATGAGATCTAACGTTGAAACCACGTGATCTTACCGGATCTAACTAAGGCCTATTAGCCTGCATCAAATTTTACCAGAAAATTGCATGTGGGGGGGCTAACCCCTCCTTACGTAATACCAAATATCTATAATATCTCCGTAAATTTATGAGATCAAGAAAAGTCCCTTAAACGTCTTAAATGTAAATATTATGCGCAGGATAATAAGTCCGGAGCACTCCTGGCTAGGAGACTCAGATCTATTCGGCTCAAATCGAGGATCCAGTGCATCACTAATCCCCTAACGGGACAGATGGTCTCTGCCCCCAGAGATATAGCTAATGCATTCCGAGACTATTATTCGTGATTATACAATCTGGTCGGAGATAATACTATGACTCCGCCGACTCAAGCCGAAATTGACTGCCTCCTTAGTCGTGTTGATCTCCCTAAACTGTCCTCCCAAAACTTAGAGGTCCTCAATAGGCCTATTACTTCCACGGAAGTGCATAAAGTAATCCGGTCGCTTCCGTCCAATAAAGCCCCAGGCCCAGATGGCTTTCCAGCCACCTACTACAAAAAATATGGAGCCCTGTTAGTGGATCACCTCCTGCCGGTGTTTTCTGGAGCAATGTCTTCTGGCTCTTTACCTGCAGAGATGCTGGATGCTCTTATAGTGACTATACCCAAGCCGGGAAAGTCTCCAGCGCAAACAACAAATCACAGACCGATATCACTGCTAAATTGTGACATTAAAATATATGCTAAAATTCTGGCCAACAGACTCCTCTCTATTATTCCCTCCCTGGTCTCAATTGACCAAACAGGATTTGTATCCGGCAGACAGGCTCCAGATAACACACATAGACTCATCACTCTCTTGCAACTTGCAGAACGCTCGGGCAGCCCGACTGCCTTTTTGACACTGGATGCCGAGAAGGTGTTTGACCGCGTTAATTGGTCGTACGCCTTCTCGGCGCTACGGAAATTTGGCTTTTCGGGGCCGATATATTCAGCTATAGCAGCCTTATACTCCAACCCTTGTGCTAGAGTATTCACAAATGGGGCACTCTCCACTAGTTTCACACTGACTAACGGCACTAGGCAGGGATGCCCCCTCTCCCATTTATTCTTTATTCTCTCTATAGAGCCGCTGGCAGAACTTATCAGAAGGGATTCGGGGATTACTGGCTTGATGGTAGGCTCCACTGAGCACAAGCTGGCGTTATTTGCCGACGACATTATAATAGTCTGCACAAACCCTGAAAATTCCCTGCAAAAAGTATTCGACCTACTGCTGAACTTTGGTTTAGTGTCATACTATAAATTAAATGCCGATAAATCGCAATGCCTTCCCATTAATATTCCAACCGACCAATTATTGAAACTAAAGCATATGTTTCCCCTAGATTGGCAACATGAATCCATCTCTTACCTAGGGATTAAGTTGACTCACCCCACCTCCAAAATGTTCCACACCAATTTCCCTCCCATGCTAGAAGATCTCCAATCAGATATCAATAATATGAAAAGATATTTAATCTCGTGGTTTGGGAGAGTCGCGGCATATAAAATGCTGCTCCTGCCCAAACTCCTTTATCTTTTTAGGACTCTGCCTATTCCAATTCCAGATCACTTTTTTACTAAGGCCAGGAAGCAGATCATGGACTTCATCTGGAGTTCCAAACACACTAGAGTGGCATATAAGACCTTAACCTCCCATAGGAGGATGGGGGGACTGGGCGTACCCGAGTTGAAATATTACCGTAACGCATGTTTATTAGATCAACTAGTGCACTGGTGGAACGACTCCGCCGATAAACATTGGGTGACTATGGAACGGGAATTATCAAAACTTACATCCCTTCGCTCGCCTCTGTTAGGGGTAGCTTGGAATATCGCACCCATGCCCTCCTCACTATATGCGGTTAAGCAATCAGTTGCAACTTGGCGAGCATGCCTTAAAAGCATTGGCGATGTGGGAGTCACACCCTTTCAGGTCATAACGTTGCAGGCTGTAAGGGACCATATCCCAAACCTTAACCTCAATTCCTGGATTGAACAGGGTATTAAATCAGCACAGGACCTGCTGGACAGCGAGGGCCTAATATCCTTCCCCCATATTCAGGAGGCTTATCAGATTCCTCACAGGGAATTCTACAATTTTCTACAAATTAGGAAAAGGGAAGGTACGTCTCTGCAATTACCGCAGACAGTCAAGAGATTTTTGCATGATAGATTCCCAAAAAGAGGTGGTATCTCATTGTTTTATGGTCTCCTAATTCAGGGTTCCGGATGGACGAAACCGGCCCCACTGGTAGCTTGGGAGAGTGATCTAGGTAAGACATTTTCTGCAGATCAGTGGCACGCGGCCTTCAAGTTGACGGCCTCCTCTTTCAGATGTGTAACACATCAGGAAGCAATTTTCAAGACTAGTTTGAGATGGTACTTTACCCCCCATCGTCTGAACCTGATGTTCCCTACGGTTTCTCCGCAATGCTGGAGGCTTTGTGGGCAGAGAGGAACTCTTCTTCATACCTTATGGTCCTGTCCTAAAATATTAAACCTTTGGAGCAGAGTGCACGTTCTGCTGGTCTCTCTTCTGCCTGATTGTCCCCCACTATCCCTCGAGCTGTCTCTGCTGCTGATTGGCGTAGAGACTCTTGAGTATAAATACAGAAGTATTGTGGCCCATATCTTTATGGCGACCAAACTAGTCATAACCAGGCATTGGAAAGACCCTAACGCCCCATCTCTCCAGGAAGTAATTACCCTGGTTAACACCACTTGTGCGTATGAGCGTATGATCCACAATAGCAATCTGTCCGGCAAGAAATTCCAAGTCGCCTGGGAGGTTTGGTTGTCGAGTCCTTGGTTTAGCAGCTGATGCTTATTCAATGAAGGTTCCTAGTGCAATGTTTCCAGCTCTCCCTTTTCACACTACATATGTATCCTGCGTGTATCCTATTTAAGATGGTGCCAGACAGTCCCACGATATGATGATATGTTCGTGTTGTTTAATTTCTTGTTTATTTTTATGTTTTCTTTTTCCGATAACCTTAATCAAGGTCATACATTTAAGATTTCACTGGACTTTGTGATGACATTACCTGGCATGTTTATAATGATTATTGCACTGGTATATTGCATTGTCCCGCTCAATGTGGTGTTGTTAATTATTCTGGAAAATTTTCAATAAAAATTTCGTGAATAAAAAAAATATATGAGATCTAACGTTGAAACCACTTGATTTTACCGAATCTAACGAAGGCCTATTAGCCTGCATCAAATTTTACCTGAAAATTGCATGTGGGGGGGGGGGCTAACCCCTCTTTTTAATACTACCGAATATCTGTTTTTTTAATGTGAAATATCTCTGTAATTATATGAGATCTAACGTTGAAACCACTTGATCTTACCAGATCTAACGAAGGCCTATTAGCCCGCATCAAATTTTACCTGAAAATTGCATGTGGGGGGGCTAGCCCCCCCTTACGTAATACCAAATATATATAATATCTCCGTAAATATATGAGATCTAACGTTGAAACCACGTGATCTTACCGGATCTAACGAAGGCCTATTAGCCTGCATCAAATTTTGCCTGAAAATTGCATGTGGGGGGGCTAACCCCCCCTTACGTAATACCAAATATCTATAATATCTCCGTAAATACATGAGATCTAACGTTGAAACCACTTGATTTTACCGAATCTAACGAAGGCCTATTAGCCTGCATCAAATTTTACCTGAAAATTGCATGTGGGGGGGCTAACCCCTCTTATTAATACTACCGAATATCTGTTTTTTTTAATGTGAAATATCTCTGTAATTATATGAGATCTAACGTTGAAACCACTTGATCTTACCGAATCTAACGAAGGCCTATTAGTCTGCATCAAATTTTAACTTAGAATTGCATGTGGGGGGGGCTAGACCCCCCTCATTAATCACTTAATAATTCTGTAATTATGTGAGATCTAACAAAACAGCTAGTTGATCATACCGGATCTAACAAATATCTTCCAAAATAGCTAATTGTTTGGTCAATTTTTTGATAAGGGGGGGCTGATGACGGGTTAGCCCCCCCTGCAAATAACTGCTAATATGTCTACTTCTGTGTGAGATCTAACGCAAAAAACAATTGATCTAACCTGATCTAACAAAGATCTAACCAATTGCATATGTTTTGTTCAAAAATTTTGATATGGGGGGGCTAACACGGCTGAGGTTCCATTCAGCATTATCACATATGACTCTCTGCACTTGTATATGACTATCATTTTCCCCTTCCCATATGTTCTCCTCATACTCTTGCTATCCCACTGGTTCATGTTTACTCCCCTTGCTATATGTATTTTTTAAGTGATATCTAATAAATTATATTTTGCTACGTTGTTGGACTCATGTGCTAATCTGTTGGGTATGCACACCAATCTCTTTAGGTTTTGTTTTATGATGGAGGTGTGATCCCATTAGGTCTCATTGTAGGCTATTATCCACAATAGGTGTTGATGGTCCCACATAGAGTTAAAATCCAAAACAAAGTGAAAGTGCATATAGAAGCATCATACTCAGGCCAACAACTGAATGCATAAACATAGTAAATACAACTACAAGGTGATACAATGCCTAATACAAACCTTATTTTGGCACAACAGACCCCAACGCCTGTTTTGTTCCCTTCGACAAAGGGTTATTGATTGAACTGACATGTCACTTAATTGCTCATATCCGAATCTGGGTGAGGTCTGTACATCAGGTACCAAAATCAGTGCATATTGTCAGGCTCAGAATAATTTAAAATATGGTTGCCATGGCAAAAGACGCTAGAAGCATCAAATTACATGACCTTGTGCGTTGCCACATAAGTATTAGGATCCTATTGATTTAGGGGCCACAAATGAGTTGATATCATTTGGCGTCCCTTGCTGTAGCAGCCATATTGATGTGATGTATTTTGAATTGGTAGCACAAATTTATTTAAAACCAATATTAAGGACCATTTCTGCAGGCAAGTTCTTGAATGGAAATGTGGTTGTAGAAGTCCATGAACACTAGGTGGCAGTGTTTTGCACTAGAAACCAAAGAAAGTTACATATTATACAGATCTATCCAGTTTTCCCTCAAGTTACTACATTAATTGGTTCCAGGATGACCACTGTATGTTGAAACCTTTTAACTTGAGTCTATAACAATATTGAAAACCAATAATTGGTTCCAGAGCCCAAAAATATCATCCCAAAATAAATAAAAATTAAGTTTTAAGGAAAAGCAGATAACCAAGACAGATAATGCAAGTCCTGACAAATAATAGATGCTGGAAGCTGTAAATTACTTTCCATGGTGAACGCAGGAGCTTCTTCAGGGTCTTGCATAGTACATACATGTACCAGAAATATAAAATGAAGTCGCAGTTCACCTAGTGTCCAAAGGAGCAGCTCATCCTGGCACAGGCAGGGGACAGCACAGACAACAGCAGAGACGCTACTAGACAACCAATAAAGTGGTTTTACCAGAGAAATGGTCATGTTGATTGGTTGGGATCTGAGTCAAGACATTGTATGTTGAGTCTAGTTTTAACTTACGATGGCCCAGAAAAGACCATTGTATGTTTAAAATATTGTATCCTGAGGGATGACTGTATACATATTATACTGTCCATGTCTTCCAATATTTCTAATGGCTAAAGAGAGATATTTAAGCAGGTTTCAAGTCGATATTTTTTGTTCTGAGAAGCCTAGCTGGCAGTGACTTTTTCCTTTCTCCTTGTTTAGCAGACATGCATGTCTAGCCAAGCATGCATGTGTGTGGAGGGGTCAGGAGCGTTACATCACCACACAATTTACCTCTATGAGGCTGATGTAGATGTGCTTCAACAGTCCTATAGAAGGGAATGGAGTTGTGGACAGACATTTGGAGTAGACTCTGGGACGCCTTGGGGTGTGGCTTCACCAGCCAGTTGGCATGACCCAATTACAAAATTGCATAACCATTCTGGCATAAAATTCTGCCTCAAAGTATGCCAACCAATAGTTGGTACAGAATTAGACAAAAGTGCACCAGTGATATTATCCGGCAAGAGCCACTGTGATAAATCTAAGGCAGGTCTAGACAGTCTGTCATAAGTTCATACCATCTATAGCAGTGGTGTAGGGATCGTCATAGCAGCCATAGCAATGGCTATGGGGCCCTACGCCACTGGGGGCCCGGGCCGCTGGCTGAGTTTTTTTTTTTATTCATGTGGCAGCAGCCGCCAGCAGATTAGAAGTGGAGATGACTGCTTCCATTGTAGAAGAGCTCATCTCTGTATTCATCTGTATCGCCGTCCTCAGGACAGCGATACAGATGAATGGAGCAGGGGAGAGGCGTCTCCCTTGCTCATTCCTCTGATAGGCTACAGGCCTAGTGCCGGAAGAGGCCTGCATCGCACCGCTGACAGCAGCATAAGGTAAGTATGTGAGTTTTTTTGTTTTTATTATTTATAGTATACTGTGTCAAGAAAGGGGGTGGGGGCCCTTTATACTGGCACAATATAGGGGGGGGGAGGTCGCCACTATGGAGAAGAGGGGAAGCACTATGAGGCCATATATACTGGCACAATATGGAGGGGGGGCACTATGCAGCCTTATATACTGGCACAATATGGAGGGGCGGCACTATGCAGCCTTATATACTGGCACAATATGGGGGGCACTATGGGGCCATATATACTGGCACAATATGGGGGGCACTATGGAGAAGAGAGGGGAAGGACTATGGGGCACTATATACTGACACAATATGGGGGCACTATGGAGAAGAGGGGAAGCACTATTGGGCCCTATATACTGGCACAATACGGGGGCACGATGGAGAAGAGGGGAAGCACTATGGGGGCCCTATATACTGGCACATTATGGGGGCACTATGGAGAAGAGGGGAAGGAGCACTATGGGAGCATCTACTGGGGGCCCTATATACTGGCACGCATTATAGGGGGGGCACTATAGAGAAGTGGGGGACAAGAGCACTATGAGGGCATTATATAGGGGCATTTAATACTGGCACCCATTTCGGTGCCACTATGGGGTAGAGAGGAAAGGAGCATTATGGGGGCATCTATGTGGGCCAGTCTATAGGAGCATTTTATAGTGCCACATTATGGAGGGCACTATGGAGACAGGGAAGGAGCACTATGGGGGCATCTTCTGAGGGCACTATATAGGAGTCTTTTATACTGGCACAAATTATAAGGTCACTATGGGCACCTAAGCGCAACTGGTGGCAGTCACTAAGTGTTTTTTGCAGTGGCACACAGTACGGGTCATTGGAACACATGAGGGCACTCTGGGGACAGTGGCTCTACTGGGGGCACTAAGAGGAGGTATTTCTTTTTTTACTGCCACAAGACGGGGCATTTTTTGTACTGGTGCGCATTATAAGGGGGGGGGGTCTACTGTCACTGTGTCACACATTATAAAGAGAATTTTTCCTATCGGGGCATTATGGTGGGCTTTATTACAACTGAGGGACTATGGGAGCATTATTACTTGTGGGACACAATTACTGTTGGGGGCACTGTAGGAGCATTATTACTACTAAATGCACTCTGGCAAATAAATAATTACTATTGTTGGGACTTTGGGAGCACCATTACTTTGGGGGCACCCTGGCACAGCATCAGCTTAGCATAGTTCTTTTTGCAGTATAGTTTTGGGGAGCACAGCTTCTCAATATTGGGGGTGCATGATGGGATGTTAATTGGAGGATGGTGGAAAAGTAGGAAACTAAGATGTCTGTCAAACTCTGCAGAGACATGAGATGGCTGAAAGAAATTATCACGGTGGTCTGGTCTGAATGGAGAAGATGAAGAAAGAGAACATCTACTGTACATCAAGGGAGACGTCACTGGATATAAGGAGGTATGAGGCTACTTTCACATCTGCGTTAGTGATCCTGGCAGGCTGTTCCAGCAGAGAATTCACTGGATCCGGCACTGCTGGATGCAGACAGAATGCCCGCCAGCCCTATTAACTATAATGGGGTACGGCAGAGATCCGGCCACAATCTGGCAAAAAGGCAGAGAATCAGAGGGACAAACCGCTGTATGCTGTGGTTTGTGTTCAGTCAATTCCTTGCATTTTCTGCCGGATTAGGTGGCCGGATCGTACTGCCACAGGTGTGAAAATAGCCTTACCCTGTATGTTTTGTATTGCTGTATGTAATGTTAGAATAGAATAGGTTAGGTTGAGAATTTGGCATGGGGGTGGGGATCCAGGTATTTTTTTTTGCACAGGGGCCCTCTGCTGTTTGTGTCCGCACCTGGCACTATAGATGACTACAGTATACAGTATAATCCCTGCACCAAGTGGTACAATATACAGAATAATCCATACACCAAGCCATACAATATTCATTATAATCCATACACCATGCCGTACAATATACAGTATAACACCTACACTGTGGGGTTATTGTGTATATTGTACAGCATGGTGTATGGATTTTCTAATGCATTCTGTACTGCATGGTGTAGGGGTAAGGGTCCATTCACACGTCCGCAATTCTGTTCCGCATTTTGCAGAATGGAATTGCGGACCCATTCATTTCTATGGGGACACACTATGTCCTGCCCACATCCGCAATTACGGATCCGCACTTCCGGGTCCGCAACTGCGTTCCTAAAAAATAGAACATGTCCTATTGCGGACAAGATAAGGCATTTTCTATATAGTGTCGGCGATGTCCGCACATTGCCGATGTCCGTGTTTTTTGTGGATCCGTGGATCTGCAAAGCACACATGGTAGATTCGGGAGGGGGGGGGGGGCCCATACAATTTTTTTGCTATGGGGCCCAGTCATTTTTAGCTACGCCACTGATCTATAGAATTAGTAAATCTTTCCAAATGCTATCCGTAGGGTGATCAGATGTCCAACGTTAGGATGGACAGTCCTGTTTTCACATCAGTTTTTACCATGGTCCGTGTTTTTAGCAGGGAAGCATGCTCTATTTTGTCCATGTTCACGGATACATCACGCCTATGGTGTCCTAGGTTCAATAATACATCCCAACACTAGTGCAAATGCATAAACATTTTATTGAATAAAAACCACTTAAACGGATAAAAACATGGCTTAAATAATAAACTGGTGTGGAAAATAAGGGCTGCGATGTCCTATTATTATACCAGCAGCTTAAATAACATAACACAACTGTCTGCTCGAGACCGAGCGACTTACCCATGCGCCATGCACTAGTGCATGGCACCCCCCAACCTACGCAAGCCCTTTTCAATCATGTTTTGAACACCAACAATTACTATATCAAAACCGATAACAGAGAGAACAGAAGACTGTCTGTCCAAATACAAACCCTCCACAAACCCTTCCATTTCTATGTTTATAAGAAACATGACCCGTGGAGTTGATGTATCTTTGAAGATATTTATTAATCTTTCTCCTTATTTTCTCTAGAAAAGAAAGATTCTTGTCACCCCAGAAGAGTCTGGGAATCATCTCAGAAAAACACAGGTATGTTCCTGGAAATAACGTTGAAATCCTAACCCAAATTCTTTTAAACTCAGTTATAAAATAAAAAGAGCTCATTCTACCTATGTCATTTTACCCCACATGAATAATGAGAATATCAGGAGAAGGCAAATTGTCAGACATTTTAAAAAGATGAAAATAAATGTCCTTAAGTTTTAGTCCTGGGATTCCATTCCAGTAAATCACAATGTCTTCCGCAAGACCGATTTTATCAACAAATCGTCTGTCCGAAGCTCTGGATTGTGCTCCCGAAACAATCTCATTCCCTAGAATCCAGATTACATGTGGCCTGGAACCTGTGAATTAAACTAAGATACTATTAGGTCCGGGCGTAAATAAATTGTGTACCTATTTGACTTCCATCTTCCAATTTGTTTAATACAATTCTCACCAAGTCCCAGCTGATCCGCAAGGGTAGCTGCCCCTATTCCAAAAGAGTGTGTGGAAAATTGAAGGTGAGACAATCCTGAAAAACGAAGACACTCCGATAGGATGAAATTAAATTGGTATCTAGTTAATGGGGAGCCGTCAAGATGTGAGAATATCGGCGAGTTAATATCCTTAAAAAAAATTTTTTAATCGAACCAGTTGACTAGGGCAGCAACAGGGCATAGGAAGCAGTCATTAAAAGAATTAAGAGTTAAAATATGGCCCGACTGCTTTTGATCAGTTTTAGATTTTCTAATGTTAATTTGAACTTTAGATTGCAGGAAAACAACGTCTGAGGCCAAAATAGGAGGTAAATCACTTTTGTTTCTTGCAGTGATTTCTCCAATGCGAAGAGCCGCAAAGAAAGATATTATGAAGGCAGTTTTAAAAAGGGACACCTCCAAAGCAGAGGAGCAAACTGACGGTAAGACTGAAATGATTTGACTAAGGTTATTCAAAGTAAAAGGTCTAGTCTGGGGCATGGGAGGTTGAATCCTTTTTAAACCCTTTAGAACCATTTATATCAAGAAAATTTAATTAATTGGTGGTTGACCAAAAAGTTTAAAGAAGAAGGACAAACCTGCAAAAATTTTGTCAATACTGGCAGCAGAGAGATTCCTGCCGACTAAATTGGAAACAAAAAGGCAAAGATTGTTTGGAGAACTTAAAAATTTATCAAATCCATTGGAAGCACAAAAAGACTTCCAGGAATTCCAAGAACTCTCATAAGAATTCAAGTAGACTTAGCTACCGAATTTTTAATGAGATTTAATGTGTGAACCAGATGTCCCAAAGGAAAGGGAGGCAAGGTAAGTTTACCTGAGCAGCCGAGGGATGCAATTCTCAAAATTTCTGCCAATCCTGTCGGGATAAAGCATCCGCAATTAGGTTGCATTTGCCCTGAATGTATTTCGCCTTAAGCCAGATGTTACATAATAAGCACTGCACAGCAATTTCTCTGAGCAGAGAAGTAACATGTTCAGATCTTGATGACAGACAATTTATGGCGAAAACGACGCCTTGGTTATCTGTAATCAATAAGATACGTTTGTTAGAAAGTTGGGATTTCCAGATGGTCAGCGCCACAAGAACTGGAAACAACTATCAAAATTGAATTCCTGGTGAAGCCAGAATCAATCCATCCTTGTTGCCAAGACATAGCCGTCCATTCATCACGGAGAAAGACACCGTATCCAATTGACCCTGCTGCGTCAGAGAAAAGGCTCAAAGCATCAGTGTCAACGAACTCAGATTGCCAAATCGTGTGTCCGTTAAAACACGATAAAAAGTTTCGCCATATGGCCAAATCCTCTCTCATCGGTCTAGTTAAGCGGATATGGGCATATGGCGATTTAACACCCCTGGTTGCAGCATAAAGCCGTTTAGAAAAGACCCTACCCATTGGGATCACCCTGCTGAAAAAAATTTGAGATCCCAGAACTGACTGAAGCTTCTTAAGAGTGGTTTTCTTTTTAATCAATAAAAAAGAAATTTGCTGTGAACAAAACGTAATTTTCTCGAGAGGCACACGGAATTCCATGTTTTTAGTGTCTATTTCTATGCCCAAAAAAGATAGTGTAGTAGTGGGGTAAACCGTTTTTTCAGTAGAAGAGGAATACTAAATTTTTTTGACATAGAAAAAAAACTTTATTAAGCATGAACATGCAATCATCCGTGTCAGCTCGACTGAAAAAAAAAAAAAAGGAAGTCGTCTAGATAATGTATGGCCTCACCAAAGACGGGAGGATGATACAACACCCAGTTTAGGAAAGTTGAAAAAGATTCGAAATAAAAACATGAAAGGGCGAAGCCCATGGGTAAGGCCCTATCGAAGAAGTAAGCTCCCTGGAATTGAAATCCCAGGGAGTTGAAACCAGATGGGTGTATAGGCAACAACCTGAAAGCGGATTTTACATCTGTTTTAGCCAATAATGTATTAGGACCCATTCTCTGTAGAATTTCAATTGCACTGTCGAACGAAGCGTAAGACACAGAAGTGAACTTCTTGTCAATTTCATCATTCACAGATAAATCTTTTGGGTAGGAAAGATGATGTATTAATCTGAAAGAACCTGGTTCTTTTTTCGGAACCAGACCAATGGGGGATAATCTGAAATTGGTGAAAGGCGGCGCTGAAAAGGGGCCAGCCACATGCCCTTCAATTTCTTTAAAGATTTTTTCAAAAACAATTGACGGATTTAACTGAACAGACTTCAAATTATCGATGTGCATGCAGCCAGACCCGCGAAATTCAGGGACGAAAAATCCCTTACTGAAACCAAGAAAAGGTAATTTAGCTATCCATCGGTTTGGATAGCAGTTTAGCCATGGGATTAACTCTACTACTTCCACTGGTGTCCAAGCTTTTTCCATGACTATCTTTTGGAGGGTTACCATGTTTTTTGAAGCATCTAAACGCAGGGTGGTTGCCGGTACAGGATGAACATTCATGCTTATATTTACAGCTGTTGTTCCACCTGCATTGACTTTCGTTATAAGCGAAGCAGACGCCTCTTTTTTGTTGTGAACGAAAAAGCTGTTGCCAGTTTGGTATCATTAAATTGAGCCAGAGGCCTACATCTTTCAACCCCCACTCCATGCTTGGGTATACAGACAACTTTTGACGATACATTTCGTCATATGAATTCCAAGCTGATCCGCCAAAGCTTCTGTATGCTTCCAAAATGGAATCCTGGTAAACAAAAAGTTTGCTACATAATTCCGGATGTTTTTCACCTAACACGGAAGAATAAATGGAAAAAGCTTGGACCCAGTTGAAAATGGACTTTACACGCTGGTACTTTTGGTCGTCCTCCACTTTATGATCTTTTTTATCAGACTTTAAATCTGATTTAGATGTCGGGAGCAGGGAATATAAATCAATGTATTCCCTATTCCAGATTTTTCCCTTTATGGCACCATGAAGATGATATCCCAAGGGGGATACCTGACAAACTAAAGCTTCCTTATAAACAGATTCATTAACATTAAAGGATAGGATAGGCTGATCGATATTAATAACAGCCTCATTAGAATCCTGCCATACTCTCTTAACATTAATATCACCCTGCTTCTCCTTAGCTGAAATAAAATCTAAAAAGTCATTAAACAATTCCTTTTTGTCGAATTCATATACAGGAGGGATAGGCAAAACACCACTCTCAATTATCTCACCCTCAGCAGATCTGTGAGAAAATGAAGGGGGAGCAGCTGGAGAAGGTTCAGTGACGACAACAGGAGCAGGAGTCGGAGTGCAGCGGTCGCTGCCATGTGTCTTTTTTTGAGACTTCTTCCTAGGAGAAGACTTGGACGACTTGTCCCGGGATCTGTGGGTGAACTGATCAGGTGAAAAAAATAAATTAAAAAAAAAAAAAAAATCACCCGATCTTTTCTGCGGCGTTTTGGATCCGATTTGACAGGATCGTCACCGCGCGTGCCGGTGACGCAGGCCGCATCTCTAAGGTCCGTGCTCGCGATATCTACGCAGCATGGAGAAGTTGGTAAATTAGGAATCAGAGCTGAAGGCGGGGGAAGATGTTCAAGGCATCTCCGAAGCCAATCCTGACCCCCAAAGTCTTCAGCTTTAGAAATAAGTTGTTTTAAAAGGTCTTCCATGAAAAATAAGATGCAGAAAAAAGATGCAGGTCTGATACTTGTAATTTCAGCGCCGTTAATGCGCCTTAACCGTTAATCCTTTCTTTTCACAGGTACCACCAGAAAGGATCGTTGGATCCAGCCACCAATCAGGAGCCGTCACCTGCCAGAACTGCCGTTGACCACAAGCTCCAGCCTGTTACCTGGTAAGTAAATCACTGCATTAACCATTACCATGCCAGTGTAATTACAATGGACCGAACCAGGACACCATGTGTCCCCTCCATTGTATAACACAATGGGGATGGGGCCTGTCATAATCTATGGGTCTGTGAAAACCACAGATGAGACACGGATGCCATCCGTGTTTCATGGATCATTAGGAAGAGATGCTTTGAAAATTATCTTTCAGCTGCACAGTGTCCATGAAACATGGATGACACACGAACAGCAAAAAGCAGAGATACGGACCACACACAGATACTTCAGGGACATCTTCATGGAGGCATCACTGACCACCTTTTCATGGATCTGAGTACAATAGGCCACCAGTTTACAAGCAATAGGACAGGCAATATTGGTTACCTTTACCACACCAGGTTGATGTCGTGCTCTTCTCTGTGAAAATGTTCAGACTGTTAGGGTACCTGAACACGATGTGGATTATGTGCAGTTTTCCAAGCATGGATTTCGTGCAGAAAAAACACACAGCATAATTCAGTCTATATAGTAAGGGATTAGATCTCATGTTCATGCTGTTTTTTTTTTTTTTGTTAGGTGCAAAAGATTTCAATTACTTGAATTTTTTCAATATAGAAAAAAAAATAGAATAAACCATGGGAGGAAAATTCCTAGTGCCGCTGTGGTGGCTAGAGAAAAAAACAATTACCGGTAAGTAATTAAAATCTTTCCAAATGCCCCCAGCGGCACGACATGAGGAATAACAGAGGGGGGGGGGGGCAACCGCAGATAATACTCTGCGAGCAAAGGATAACTCCCTGTTTTTTAACAAGTGGAAGGTGACGACCAGGTGGCTGCCTGGCAAATCTGCTCTAATGGAAAATCCGCTGATTCAGCCCAGGAAGCCACTACCGACTGGGTTGAATGGGTTTTAAGGCCTGCTGGCGGAGGAACTTCTTTTGAGTCATAACATAGCAAGATTGCAGATCTGATCCATCGACTAATGGATGTCTTGCTTGCCGCGTTCCCTTTATTTGGACCTGCAAATTGAATAAACAGTCTGTCCGTTTTTCTGAGGTCTTCCATAGCTTTCATATAGGTCAATACTGCTCTTCTTACATCTAGGTTATGGAACCATCTTTGTTCTTGACTGCCTGACAGAGACCCAAAGGATGGAATGGATACTTCCTGTAGACAGTGGATCTTAGAGACCACATTGGGCAAAAAAGGAGAATATTTTAATACTATCCTATCATCCTTGATGGATAGGTAGGGAGTTCTGCATGAAAAGGCCTGAATTTCCCCCACCCTTCTAGCCGTAGTAATAGCTATTAAGAACAACGTCTTAAAAGTAAGCAATTTTAATATTTCTGATAAGGGCTCAAAAGGACTGTCTGATAAAGCAGCCAAAACCAGATTTAAGTCCCAAGGGGGGGGGATAGTGGGCCTAACCATTGGTTGTTTTCTACGAGCCCCTTTCACGAATCTCTTAATAAGGTCTACTTCCGCCAATTTCATAACCAGAAAGGCACATAAAGCCGATATGTGGACTTTTAACGTGCTGACTCTAAGCCCCTTTTGTAGTCCTGATTGGAGAAATTCCAGAACCTTAGTGATTATAAGGGGGCCCCTGGTATCACCACCTGTAAATTTTTGAAAACACTGACAGATTCTGTTATAGATCTTAGATGTCACACTTTTGCGGAAATTACCACATTCGAGAGGCCTTTTTCTTTTAATATCTCCCGTTCAGTCTCCATGCTGCTAATCGAAGTTGTGTTGTCCTGGGATGCCAAACTGGGCCTTTATGAAGGGATCCAGGATATCCGGTAGTAGCCACACGTCTCCTACTGACATCCTTATTAATAGTGGGAACCATGATCTTTTGGGCCAATAAGGTGCAATCAGGATTACTCTGTGGTTCTCCTGTAACACCTTCTGCAGCACCCTGGGGATTAGCGCAAATGGGGGAAAGGCATACAAGTTCTCCCTTGGCCACGGATGGGAGAGAGCGTCCACTATGAGCGGGTGATCTGTGTAGGCCAAAGAACCGAACTTTTCTGTCTGACTGTTTTGTCACGTGGTAAATAGATCTATTTCTGGAAGGAACCATCTGCGTGTTATCTGACGGAGTATTTGGGTTTAAGGACCATTCCCCCTCTTTTAGGACATCCCTGCTGAGAAAATCCGCGACCTTGTTGTCTTCTCCCCTTATGTGAACCGCTGATATTGACAGTATGTTCCTTGCTGCCCACTGGAATATTTATTTTGAGACCTTCGCTAGGGATGGACTTTTTGTGCCTCCTTGTTTGTTTAGATAAGCCACAGTTGTGGTATTGTCTGGGAGTATTTTTTATCTCCTTTCCACTGAGTTCTGAGTGAAGGGTCTTTAAAGCTTCCCAGACTGCAGTTAAAGAGGACCTTTCACCAGTTTAAAAACTAAAAACTAACTATATCTGTGGGCAGAGCGGCGTCCAGGGGTCCCCCTGCACTTGCTAGTATGTCTGGGTGCCGCTCCGTTCGCCCGGTATAGGCTCCGGTGTCTGCAGCTCCCTCTGTTGTACTGGGCGGAGTTTTTGTATAAGGCGTGTCCCTTCCTGCAGCGCTGGCCAATCGCAGCGCACAGCTCATAGCCTGGGAGTCCCAGGCTATGAGCTGTGTGCTGCGATTGGCCAGCGCTGCAGCAAGAGACACGCCTAATACAAAAACTCCGCCCAGTACAACAGAGGGAGCTGCAGACACCGGAGCCTATACCGGGCGAACGGAGCGGCGCCCAGACATACTAGCAAGTGCAGGGGGACCCCTGGGCGCCACTCTGCCCACAGATATAGTTAGTTTTTAAACTAGTTAAAGGTCCTCTTTAACTCCCTCAAGTTGGAAGAGGCTAGGCTTACATGCCCTTGCCAGGTACCCTACACTACGGATTTGTCTGTAAAGGCTCCCCAGCCGTATCTGCTGGCATCTGTAGTAATAGTGACCACATCTGTTTGCTGCCAAGGGACACCTCTGTTCAGATTTTTTTTCGTTCAACCACCAATTTAAGGAGTCTCTTACGTACTGAGGAATTTTTACTTTCAGCTCTAGTGAATCTATGCTCTTGTTCCATCTTTTGAGCATGAATGACTGGAGGGTTTGCGAGTGAGCCTGGGCTCACTTCACTGCTGGGATAGTTGAGGACATCAGACCCAAGATCTTCATTATTGATCGGACTGTTACTTTTGATTTGCTGTGGAACAGGGTTAATTCCTGCCTGATTGTCTGAATTTTCTCTTGTGGGAGGAAGGTCTTCATGAGTTCTGAGTCTAATAGCATTCCTAAGAAAACCTTTGTTCTTTCTGGATGGAGATTTGACTTCTCCATATTTATTAGCCATCCTAGATCCATTAGGCTCTGTTTTACCAACTCTATGTGTTCTAATAGAAGATTTTCTGATCTTGCTGCTATCAGAAAGTCGTCTAAGTAAGGGACAACTAATATTCCTCTCAGATGAAGGTCTGTTATCACCTCCACCATCACCTTGGAGAAGACCCTTGGTGCTGACGTAATGCCAAAAGGGAGGACTTTGAATTGAAAATGATTTACTACTGACCCTTGTTGTACTACAAATCTGAGGAACCTTTGGCGTTCTCTGCAAATTGGAATGTGGTAGTATGCGTCGGTGAGATCGGGTTGCCAAAAAGATGTTTCTTTCCAATAGATTGATCGTGGTTTTTATGCTTTCCATCTTGAAGCGTTTGTAAAGCAGATGGCGGTTCAGTCCTTTTAGGTTTATAATGGCTCTGTAGGAGCCGTTCAGTTTTTTACCACAAATATAGGTGAATAATATCTAGAATTAAGGACTGAACTGGATTGTTTTTTCTGGTAATGTGGAACACCTCCTGGGGAAGAGAAGAGAATTCCAGCTTTAGGCCTGACGGAATTACGTCCAGAACCCAGGGGGAGCTGGAAATATTCTCCCAGGATTAGAGGAAATATTTTAGTCTTCCCCCTACCCTGCCTCTGGCGTCATTGTTTTGATGACTTTTGGGAGGAGTCTGAGGGGATAAACAAAAAACCTTTCCCTCTTCCTCTTCCCAAATGCCATCGGGAAGAAAACTCTTCTTTTCTGATCCTGTCTGCCCCTAGATGCAGGAAAATTTCTTCTTTGACGAAAATTCCTTTGTTTAGAGGGAAAACCCTTCTTCTTGTCAGTGGCCTTTTCTTGGATGTCGTCCAGGACCGATCCGAACACCCTGTCTTCTTCGCAGGGGATGCCGCAAAGTTTGTTTTTAGATGCTGTATCACCCGACCATGACCTAAGCCACACCGCTCCCTTAAATCCTTAAAGGGCAACGCAGATTTGTTTTGTAATATTTGCTACCAGGGCATCTACCTTAGGACATTTGTCCCAATAGGACGCATCTTCCTCCGAAAAACCAAATTACTTACCGGTAATTCCCTTTTCATGAATCCTCCATGACGGCATACCATGAGAGATGACCCGCCTCCAACCAGGTAGGGACAGGAAGTATAAAATTTGACTCCCTTGACTCCTCCTCAGTGTCCTTCTGGACCGACAGCCTAGAGAGCCTCTTTCGAACTTCCCATTTATTCTCTCTTTTTTTTTTTTTTTTTTCTTTTTCTCTGCACACCAACACACACACACCCCTACACCTAAGTGGGGATTATTGACATAGCTATTTATTGAAAAAACTATCAAAGAGGGTTTTTTTTTTTTTTTGGGGGAATATCCTATGCCGTCATGGAGGATTCATGAAAAGGGAATTACCGGTAAGTAATTTGGTTTTCCCTTTCATCCTCCATGACGGCATACCATGAGATATAACATATTAAGAAGAAAACTAGGGGGACAATGGCTTGAAGAACCTTTCTCCCAAAGGCTAAGTCTTGACTTGCCATTACATTAACTCTGTAATGCCTGATGAATGTATTCGGACTCGACCAGGTGGCTGCCCTGCAGATTTGGTCTAAGGATGCGTGAGCTTTTCCGCCCAAGACGTTGAGACTGATCTTGTGGAGTGTGCTGTAAACACTTCAGGGGAATTTTCCCTATTGCCTTATAGGATTCTGAGATAGCCCCTTTTATCCATCTTGAAATGGTATTTTTGACGCCCTTTGTCCTTTACCTGAACCTAAAAACTGAACAAAAAGAAAGTCTGTTTTTCGGAGGGATTTTGTAGCTTCTAGGTAGGTTAGTACTGCTCTGCGGACGTCTAACTTATGAAACCTTTCTTCCCCTTATTTCTCGGCTTATCGCAAAAGGAGGGACGATTATTTCTTCTTGTCTATGGAAATTAGACACAACTTTGGGCAAGAAGGAGTTGTCTAACTTAAAGGTAATCCGATCTGAAGAAATAACACAGAACGGCTCGTTGATCTTTAGGGCTTGGATTTCACTAACCCTGCGTGCTGATGTAATTGCCACCAAAAAAGGGTTTTTAGTGTTAAGAGTTTTAGAGAAATCTCCGATATAGGTTCAAAAGGGCTTTCTACCAGACCTGACAGGACCGTATCAAGATCCCAAGGAGGAACTGATGATCTTAGGGATGGTCTCAGTCTATCTGCCCCCTTTAAAAACCTAATGACCCAGTTATGGTTGGCGATCTTTTCGTCAAAAACTGAACTCAATGCAGAAATATGAACCCTCAGAGTATTAGGACGTAGGCCTTTTTCTAGACCGGATTGCAGGAATCCTAGAATAGACAAGATGGAAAATTTTTCAGGGAAATCTTCTCTTTAGCACACCAGGCGTTGAATGTTCGCCACACTTTACCATAGATATTGGAGGTAACTGTTTTCCTACTTGCTGTCATGGTATTAATAACAGGGTCTGACAGACCTTTTGCTTTTAAAATCATCCTCTCAGATTCCATGCCGCTAAATGCAATCTTTCCACCTCTGGATGGTGGATCGGGCCCTGTGACAACAGATCCTGGTCCCAGGGGAGGATCCATGGACTCTGAATGGACAATTTCTTCAATAGTGGAAACCAGGCTTTTTGGGCCATAGGGGTGCTATTAAGATCACATGGGCCTTGTCCTGCCGAACTTTCTTTATTACCCTGGGTATTAGTTGGAACGGGGGAAAGCATAGGCCAGTTTGAAATTCCACTTGATTGATAACGCGTCTATCCCTACGTTTCCGTCTCTTGGGTTGAGGAAAAAAACTGATCCACCTTTGAGTTTACAGCTGACGCGAAAAGATCGATCTGTGGAGTTCCCCACTTTTTATTATCTGCAAGAAAACTCCTTCTTTTAAACTCCATTCTGTTGATTTTAACTCTATCCTGCTTAGGAAATCTGCTTTTGTGTTTAAGGTCCCCTTTAGATGGACTGAAGAAAGTGACTTTATATTTTCTTCTGCCCAGCAGAAAATATTTTCTGCTATCTGGCTTAGGTGTTGGCTCCTGGTTCCACCTTGATGGTTCAGATATGCTACCACCGTGGTATTGTCTGATCTTATTTGAACATTTTTCCCCTTTATGTGTAGATCTGCTAATTTTAGCGTTTCCCACACCGCCATCAATTCTTTTTGGTTTGATGACCACAGCTTTTGGTGGTCTTTCCAGGCCCCTTGGAAACAAAGATGAGACAAGTGCGCTCCCCAGCCCCAAGGGCTTGCGTCTGTTGTGATAATCACTTGCTCTTCTGCAATCCATGGAATCCCCTGTTGCAGGTGATCCACCTGTTTCCACCATAGAAGTGAATGATTTATGGCAGGGGAATCGAGACTGATTGATCTAGGGAATCCTGATCTCTGTCCCAACACGCTAAAACCCAGTGTTGAAGGGTCCGTGTGTGGAACTGAGCCCACTTTACCGCGGGGATGCAAGAGGTTAGAGTCCCTAGGAGTCTCATCGCCTCCCGAATTGTGCACCGTTGATTGCCCTGAAACTCTTTGATTTTCTTTATCACTCCTGAAATCTTTTGTTCCGTGAGTGATGTCAGCTGCCGTGTAGTGTCCAAGGAGAGACCTAAAAGACAATTTTTGTACTGGGACCGTCTTTGATTTCTCCCAATTTATTATCCATCCTGCCTGACATAGAGTCTGACAGGTAATAAAGAGATTGTTCTCTAAAGCCTGTTTCGACTCGCCCACTATCAGAAGATCGTCTAGATAGGGTACAATTAGGATGTTTCTCCTTCTTAGATGTGCCACTATTTCCAACATTACTTTTGTAAATACTCTGGGCGCTGATGTTATGCCAAATGGAAGAACCTGGAATTGAAAATGGCAAAGGTTCTTTCCCAAGTAAACCGCTATCCTCAGATATTTTTGAGACTGCTTGCACATTGGCACATGATAGTAAGCGTCTCTTAGGTCTATTGAGGCTAAAAAATCCCCCTCCTTTAGTAGGTTCACTGTTGATTTTATTGTTTCCATCTTGAACCTGTTGTACTGAATAAACTTGTTCAATTTTTTTAGGTTTATTATCAGACGGAATTTCCCGTCTGGCTTTTTTACTAAAAATACTGTGGAATAGTAACCTCGGCCCTGCTGAGAGGGGGGAACTGGAATTATGGCCCTCTGGTCTATTAATTTTTGAATCCCTTCTTCTAGTTTTTTTTTGAAGGACGTCTGTCTTTTGCCGTGGCGTGGTACGAAAGATATTTAAGGGAGGAGGAAGGCGAAATACAACTCTGTACCCTTGAGAAATAATATTTAGAACCCAAGGGTTTGTTGTAATCTCTGACCAAAATTCTAGAAATGCACTTAGTCTTCCTCCTACCTGAGACCTGGCGTCATTGCTTTGAGGTTTCAGTGTTTTTTGACGTGAAGAGGAACCCCCTATTCCTCTGGGTTTTCCCTCTTGACCAGCCTGACTCTCTATTGGTCTTTTTCGTTTGAAAGGGGGCTCCTTTTTTTGTCTTTCGAAAGGGGAACTTTCTTTTCCCTGTCTCTTTGGGGAAGGTTTTTTTGGAGTCTGAGGCTTTCTCTAAAATAGACTCTAGAACCTCACCGAAAAGTAAATTTCCCCGGAAGGGCAAGCTACATAATTTTAATTTTGAACCAACGTCTCCTGACCATGACTTTAACCAGAGAGATCTTCTTGCCACAACTGATAAACCAGAGGCCCTTGCAGCTATTCTGACCGATTCTGCAGTGGCGTCTGACAAAAAATCCACTGCTTTTAAAAGTAAGGGGAAAGAATCCTTTAAATTATCGTAGGAAGACCCGTCCTTTAATAAAGTTTCTAGTTGCGTAAGCCATTTTTTCAGTGACCTAGAGACTGTGGTAGCGGCTAAGTTAGGTTTAAATAAGGCCGTGCAGGATTCCCATGTTTTTTTCAATGTCTGATCCGTTTTTTTATCCATTGGATCCCTCAAGGAACCCATATCCTCAAATGGTAAGGCGTTCGGCCCTTTTACCAACTTTGATAGGGATACATCTACCTTGGGGCACGCAGTTAAAAGTGTTTCATCTTCATTACTGAATGGAAATCTACGTCTTATAGTTTTGGGGACAAAAAGCTTTCTATCCGGAGTTTTCTATTCTCTATTGACCAGCTCATGCATGCTCCTGTGCACTGGAAAACCCCGATTAGACCTCTGTTCAAATCCGCTAAACATTTCATCATGTACTGAGCGACGGACCTTCTCTTCTGAGAGATCCATAGTAGCTCTTACTGCTTTAATTAACTCTTTTGTATCTTCAGATGAAAAGAGATAATTTTTAAATTCAGAGTCAGAATCCGAGGAGTCTCTGGCCTCCAATTCCCCTGATTCTGAATCGTCATCTGACGCTATCGGAGATTCTGAACCAGAGGCCCTAGCTGGTTTAGAACCGGACGGTAGTAGGGATACATCTGCCATTACTGAGCGGATTTCATCCCTAATGGTATTTTTAAGTTCTTCTTTTAGTGACGGTATTATATCCTTAGTGATATTATCCGTACATTTTTCACAGGTTCTTCTAGTATAGGAATCTGGTAATTTATATGAGCAAATGCTACACTTTTTAGACCTATGAACAGACTTTGTTTTAACAACAGGCTCTTTCTCACTCTGCATGCACACAGAAGGAAAGAGTAGATAACATACATAGGGTTAAATTACAGAAAAAATTAACTGCTTTAACCAGGTCTTTGTAAGGTTACTCACGATCGCTGAGGATCCCTGAGCAGACTCCATAGTCTCACTTGGATCCTGCATAGTGCAGGGCGACCCTACTAGTAAATGGCCCTTAAATAATGAGAGTTTACCTGCAGACCTCAGATCAGAGGGCAACTTCCGCCATAATCCTGCGCGATCTCCCGCCATCTCCGTCCAAACCGGAAGTGCCAGGCGCCGTGGAACGCACGGTGGAACGCAACGCTGCTTCTCAGGCCACCACCGGAAGTAGGCCGTGGAGCGCAGCGTCCACCGGAAGTAGGCTGAAGGCACCAAGACGGAGCATGGGGACGTCGCTGCGAGAGCCGGCCTTGCCGGATCGCAACCCTGGGAGAGCTGGTGGCCCGACCGGAGGAACTCGCTGAGTGTCCGGCCGACATGGACCTGCTGCCTCGCGCCCGCCGCAGGTGAGGGACAGATGACCCGGTTTTTTTGGGGTCTCGGGAGCACACATAGTGACCGGACCCCCTGCCCCCTCATGCCGCCACATATCTTTATCTTCATCCTCCCTGACAATACCTAGGGAGAACAACCCGTCTCCTACCTGGAGGGACAGGAAGACACTGAGGAGGAGTCAAATTTTATACTTCCTGTCCCTACCTGGTTGGAGGCGGGTCATCTCTCATGGTATGCCGTCATGGAGGATGAAAGGGAAAAAGGGTACTTCCTTTTCAGAACTCTAGAGACGCCCGGTCTTTTCTCCAGATCGGCCCATTCTTTAATTAATTAACTTTGTAATATTAGAGTGGAGGGGAAAGACTTTCTTTTTTCTCCTAACCCCTTAAACATCAAATCCTGTATAGACTCTGGGTTGTTTAGACTCTTCTAGGTTTATGGTTGCTCTAATGGTTTTTACCAAGGCTTAGGTGTCCTCTATGGAACAGAGCGGCCTTCCAGACTCATCCTCAGAGGAATCTGACCCTGACCCAGAGGGAAGTTCCCCTTCATCTAAATCTTCTTCATGAGAGTCAGTTTCTAAGGAAGCAGACAGCTCAGTCATGGAAGTAGAGGGTCTTTGGGACGTGGTGGCTACTTTTGATCCACAGCGCTGCTTACTTTTTCCTTTATTATATGTCTGATATTATCGAAAAAGGAAGGAGCCTCCTCAGAGACAATTTTCTCCAAACACCTTGAGCAGAGGGGTTTCTGATATCCTGACGGTAAGCCTTTTTTACAGATGGAGCATTTTTTGACCCGCTGAGAAGATTCAGCTGACTTCTGAGCTTCCCTGACCTAAGATATAAGTCAGAGTGCTTATTAATAAGGGGGCTTATTCAGAATATTAAAAAAGGATAGTCCCTCATCCAGGTGCAGAAAAAAGGCATCGTCTCTGACCACTCAGTGAATCAGGTAAGTACATACAAGTTTTTTTTACCTCCAGAGGAGGGTACATTACCGGGCTGCTCGTCTTGGCTGGGTCTGCGCATCGCGTCCTCCCCTGATGCCGACATGTTAGAAAGATGCTAAAACCAATACTCGTTGTCTAGGGGAAATACGTCACTCTTCTGCGCTTCAGTAGCCCCACCTGCCTGTGAGCTTGAACCGCTCACGTGACCTGTGCGTCTTCTCGTGAGAACTCGCTCTGGAAGCGCTGCCCGGGGCTGCCTCCACTGGAGGACTTGCGCCTGGGAATCAGGAAGGGCCGCACCGCAAGACCCGCGATCCTGCTCCCCGGCCAGTCCAACTGCCGGGCGCTGCCTGTAGGAAAGGTAAAAGCTCCCACAGGAGGATCTCCACGCTAGTCCCAGAGGGACAGGAAACAACTGGAGCAGGTAAGGGGAGGGGACTATTTAAAGATCTCCACGTTGTTTCCTGTCCCTGGGGAGGTGCCACTAGGAGGGGGTGGGCATTTGGAAAATTAACCTGTTATGTGGATTTTGGAATCTGCATTATTTCAATTGTTGTAGCGCTTTTCTTGTGCAGCTTTCACCCTTTTCAAAGGAATAAGGGATTAGAGCCGCAAAAATTCTGCATCAAATCAGCACAAAAAATACCCTAGATAAAAACAAAGTACAAAAACACAATAAATTGCGCGCATTTATATGTTGTAAGGGATAAGCTCTGGTCTCGGGGATCATTCACACAGAGATCTTCATCACCACTTGATTTCCGGTCCAAACAGTGTGATTTATTTTGGCACACAGCATAATAAAATAAACAAACAAAAAACACCTTGCCCGTCTGGGCTATGCCTAAACATTTATGATTCCCTACCTCACCTCTAAGTAGGGCTTCGTACCGGTTAGTTTCTCAAGCTCCATGCCTTAGCAGGTTTCGCTTACCAGCGACAGTCCACACCGCGGATAGAACAGGCTTTGCATAGCCTTGTGGTCACACAGTCCACCTGACTGAGACCACTTCACACAGAGCCTCTGCTCTAGGCCTCTGTGTCACCAAAGACTCTCTCCCCAGAGTGAGCACCACCCAAGTCCAGCAAGCAGACTAAATTAAATTGCTGGCAGTGAGAAAGTCCCGGACTGGAACATGGGGAACAGGCACCCACCCAGCACATTGCCTGTTCCCAGTAAAAGCCTGCCCTGAACTAGCTGGAATCAGCTATGCTATGTATTATGGTGTCCGCTAACTACTTTAGTGGACACCCAAACTAGGGCCTTTACGCCACCAAGGCCCGGGAACCTTGGTGACAAAACCCGCTTTTCAAAATGCTTCTTATGGACTTCAATGCCCACAACACTATTCACATTGCCACAATGTATATTTGTGTGGTTTTGGTGCAGATTTTCGGAAGATTACACCTCCGTTGAAATTAATGTAGACATTCAGCTACAGGAAACCCTCAACAAAACACATTGTCACCTTTCCCAACAAGACGTACTGGCCAAGTTTATGTGGATAAAGAGGGTGTGGGTTGGGGTGTAGCATAACCCTAGGTGTTATATGACTCCAATTGTTTGATCAGATTTGGAGTTTTGCACATTTTTCCCCAGTCATTGTAATATAAAAATGCAGCCAAAAATGATGCAAAGGCATGATGTGTGAACAGGCGCAGTTGACTGAGCTCTTACAGAAAAACAAAATAAATCCTACAGTTTTGTCCCTAAAGCTTTCAGCCCTATGTGTGAGAGTGGTTATTAGCTGCAGATCTCACGCCTATGCTTTGGCCAGTATGGTGGTTAATAATTTCTTATATCTAAGCGCTATTACAGCCTGAGATATAGCCCCATAGTAGAAAAAGAGTTGTCTCATACTGCTTGGCTGCTTAAATCACCAGAACTATATGGTGGCAAAAATGTAATACCGGCAACAGCATACTGGCTAGGCCCATGGCTTACCAGCCAAGTAGAAACCTTAAATTTGAGTCATATCACATACGTTAGTGGGCTATATCGCCCACACTCTACTCACTCACCCTACACAGTGTCTAACTGCAGGCTATATAATACAGAAAATCAACCACACCACAATATGCCTTATGTACATTACCACTGGACTGCTGAACAAAAGTTTCATGTGCTTATTTTACAATTTCATGTTTTTTCATGTCACTGGTAAATGCAATAGACTTCTGGTTGTCACTTACCCCTATTGGAAGCTTGCTCTTGTTTAAGGGCTCATGCACGTGACCGTACTGGCTAAGTATTGCAGACCGCGTGCACTCCGTGGTGCGGATTCAGACCCATTAACTTGCATGGGTCCGCAACCCACAAGATATGACCGAAGAGAGGCATGAATCGGAAGCCCACGGAAGCATTATGCAAAAAAATGGAATATGTTCTATATTTTTCTGTATGTTGTGAATCGCGGACCCATTCAAAACAATGGGTCCACATCCGCAAACAGAGTGCACAAGGCCAGAGCCCGTGCATTGCAGACTGCTATTTGCAGTCTGCAGCACAGGCACTGAGTCACTACGCTCATGTGCATGAGCCCTAATAGAAATGAGGGGCATTTATCAAACTGTTTGCACAACTATTGTTGTGTAAGAAAGGTGGAAATTATGGCACACAACATATTTACAACATTTCGCTTCTATCACCACTTTTTAAAGCGGTTGTCTCACTTTAGCAGATGGAATTTATCATGTAGAGAAAGTTAACACAAGGCACTTACTAATGTGCTGATCGGACAGGAGCAGGGGCTGCGCCCACCCGATCAGTTGCAAGAGTCTGGCAGTCACTGATAGCCGGACCCCTGCTGTATGCACCGGCATCGGTGAAAACACAGATGCCGGCACATTAACCCTCGCAATGCCGTGGTCCGCACTGACCGCGGCATGTGCAGTGTCCTGTCTGGTCCCCGCACTTTGGGGACGGGGACCCGATGGCCGGCAAGGCAGCCCGATGCCTTCCTTGGGCATTGTGGCTGCCTTCCCTGTAAGCCTGTGAGATCCAGCCCCCTGGATCTCACAGGAAGCAGGCTGTAAGTGTATTATACCGAGTAATACACTTACAGCCAATGTATTACAATACAGATGTATTGTAATGCATTGTATAGGGGATCAGACACAAAAAATTGAAGTTCCAGAGTAGGACAAAAAAATAAAGTAAAAAAAAGTTTAAAAAAAGTTTCACACAATAAAAATAATAAAATGATAATCATAATAAAATCATAATAAAAATGCATCCTTTTCCCAAAATTAATAAAAAAAAATAATAATTGTAAAGAATAGGGGGAAAAAAGTAGCAAAATAGTAGCAAAAATAAAAATGGTAGACATATTTAGCATTGCCGCGTCCGTAACAACCTGCTCTATAAAAATATCATTTGATATGCCCCCTCAGGTGAATGCTGTAAAAAATTTTTTTTAAAAACTATGTCAAAACAGACATTTTTTGGCCACCTTGGCTCACAAAAATTGCAATACAAAGCGATCAAAAAGTCTTATATACCCCAAAAAATAAAACAGATGGCACCCATAAACCAATCTATCAAAATTTGTGCTGCAAAAGCCATATGGCACTCCTTCCTTTCTGAGTCCTGTCATGTGCCCCCACAGTAGCTTGCCATTACATATGGGGTGTTGCCGTCTTCAGGAGAAAATAAGTAACAAATTATGGGGTGCTTTTTCTCCTATTTGCCCTTGTGAAAATGAAAAATCTGGGGATAAAGCAACTTTTTATTAGAAAAAATGAAACTTTTCATTTTCACAGCCGAGTATTTTCAAATTCTGTAAAAAGCTTAGGGGGTCAAAGTGCTCAGCATCCCCCTTAATATATTCTTTATGGGATGTAGTTTCCAAAATGAGGTCACTTTTTGAGGGTTTCCACTGTAGGGGTACGTCAGGGTTCAAATACAAAATGGTGCCTAAAAACCAATAACAATCTGCCTCTAAAAACCATATGGCATTCCTTTCCTTCTGACCACTGCCATGTGCCCATAGAGCAGTTTACCCCCACATATGGGGTATTTCTGTAAACTGCAGAATCAGAGTAATGTATATTGATGTTTATTTTGCTGTTAACCCTTGCTGTGTTGCAAGAAAAAAATTGATTAACACAAAAATCATTTTCCTTTTGTTCTTGTGGACCACCTCAAGGGTTAACAACGTTTGTAACATCACTTTTGAATAATTTGAGGGGTGTAGTTTCTAAAATGGGGTAATTTATGTGTGGTTTCCGTTACGTAAGCACCTCAAAATTACTTTATAACTGAATTGGTTCTTTAAAAAATTATTTTGGAAATTTGTATGAAAATTTGAAAAATTGCTTCTAAAATTCTAAGCCTTCTAGCGTCTTAAAAAAATAAAATGACATTTACAAAATTATGCCAACATAAGGTAGACATATTGGGAATGTTGACTGATAACTACTTTATGAGGTATCACTATCTGTCTTAAAAGTAAAGAAATTCAAATTTAGAAGATTCTTTTATAAATAAAGGGGAAATATATCGACTTACATTTACCACTGTCATGAAGTACAATGTGTCACGAGAAAACACTCTCAGAATGGCTTGGATAAGTAAAAGCGTTCCAAAGTAATTAGCACATAAAGTAAAAAATGTCAGATTTGCAAAATTCGGCCTGGGATTTAAGGTGAAAAGTGTCCCGGTAGTAAAGGGGTTAAAGTAGTGTGGAAAGTGGGTGGGGCTTAGCAGGAGGGATGTGGCCTACTGCAGTCCGACGGATTTACTATAATTTATGCCAGAAACTGGCAAACGATAGTTCAAATCTATGCCAGCTCGTTGGTGCATGGGTTGCCTGGAAATGCACCAATGGACACACCCTAATCATCACCTCCCTGCTGCACTGCCATCTGCCAACTCCTGATCCGATCCTTCTCATAGGCTTCAGGCTAGTGGTTTGAAGCCTATGAGACAGTAGAGCGCTAGAATTGAGTTGCTCCAGGGAGTTATGATGTCAGAGGAAAAGGGGGAGTCTCGTCATACATGGGGCGGGGCCTCAAGATGTTCAGGAGATTCAACAGAGCAGGTTGTTGGAGAGAGGAGCATAAGCTGCAGGTCAGGGTGTGGAGGAGATTGACTATTATGTTTACTTGGGGGGCTTTTTGCAGGGGCTGAAGGGAGGAGGAATAATCATTGTACTGGAGACTGTATGTTAGAGGGGTCTGAAGAGAGGAGGTGTGAAGTGATATTATTTACATGGGACTGTATGCTGGAGGGGCTGAAGGCAGAGGGAAAGATGCATAGAGAATGAATGGGTCCACACCCGTTCCGCACAATTGCGGAACGGATGCGGACACATTCTGAGGACGTGTGAATGGAGCCTAATAAAGAGGGGGCGATTATAATATTAAGAATAATAATAACATAGAGGGGCCATTACATATTTTAATTATACAGAGGGCATTATACTTATGGGCACTACGGGGGAGGGGAGGTCTGTTATCTGAGGATGATTGTAAAGTGAGAAATCAAAAAAAAAAATCTGTGAAACTATGCAGAGACGCGTCTGAAAGAAGGTGTCATGGCGGTCTTATCTCCGAATGAAGACGTTGAGGAAAGTCTACATCACAGGAGATGTCACTGGATGTAACAGGTATAGTATGTGCTGCTGTATTCTACTGTATATTGTGTACCATTATATGTAATGTCGGTCCACATATCTGTTTGGGGGGGCAATAGGATTTGGCCCACAATGCCGAAGCCTGGCCCCAGAATTTAGGTCACACTGTACGTGTTCTGAATTCTGGGGCCTCACACCCATCTACTGCATTATCTGTACTCAGAGAGCCATCACTGTGTTATTTGTGGTGTTACATAGGACTGCAGGTAACATCTACTACATTATCTGTACTCAGAGAGTTATCACTGTGTTATCTGAGGTGTTACATAGGACTATAGGAAGCATATACTACATTATCTATCCTCAGAGAGTTATCACTGTGTTATCTGAGGTGTTACATAGGACTACAGGTAACATCTAATACATTATCTGTACTCAGAGAGTTATTACTGTGTTATCAGTGGTGTTACATAGGACTGTAGGTGACATCTACTTCATTATCTGTACTCAGAGAGTTATCACTGTTATCAGTGGTGTTACATAGGACTGTAGTTGACATGTACTGCATTATTTGTAATAAGGGGCATGTCCACAGGTTGGGGGGGGGCAGGGGGGCACAATACTTGTCTTTCCCCGGGTGCTGGCCACCCACGCTACTCCACTGGAACTCTTCCCTGGCTAAGAGTCACACCCCATATAAGTTAGTTATATAACGTTACGTTAACGCATAAAGTATGTTCCCTGCTGATTGCTACCCCTCCTCATTTATACCCCTGTATATTGTACCCTGATACCCCTCAGTTATATGATACCGTATAACTGAGGGGTATCAGGGTAAATTACAGGGGGTAAAACAAAGGGGTGTCAGGGTACAGTACTATACAGGGGTAATATAACTGAGGAGGGCTATCTCAGGGAACATGATAAAGCGGTAATGTAACTTTTATAATATAAGTTATATTACCCCTGTATAATGTCCCTGATAGCCCTCCTCAGTTACCCCTGTATAATAATGTACCCTGATACCCCTTAGGCCTCTTTCACACGGACGTCACGTTTGACGCCCGGATAAGAGGCGGGTGCGTTGCGGGAAAATTTTGCACAAGTGCAAAGCGTTTTAATGCGTTTTGCACGCGTGTGCGAAAAATCGGCATGTTTGGTACCCAGACCCGAACTTCATCACTGAAGTCCGGTTTCGGGTTGAGTATTCTGTATATTTTATTAATTTCCCTTATAACATGGTTATAAAGGAAAATAATAGCATTCTTAATAGAGAATGCCAAGTAAAAAGGGCAATAGAGGGTCAAAAATAATAAAAAAATAAACTCCCTTCTTCCATTTAATCGCGTAGCTGCCGGTGTTCTGTTCTGTCTTCAGCACCTTAAGTGACGTCACTGAAGGTCCTTCCTCCCCCGCCCAGCTAAAGATAGAACAGTAGACCGTCAGCTACGCGATCAAATGGAGTAGGTGAGTTTTTATTTATTTAATATTTTTAACCCTCTAGTGCCCTTTTTACTTTGCATTCTCTATTGAGAATGCTATTATTTTCCTTTATAACTATGTTATAAGGGAAAATAATAAAGATCGGGTCCCCATCCCGATCGTCTCCTAGCAACCATGCGGGAAAATCGCACTGCATCCGCCCTTGCTTGCGGATGCTTGCGATTTTCCCGCAGCCCCATTCACTTCTATAGGGCCTGCGTTGCGTGAAAAACGCAGAATATAGAACATACTGCGATTTTCACGCAACACTAACGTTATGCGGGAAAAATCACTGCTCATGTACACAGCCCCATAGAAATGAATGGGTCCGGATTCAGGGCGAGTGCAATGCATTCACCTCACGCATTGCACCCGCGCGGAAATCACGCCCGTGTGAAAGGGGCCCTAGTGTATTTGTGTGTATGTATGTATGTATGTATGTATGTATGTATGTATGCATGTATGTATGTATATATATATTGTGGCAATGTGAATAACAAGGGGTGTTGTTTGCACCAGGAGCGTGTCACCAAGGGGCCCGGCCTTGGTGAAGTAAAGGCCCTAGTCTAGAGATGGGTGGCCACTAAGTTAGTTGGTGGTCACCAAGATAACTAGCTTAGCTGGCTCCAGCTAGTCCAGGGCGGGCTTTTACTGGGAACAGGCAATGTGCTGGGTGGGTGCCTGTTCCCCATGCTCCAGTCCAGGATTTTGGACAATGCTCATGTCCAGGGATGCTATTTAATCCTTATGTTGGACATGGGTGGGGTCCCACTCTGGAGAGGGTTTTGGAGACAGAGTTTGGCAGAGGCTCTGTGTGAGTGGTCTCGGCCAAGTTGGCTGAGGGGCCACGGGGCTAAGCGATAGCCTGGAATTGGGGGACACAGCGACGCCTGGAAGGGTCGCAGGGCCACAGTCAGGAGGACTGGTGAGCCTGAATTCCCCAACGGACATTGAACTGAGACTGTGTTTGAACAGTGCTCTGAACAGCCAGGAGGCTGTGGAACATTGGGCTGGAGAAAGCCGCATCAGTTCACAGGGTGTGAACTGTACCCACTAGGTGAGTGAGGGATTATAATATGTTTAGTTAGAGCCTAGTCGGGCTAGTGTTTATTGTTTTGTACCTGTTGTTTTGTTTGAAAAGACTGCCAAATAAATGCACTGTTTGGACATGAAATCCGTTGTCCGGAAGGAATTTTGTGTGAATGATCCCCGAGACCAGAGCTAACCCCCCACAATATATATATATATATATATATATATATATATATATATATATATATATACACACACACACACACACGCGGTGTTTGTGCTTTAGGGTGCACACCCTAAAGCAATGGGCTACGCACACCTATGCAATGGACTTTATACTAAGACTTTGTATATCTGCCCCATTGTGCCATCATAAAAGAACCAATTTTTTAATTACTTGGTGACCTGCCTGTTTTGGGCCTTAGTGACCAAGCAATTTTTTTCTTCATTTTTTTATTGTCTCATTCCAGGTACTATAGCTTTATTTCCCATCTATGTAGCAGTATAAGGACTTGTTACTTGCTACTTGCAGGGCAACTTGTATTTATTTTTTTCTGGGTGGAATGGAATAAAACAGTACTTCCACCACTTAGTTTTTACATTTTTTAATTTTGTGATGTTCACTTTGCAGCATAAAAAGCATGATAACGTAATTCTTTGGGTTAGCGCCATTACAGTGATACTGTACATTTTTTTTTAAGCTTTTCTACTTTTGCAAAAGTCAAAAGTTTAAGTTTTTGCATTGATGCATCCCAAGATCCATAACTTTTTAATTTTTCTTCCGACAGCCCTGCAACCTGCAATTCATGGGTTACCTCTAAGAATGTAGATGTGCTACTATGGAGTACTTCCATGGTGTTTCTGTCCGTGCCTCCGCACCGCAAAAAAATCTTTATTTTTTTATGGTGCGGACGGATCACGGACCCATTCAAGTTGAATGGGTCTCGATTGGTCCCTGGCGTCGCATGGATGTTGTCCGTGCATTGGGGACCGCAAATTGCGGTCCCCAATGCACGGAACGGCCACACAACAGCTGTGTGCATGAGACCTTAGGGTGAGTTCACACTTCAGTTATTTGATCAGTTTTTTCCATCAGTTATTGTGAGCCAAAACCAGGTTTGGGTCAAAAACACAGAACAGGTGCAAATCTTTCCATTACACTTGATCTCTGTGTAGTCTTCCCTACTGATTTTAGATAACAACCAATGGAAATAAATTATCAAATATTGAAGTGTGAACTCAGCCATATCCTGTACCACAGTGAAAGGCCATGATGTAGGTTTAAAGCCCAATATTTACCGCCATAAAAAGATGGCACTAATGGGTTAAATTATGTTTTTATGTTAAACATATTTATAAAGAATTCTGGTATTAATTTTTATGTTATTTTTCTTTGTTAATATTTAAAAAAAAATCCTGCAATTTTTACTCTATCTACTAAGCCTATTAATAGGCGCCAGTTCTCGGTCTGTACTGTTCACTTTTCAGCAGTCATCTCATTATTATCACATGCAGGGTTACAATTACAGACAATATATAAATAACATAGCATAGGATCTATGATAAATAAGGTGATGTCAAAGCTTATCTGCTCCTTCCTTGGACAAAAACCTCTACACAAGTCACAGAGCATGCCTGGAAGGCTTCCCCCTGATCGTTAATGACTTTTGCATTCTGCCAGGTTCCTGCATACACCTAGGGCTTAGGTCTGGAATCGCCCATCACTGACTTTTAACCCCTCAGATGCCATGGTCACATTTAACTACACCATCTAAGAGCAAAAAACCCAGGAGCACTGCATTCCCGGAGCCAGAACACCTTCCTTCCGCTGAGATCGGGGCTGGCGTTCCTTATTCGTAATAGGCCTGAAGCTGTACAAGACTACCGGGCCTATTACAGGTATATTCCAATGAATGTCTGCAGGTGGATGCACTGCATTGGAATACAGTGAATTTTCCACACATTAAAGGGGCTGTCCGCTTTTTACCATTGATGGCCTATCCCCATTTACAAGTATGATGTCCCCATTCACTTCTATGAGAAGGCTCCTTCCTATGCTGTCCCATAGAAGTGAATGCGGACGCTATACTTGTAATTACACCTGCGCACCAATTGCTGCAGCGAGCAGGTAAATAGAGCAGAGAAGGCAGCGCAGCTTTCTCTTCAGGAGTCGGACCCCGCCAATCTGATATTGATGACCTATCCTGAGGATAGGTCATCTGTAGTAAAAAGCGGACAACCCCATTAATGTATAAAATCACGGAGTGTGGAAAAGGCAATCTGATTATTGCAAGTTTATGTCCCCTAGGTGGGATAAAAAGATTTAAATAATAAAACTGATTTTAAAAATATAAAAAAATTAGTCAAATCCCCCTTTTTCCCAAAATTAAAAAATAAACATCAAAGCCATACCTGCATGCCCAAACAGCCCTACCATTAAAATATAAAAATACTTTTTATATTCACTTAATACAGTGAAAACAGAACCGTTTTTCCATCACTTCACCTCCCCCAAAAATTGAATAAATGTAGCGTACTCAAGTTAGGGTTCAGTAGTGTTCCTGGGTGTTGTAGTGCAGTTATGACCACTAACCTGGGACAGGCCGACTCTCTGGTACTTCTTCCAGGACAGGTAATTATAGGTAGAGTTCGTGACGCCAGTGCCAATTAACGGTGGCACAACATTTGTTGATAGTAGGAATAATTGAGGAACCACGTTGCAATAAAACAGAACTTGAACTTTACTCAAACTTTGATAGTAAACATGCACACACGGATGGAAGCGCAGTGCCTTAATACGTAGCAGTTGCAGAGTAGTTTCAGATGAATAGATCACAGATGAATATAGATTGCAACTCCTGTTAGATCAAGTAGGCCTAAATCTGCACAGGGATTTGACTCTCCACTATTTCCTCAGGTTCTATAGATACAGGTGACTTCAATTCTTCTGACCTGTCTATTCCTGGGTTACTTTATAATCCAAGGCCCAAATACCTCTTAGACGGCTTCTATCCTTGGTTCTTTACACTTGGAGGGTTTCCCTTGGTACCGGCTGAGGACATTACAGGAGTCCCACACAGACTACTCAGTCTGCACACACTTCACAGACTCAACTGTCTGCACTGAACTACTTTACTATCTGCTTGGGCCTACCTATATATAGTGGGGCATACTATCTCCCTCTAGTGGCTGTAGTAGACACTACCCCTGCAGGCCTGTACAAGGAAATAAATTAAAGGTACATACACATAATAAACCTTTTGCAGTGTCGGGTTTTAACACCCGTATGCTGCATAAAATGTAATAAAAAAAGCCATACACAGCACAGCGTCAATGAAAAGTACAACTTGCCCTGCAAAAAAATAAGCCCTCACACAGCTTTGTAGACATAACTATGAAAAAAAAAAAGTTATGGAAGTCAGAAAATGGCGATCAGAAGAAAAACAATAATTCTCAAAAGTTTTCATTTTTTGGAGTATTAAAACTCAAAAAAAAACTATACATATGTGATATTATTGTAATTGTACTGATTCAAAGGAAGAAAGCACAGATCAGGTTTACAGCATAGAGAACACCGTAAAAACGAAACCCATTAGACTGTGGAGGAATTGCTTTTTTTTCTAATTCCACCCCATTTGGAAAAAAACATTTCCAGCTTCCCACTACATTGTATGCATAGTACATGGCGCCAAAAGAAAGTAGATCTTGTCCCACAACCCCAAAAAAATAAAAAAATAAAATCATATAGCTATGTGAATAGAAAAAGAAAAAAGTTATGCTTCGGGAAGGCCAGGAGTAGAAAAAAGGAAATACAAAAACAGAAAACCTCCCTGTCCTCATACGGTTATTTACCAAGCTGCATGCACCCACTGATAGGGTTGAGCGAACCTGTGTTTTCAAGTTCGGTGTACAAGGTTCGGGTTCGGGATATCTCAGAATTCCGTTATGGATTCCGCTACCACGGACCATAAGTTATGTGACAGCAACTTGACTTGCATTGGGCTCTGACACATAAGTAAGGGCTCATGCACACGACCGTTGCTGTTTTGCGGTCCGTTTTTCACGGATCCGTTGTTCAGTATGTGAGGTTTATTACCTCTAATTTAAGTCCTCTTCTGTTCCGTTATTGCACAAAACATATCCGTATTGTTTCCGTATTTGATCAATTTTTTGGGGATCGTATACTGAAACAGTAACTTATTAATCACCAAACACATGAGCAATATGTGCTGGGAATAGAATTTCTACAGTATGGATCCGCAAAATACGGATGACATACGGATGTGTTCCGTGTGCATTCCACATTTTTTGCGGACCCATTGACTTGAATGAGGCCTCAGACCGTGATTTGCGGACAATAATAGGACATGCACTACATTTTTGCAGAACAGACATACGTAAATACGGAAACGTAATGCACACTGAGTACCTTCAGTATTTTCTACAGCCCCATTGAAGTGAATGGTTCCGCATACGGTCCGCAAAACAAACGGAAATGGAAAGAAGATACTGTCGTGTGCATGAGCCCTAATAGTGATTAGCGAATCTAGCTTTGGATATTACATTTTAAGTTGCTTCATTCAAAACTTTGGATTCATTCTGTACAGAGATCCACCTTGGTACAGTATTAAAATGTATGGGCTCCGATGAGCTAAAGTTAGTTATTTGCGAAGTTGCTCTTGACTTCATTGAACAACTTTGGTAATTGATTATTTTTAAAGTGGAAAACCAACTCGGCTTTGGTTCCAAGGTACCAGTTCTGATGTATCCAGCTGGTGTGGCCCATTTATAAACATGCAGAGTATGAATGACTTGAGATGTTTGGCGCACAGCACCTCTTACCACCTTCGCTGCTGCTCTCGTTAGTGGCCTCTCTGCTTATAGCTGGGAGTGTGCGGCTCCTTATCAGCTTCCTGGATATTCCATGTCTTTGCTGCTTCTCTGGTTCACAGGTACTAGTAGTTCTCCTGCCAGAGTTTGTACATTACCAGTGCTCTTGTGGAGGAAGTATGTGATTCCTTTTCACCATCATGGATGTTTTACGGGATAAGCAGCTAGTGGTGTGAACAATAGCGAATGCTAGAAGGCCATATTTGTTTCAGAGTTTCCTAGACTCTTTCCTCAGGGGCTGAATATGGTAGTCATCTTTGAGTCATGCTTCCTTATATACAGTCCAGGGAACCCACCCCATGTTAGTTCTAAAGTCAGGACTGGACCATTCTAACTCATACCTCCCAACTTCAAAAATGAACAAAGAGGGACATAGCTAAGCGCATCATGGCAAATTTTTAATGCACTAGGCCACGCCTATAACTCCGCCCAAGACATAACTATGCACTTACCAACCAGTCCTCTTAATGCCCCCACATAGTAATTATTTCCCCTTCAGGCCACAAACAGTATTTATGCCCGCATTGTGCCCCCTCACAGAATTATGCCCAGCTTTGCCCCAGTAATATGCCCTGTTATGTGCCCCCATTATTATGCCCAGATGTGCCCCCAGTAATATTCCCTGTTATGTGTCCCCAGTTATATGCCCAGCTGTGCCCCCAGTAATATACCCTGTTATGTGCCCCCAGTAATATGCCCAGTTATGTGTTCCAGTACTATGCCCAGCTGTGCCCTCAGTACTATGCCCAGCTGTGCCCCCAGTAATATGCCCAGTTTTTCCCCCCGAGTAATATGCCGTTATGTGTCCCCAATAATATGTCCAGCTGTGTCCCCAGTAATATGCCGCTATATGCCCCCAGAGCCGGATTAAGAGCATCATGGGCCTGGTGCTGAAGATTTTAATGGGCCTTTTTTTTATGTCAGCGAATATCACCACCCCACCCCCCATCATGTCCAGCATGTCAGTCAATATCACCACCCCACCCCCCATCATGTCCAGCATGTCAGTCAATATCACCACCCCACCCCCCATCATGTCCAGCATGTCAGCCAATATCACCACCCCACCCCCCATCATGTCCAGCATGTCAGTCAATATCACCCCCCCCCATCATGTCAGCGAATATCACCACCCCACCCCCCATCATGTCCAGCATGTCAGTCAATATCACCCCCCCATCATGTCAGCGAATATCACCACCCCCACCCCCATCATGTCCAGCATGTCAGCCAATATCACCCCCATCATGTCCAGCATGACAGCCAATATCACCCCCCATCATGTCCAGCATGACAGCCAATTTCACCACCCCCCATCATGTCCAGCATGACAGCCAATTTCACCACCCACCATCATGTCCAGCATGACAGCCAATATCACCCCCCAAATCATGTCCAGCGTGTCAGCCAATATGACCCACCCCCCACATCATTCATGTCAGGCTTGATTTAAACCCCCCCAACACGGCACCCCCCCACCTGCTACAAGCGACTCAGTTTCTGTGAGGGTAAGCAAGTCACACTCAGTCTCAGCTCCTCCTCAGTTAGGACTCCGACACGCAGCAGCAGGCAGTCACGTGGGCCTCTCTCTGGCTGAGGCTGCTGCTGTGAGAGACAGTCCCTGCGGCGCCATTCGTCTCGCCGGCCACGGCCGGATCGGCCACGCCCCCAATTATCATGTGACCCGGGGCCGGGCCGTGTGCAGCGCAGCCAGCCCAGGAGGGTGAATAATTACTAATAATGATTATGGCGCAGCGGGGATGGATATGAGGCACACGCCGACCCACCCGCGGCAGGCTGGTGCTTAAAGCGCGTTATATAAAATTAAAAAGTTTTTTTCTGGGCGGCTGGGGCTGGGCCTATCTTCACACAGGGGCCTGGAGCAGCAGCTCCATCCGCCCCTATGTTAATCCGGCCCTGTATGCCCCTCACAGAAAGTAAAATAAAATAAACACCACATACTTACCTTGTTCCTAGCAGCAGCAGTAGGACTGGTCTGTGGAGGAGCCGGAGCTAAAACTGACTGCCCCCCCATTCTCCCCATCCCCCCGCACAGACAAGAGGTGTGGAATGCTGGCAGGGGGAGGAATGATGGAGCAGGGAGCCGATGCCAGCTCTCTGCTTCATCATAATACAGGCAACTGTCTCTGCTTTCTATGGAAGCAGAGACAGCTGCCAGAAAGCGGGACAGCCACTGCAATGCAGGACTGTCCCACCAGATCCTGGACGGTTGGGAGGTATGTTCTATACCATAGCACATACTATTTATATATGAAATCCACTAATGGTGGCTAAATATCCTTATTATGAATACCACTGACAAAAATAACCATTATAAAATATAATATACTGGTAAATGAAAATAAAAAGAGATCCTGTATATTTTGGCTGGTGACATGTGGGCAGGTCTAGTGCTAGGAGCCATCAGAGTGCTGGTAAAACAACATCTCATTTATACAATGTGGGGCACATTTACTAAAGTGTCCCCGCCTGTTTTCATGAGTAAAAAGCCAGTTTATGACTGTTTTAATTTTTAAGTCTTATTTAGCATCTATTTTTGCACCTGTTTTGCAGGCATTTGCGCCTGTTGCACCTATTTTGCGTTTTAAGACAAATCCAGACATTTCCAACTGAAAAGCTGCGGATTTGCTGTTGTGGATTTACGTGCGGCAAATCTGCAGAGGTAGTTGGGGCGGAGTTTTTGTCATGGTAACAGGTGGGGGTGCTAAGAAGTTAAATTAGGGGAGCAACCTGAGGGAGGCGCCATTTTTGTGCTACAGCCAGGCGAAATAACCTGACCATGTCCGTGGAGGATCTGCTCTGTCAGCTGCGGCGTGAAGCAGAGGTGCGCTCCCACCGCGGGAGGAATCTGGACGGACGGCGGGACCCAGAGCAGAGCGGGCGGCTCCTCCCCCTTCCGCTCTCTGCAGCTCAGTCAACGGGATCGGGACCAGGATCTGTGGACCGGCCCAGCCTACCTTCAGTCTGGCGGTCCACTCGGCGGGGGCAGCAAGTCTTGGGAATCCAGGCTGCACCAGAGATGAGAGAAGACCGGTGCAGGCCCAGTACGGCTGTTGGGACTGGCAGGAGCCATGTCTGTGCTAGGATCCAGGCTCTTCAGCGGCGACCGTTCTGCCTCCCTGTCGGCAGTGAAGAGCGATAATCTACATCTAGGAGCCAGCAGCAGGCAGTCACGTGGGCCTCTCTCTGGCTGAGGCTGCTGCTGTGAGAGACAGTCCCTGCGGCGCCATTCGTCTCGCCGGCCACGGCCGGATCGGCCACGCCCCAATTATCATGTGACCCGGGGCCGGGCCGTGTGCAGCGCAGCCAGCCCAGGAGGGTGAATAATTACTAATAATGATTATGGCGCAGCGGGGATGGATATGAGGCACACGCCGACCCACCCGCGGCAGGCTGGTGCTTAAAGCGCGTTATATAAAATTAAAAAGTTTTTTCTGGGCGGCTGGGGCTGGGCCTATCTTCACACAGGGGCCTGGAGCAGCAGCTCCATCCGCCCCTATGTTAATCCGGCCCTGTATGCCCCTCACAGAAAGTAAAATAAAATAAACACCACATACTTACCTTGTTCCTAGCAGCAGCAGTAGGACTGGTCTGTGGAGGAGCCGAGCTAAAACTGACTGCCCCCCATTCTCCCCATCCCCCGCACAGACAAGAGGTGTGGAATGCTGGCAGGGGAGGAATGATGGAGCAGGGAGCCGATGCCAGCTCTCTGCTTCATCATAATACAGGCAACTGTCTCTGCTTTCTATGGAAGCAGAGACAGCTGCCAGAAAGCGGGACAGCCACTGCAATGCAGGACTGTCCCACCAGATCCTGGACGGTTGGGAGGTATGTTCTATACCATAGCACATACTATTTATATATGAAATCCACTAATGGTGGCTAAATATCCTTATTATGAATACCACTGACAAAAATAACCATTATAAAATATAATATACTGGTAAATGAAAATAAAAAGAGATCCTGTATATTTTGGCTGGTGACATGTGGGCAGGTCTAGTGCTAGGAGCCATCAGAGTGCTGGTAAAACAACATCTCATTTATACAATGTGGGGCACATTTACTAAAGTGTCCCCGCCTGTTTTCATGAGTAAAAAGCCAGTTTATGACTGTTTTAATTTTTAAGTCTTATTTAGCATCTATTTTTGCACCTGTTTTGCAGGCATTTGCGCCTGTTGCACCTATTTTGCGTTTTAAGACAAATCCAGACATTTCCAACTGAAAAGCTGCGGATTTGCTGTTGTGGATTTACGTGCGGCAAATCTGCAGAGGTAGTTGGGGGGCGGAGTTTTTGTCATGGTAACAGGTGGGGGGGTGCTAAGAAGTTAAATTAGGGGAGCAACCTGAGGGAGGCGCCATTTTTGTGCTACAGCCAGGCGAAATAACCTGACCATGTCCGTGGAGGATCTGCTCTGTCAGCTGCGGCGTGAAGCAGAGGTGCGCTCCCACCGCGGGAGGAATCTGGACGGACGGCGGGACCCAGAGCAGAGCGGGGCGGCTCCTCCCCCCTTCCGCTCTCTGCAGCTCAGTCAACGGGATCGGGACCAGGATCTGTGGACCGGCCCAGCCTACCTTCAGTCTGGCGGTCCACTCGGCGGGGGCAGCAAGTCTTGGGAATCCAGGCTGCACCAGAGATGAGAGAAGACCGGTGCAGGCCCAGTACGGCTGTTGGGACTGGCAGGAGCCATGTCTGTGCTAGGATCCAGGCTCTTCAGCGGCGACCGTTCTGCCTCCCCTGTCGGCAGTGAAGAGCGATAATCTACATCTAGGAGCAGCGCATTGGGATTCCAGGAGCATCAGGACACAGGAGCCACGTCAGCGGGAGTCACAGCACCCGTGATGCTTGGTGAGCTCCCTGGGAGTACCATGTTATCACAGCTTGGCTGCCCAGGGGGAATGGGGGGTAGGCCAGTCACAGGTGAATTGGGCAGGGGGTTAGGCCAATTTTTGGGTGGGCTGGCGGGGTGGTTGTCCAGTCTGGGGGGGGTTCGGGGCTCCCCATTGCCAGCTTGGGGGGCAGTTCCTGCGCTGAGTATGCGGTTTGCGTCTGCTAGTAATGCGGGAGTAGGAAAGATGACGGTGAAAAAGTGGAAGAGGAAAACCTTTGTTATCGCTTGATTCTGCGCACTTTCCCCAATTGGCTACAAGCGTTTGCTATTTTAGCAAGTCTCACTGGGGCGTTATTTTGCCATCAGGATGCGATTGGGGGAGCTTACTGGGTTTATGGTGGTTTGGCTCCGTTACAATGAACAGTTTCGCCAACGGAAAGCGGTGAGGCCCGATATATGATGGGATCACAAAGATATCGGGCTTTGGTTGAGGGTGACTGCGTTAGCCAGGTCGGATCAGCCCTTTGGGGGGGAGTTTGGGGGGTCAACATCTGGACCATTTGCAGCGGCATCAGCGAAAGGATTATGTTTCCTTTTTAACAAAGGAAACTGCAAATTTGGGGCAAAGTGCAAATTCAAGCACGAATGCACTTCGTGTGGGGCTTCTCACAGAGCCAGTTGTTGTTTTAGGGGGCGGCAAAGAGGGGGACATACCGTTGGAAAAGATAGGTACCCGAATTGGGAATCGGCGTTGTTGTTATACAATGGTTCTAGGTTTGGTTTCCGTATTCCATCGGTTGCATCGGCGGGGCCCCGGGTTCTCAGAAATCTGAGGTCGGCAACCGCCCATCATGATGTAGTTTCGGAAAAGTTGAGTAAAGAAGTTGAGTTAGGGTGGATGGCGGGTCCATTTAGTGAACCGCCATTAGCCAATTTAATAGTGTCCCCGCTAGGGGTGGTGCCTAAGAAAGAGCCGAATAAGTTTCGGCTCATTCACCATTTGTCATTCCCAAAAGGAGCTTCGGTCAGTGATGGAATAGATCCTGACTTATGTTTGGTGGTGTATACGTCATTTGATGCGGCTGTGCAGTGGGTAAGACGGTTGGGACAGGGCACGTTACTGGCAAAAATCGACATCGAGGCGGTGTTTCATTTGTTACCAGTTCACGCGGACAGCATGCGTTTGTTGGGTTGTTTTTGGGATGGGGGTTATTTTGTGGATATATGCTTGCCTATGGGGTGTTTGCTGTCGTGTGCGTACTTTGAGTCTTTTAGTTCATTTTTGGAATGGATTGTAGTTGACATTTCAGGTTGCTCATCCATTATTCATTATTTGGATTACTTTTTGTGCCTGGGGCCGGCCGGTTTGCGGGTATGTTCTTTGCTATTACATATGTTGCAGTCCGTTTTTGAGCGTTTTGGGGTTCCGCTTGCGGCTGAGAAGACGGTAGGCCCTGTGATGGAGTTGTGTTTTTTAGGGATTGTCATAGATACAATTAGAATGGAATGTCGGTTAACAGAGGACAAGCTATTGAGTTTGCGGCAGGAAGTGGGTAGAGCCATGAGACGGGAGAAGATCACGTTGCGGGATCTGCAATCCCTATTAGGAAAACTTAACTTGCATGCAGGATTATGCCGATGGGGCGGATTTTTTGCAGGTGCTTGGCCACTGCGGAGGCAGTCGCTCCTCATCACTTTATCCGGTTAGGTAGAGAATTAAAGGGGGATCTGGGGGTTTGGGCGACATTTTTGGAACAGTATAACGGTAGGATGCTGGTGATGGGTGATGCATGTAACAATTTTGATTTTGATTTGTACACAGATGCGGCTGGGGGGGGTGGTTTTAGGGCTTTTTGTCAGGGCCAATAGTGCGCTGGTAGGTGGCTGGAAAGCTGGGTCATTAGGGGTTGGGTTCGGAATTTGGCTCTCTTGGAGTTGTTTCCCATAGTCATGGCAGTGGTATTGTGGAAGAGCGGTTCGCGAATAGGAAGGTGCGTTTCCACTGCGACAATCTGGGGGTGGTGCAGGCTATCAACAGTTTATCGGCATCTTCCACGCCCTTGGTTAGGCTCTTGCAATTTTTAGTTTTGTGGTGTTTGTCAATTAATACTTGGGTGGTTGCTGTGCATGTTGCAGGGGTGTCTAACTCAGTAGCGGATGCTCTTTCTCGTTCACAGTGGGAACGGCTTCTTGCACCAGAAGCGGTGGACGAGGGTCTAGAGTGTCTGTGGGAGATCCTGGAGGAGCGCTAATGGGGCTTTTGAGGGACTCGTTGAGTTCGGAAACGTGGACTGCGTATCGTAAGGCGTGGTTGAAGTGGGAGAGTTGGGGCACGCGATTGGATGCGGGCAAGGAGGATGGTGAGATTGCGTTGTTGCTTTTGTTAGGACACTTCAGGGAAGGGGGTTGGTCGGTCTCTCAGTTAAACCATTTTATGGCTGGTCTGGCGTTTGGGTTCCGGCTGCGTGGTTTACCGGATCTTACGAAAACTTTTCTGGTTCGGTAAGTTCTAAAAGGTTGGCGTAGGGGAAAAAGGATTGAGGATCAGAGGAGACCAGTTTCTTTTGGAACTAGGTGAGACGTTGGGTTTGATCTGTAGTTCAGCATGGGAGGTTGGTCTATTCAGAGCGGCATTTGCATTAGCTTTTTTGGGGGCTTTTAGGTTGGGGGAGTTGGTGATCAGCAGTGTGACTAGAGCTGGGGGGTTGAGGCTGGAGGATGTAGATTTATACTCTGATACGGTGGTGTTGAGGATACGGAGGTCTAAAACAGACCTGGAGGGTAAAGGCACTCGGCTTACTTTGTTCGAGGTCCCTGGTTGTAGTTTGTGTCCGGTTCAGTGTGTGAGGGGATACAAAGGGGCGTTTGGCAGGGGTGCGACTCCTTTCCTGTGGCATGAGGATAGTTTGTCTTTATCCCGTTTTCAATTTTTAGCTGTTTTTAAAAAATGCTTGAAGGCGTTAGAAATCTGTGAAAAAGGGTATACGGGGCATTCCTTTAGGATAGGGGCGTCGACGGAGGCAGCCAGATTGGGTTTGAGTGGGGATGTGATAAAGAGGATCGGGCGGTGGGAGTACGTGCGTTTTCGTTCATACGTGAAACTTGGTTTTCTGTGAATATTGTGATTGTACTGATTTCAGTTTGTTTTTTGTTACGGTGTTGTTGCAGGTTTACCGGCGGTGCTAGTGTGGATCTTGGGCCATTCGTACGTGTTCTGGGGGATGCTTAGGGCGGATGTCAGGCCGAATGGACGTCAGCTTGGTTTTGGGACCGATGTGGCGGTGGTTCGGTGGATAGGTACTAGAGGTATGTTGTGGGGTGGGGTGCTGCAGGAAGTTCATCGTTTTGTGCGATTGGATCGTCCACCTGACATTTTAGTTCCGCACGTTGGGGGCAACGTTTTAGGTGCTCGGCCTTTTAGGGAATTGATTTGTGACGTGAAGTTTGACCTGCTTAGGCTTTTGCGTTGTTCCCACAGTTGATAACGGTATGGCCGGACATAGTTCCGCCGCAGTCGTGGAGGGGGCTAGGTCTGTTGAGGGGATTAACAAGGCCCGTATAAAAGTGAATAGGGCGGTTGGTAGGTTTATGGCTAGGAACGGGTCGGTTGCGGTTCGGCATGAGGAGTTAGAGGGGGTGTCGGTGAGTTTTGGAGGAAGGATGGTGTGCAACTCAATGTAATAGGGATAGATTTGTGGTCTCTGGGAATCCAGGAAGGAATTGAAACGGCTTTAAGAATGTGGAGGGACGTGCAATCTCAAGTAGGTCAAGCTGCGTGTTCTTGGAGGTGGGGAGGTCCTCGAAGTTGGTGGATATGGTGGTACTTGAAATGGGAGGGCCCCGCGGGAGGGGCTGGACTCTCATGGAGGATCTGGAAATGGAGGAATTAGGCGTCCATCAGTTGGTGCCTCCGAGCTGGCGTTTAACGGCCGGGGGCAAGATGGAGTCGCCAGTTTATCTGGTTTTTGTGGTGTTATCGGGGCTTCTAGGACCTCCCTTGTCTGTGGTAAAGAAATGTTAGGTTGGTTATTTAACTGTTAATATGTTATTTATTTTATTTAATAAAATGGCTGCTGTGGCTGATTAAAATCCGAACTGTTGTCTGTGGTTATTTAGTGGGAATCAAGAGTGGTGGTTTTTTGGGGTAGAGACCCGAACAGGTAACCAATACCATTGTCATGCTTTATTGTGGATTTGAAATCCACACCATGTCAATATATACAGTGGATTTCTCTTGCGGATTTCACCCTTCTAAATGGAGAGGGTGAAATCTGCTGGCTTTTCCACACCAAAAATGACTTAATCACGAAGCACATTCCATTGTATGTAGCGGGTGCAATAACAGGGAAAGGCAATCGCGCCGTCCTCCATCATTGAACCTCTCAGATGCCGCGTTCATCGCTGATTGCGGCATCTGAGGTTACCATTTTGGCCTTTCAGGGGTCAATCAGAGTAAAAAAAATAAATAAATGCACACTTTATCCATTTGCTCATGAAGAAGCTATTGCGACTATCTTGATTGAAGACACCACGCACAATCTTGTACGGTGACGTGAGGACGTTCTCACGCTAATCGGGCATGGTGACGTCATATGTCACCCTACGTCAGATTTCAAGCAGTTTCTGCAGTCAAAATGACCACGACGGACTCTTCAAGCCCAAATTGATGAGATGAGTGTCATTTGGATCGAAGTCAATTTGGCTTCAATTGGCTCAACACTAGTTGCGGCTTCAACATGTCAACAGCTACAAAACCACTTTCAACGCCCTTCTACTGTATCTTTGACTTCAAGGTTAGGGCTACGCTGTAAAATGTGTTGTGTAACATTTTTTATAATGAGAGTCAATGATGGCCCACTGCAACATGCTGCGACTGCGACATGACATCGCAAAAAATCTATCCAAGTTGGATTTATGTGCGACTGTCGTGTCCCAGTCGCAGCATGTCGCAGCATGTCGCAGTTAGACAGCATTGACAATCATTATAAGCAGAGATGATGAGCAAAGTTTTGAAAAATTCAATACAGCTGCTTCGCCGAATATTCATCTTTTTTTACTTCATCACAAAGCGCATTTTTTGTTAGCAGCAGGTGCAATAACAGGAAGCTGCGATAGCGCCGCTTCCCATCATTTTACCCCTCAGATGCCGCATTCATACATGAGCGCGGCATCTGAGCGTAATAATACAGTTTAAAATTAACAGGAAAAAAAAATTAAATTATACTTACCGCCTCCTTTTGCTTGCGACGGGCAAGCCATCGCCATCTTGCTTGAAGATCATGCACAAAATCCCCCATGGCCCGAGATGACGTATATCCAACATGCAAACAAGGGGACATCACAACCTCTGGTCAATACCTTGTAATAGTGCGGCGGTGCAAGTGGTGTTGGATCCCGGTCTCTGATCCCTGATTGATGTAATCAAAAGAAAGTTTTCCACAGCACTCTTGTAGTTGATCTTTTAAATCTTCTTTATTTTCCCAGTGTGCAACGTTTCGACTTCTCTGAGTCTTTTTCAAGCATAATGAATTTACATGTAGTGAGCATTAATTTATACAGAAGTGTACCCAATCCTTCTGTATAAATGAATGCTCACTACATGTAAATTCATTATGCTTGAAAAAGACTCAGAGAAGTCGAAACGTTGCACACTGGGAAAATAAAGAAGATTTAAAAGCTCAACTACAAGAGTGCTGTGGAAAACTTTCTTTTGATTACGTCACACTGACGTATGACATCACCACGGACGGGATTTCGGCCGAGATCTTCAATCAAGATGGTGGCGGCCCGGCCCGTTGCGAGCAAATGGAGGAGGTAAGTCCTTGCTATTCGATGGGAGAAGAATGCAGAATGCACATGGAAGGTATCCGTATTTTGCGGATGTGTTGTTTACAGACCAAAATACGCACACCTTAGGGCTCATGCACACAACCGTAGTTTCTGTCCACATCTGATATGCATTTTTTGCAGATAGGATGCACTTCCGTTCCGCAGCGCCGCAAAGAAAATAGAATACTGGTATGTCATATTTTTATCCATTTTGCAGACAAGGATTGGATATTTCTACAGAAAGTAAAAGATAAATTGTGGCATGCACTCGGTCAGATTCCATGTTTTGCGGATCATGCAATTTGTGGACTACTAATACACTATTTGGGCTCCTTCACATATAGAGGGACATTGACTACAATGCTATGCCACTTTTTGGTATAAAAAGAAAGACTCCTTTTTACAATTTTTTAAACGCCCATGCGCCAATATTTTGTCACACAGATATTTTTACATAGTCATCTCCATGAAACAGGCGTAAAAGAGAAGTGAAAAGTACTCCAGCTAAGGGGGTAACAAGCCAGTCTTTGATAAATAATGATCCCCATCGTTTTTATGTCTTGGCATTTTTTGAGCCAGAAAACACCTTAAAAATGCCTGTTCCCACATATTGTAGCACTAATGTTTTAATGGCATTTTTTGTATGCCTGAGATTTTTTTAAAATAGGAAAATAAGTACACCCCCCCCCCCCTCAGCAAACTTACACAACAGGACCACTACCTTCCCCTGCACTGCTTTCCCTAAAAAGCAGAGCAATGATGCTATTTGTGGTGCAGCACTACTACAAAGTTAGGCCTCTTTTACACGACCATATGGTTTTGCGGTCCGCAAAAACAACAGATGACATCCGTGTGCATTCAATTTTTTGCGGAACGGAACATCTGGCCCCTAAAAGAAGAGTACTATCCTTGTCCGTGATGCGGACAAGAATAGGACAAGTTAAATCTTTTAACGGAACGGAAATACGGAAACGGAATGCATGCGGAGTACGTTCCGTTTTTTTGCGGACCCATATGGAATGCAAAAAATGGCCAGTACACGCTGTGGGGAGTCGCTCTGGTAGACAGCGGTGCGGGTGCAGTTTAGAGGCAAAACAAGGAGTCCAGATTGTGCAACAAACAGTGTTTTATTCACACTTGCACACAAAATGAAAAACAGTCTCTTGGTGACAGTTCACACACAACGGAAATAACGTAGCCAAACAAAAACAGTCCAACACAGGTTCAGTCACCTGGGAGGTGTAGGTGCAGGTTCGCACCACGCTGTCGGCCCAGCCGCAGGAGAATCCAGCTTCAGGTAGCCAGGAACAAAATACCTCCTTGCTGAGCTCTTTCCTCCTGGACAGAGAACTCCCAGCCCTGTTAGCAGCTCCAGGATAATCACACTCCCCTGACACAGCTGCTGGCTGCGTTTTATATCCAGCCCAAAACATGGACTAGACCGTGGGGAGCAGCCACCCACCCTACTCTTTAGCTGCTCCCAGTAAGAGCCGGCCCGGATCGGCTTTGCAGCCATGCTATTTAACAAAGTCAAACAGCACTAGCTGCTGCAGACAAAAACCCGGCTCTCACCTCACCGAGGCCAGCAACCTCGGTGACACGTACCTGCCATCACATATGACACCTTGCACCTTACCACAACGCGCATAAAAAACGTTTGTGTGAAAGAGGCCTTAATGTAATGATTGGCACTGGGACTTCCTTTTTGAATACCACATCGGATTGGCAGCGCTGCTCATTACTTTGGTGGACTGTGCCCCAGTTTACACCATCTGCAGGCAGCATGTTATAGACCAGAAGGAGCTGGGCAGATGTATATTATTGTAGGAATACATTCAATATAAGGTATAATTTATCAGTCTAATTCCCTGCTCATCTGGGTTTAGGAGTCCAGTGGGTGGTCCAATTCAGTCACTGACAGCTATCTTTGAATGCACCTCCTACAGGAAGGCTGTCATTCACTTGGTGAGACCACCCAGTGATATCACAGGCCCAGAGTAGGGAGGAATTTAATACAGAACAGAAAGTATTATTGGAGGCACATGAAGGTACACATGGGCCTATGGCTGGCTATGGTTGCTGTATTCAGAATCGGTGTAATATGGGTCCTCAATACGGCTGTGTGTGATATTCCTAACTACTGTACATAAATATGTTCAGGGAGCACCACTCTCAACTCTATGGAAATCCAATATGTGGCGGTGCCAGCGGCGTCGAGTTCCGACCTCAGGATCTCCCCAGCTCATGCAGACAAAGCGCAGATGCCAAGGCACTCCAATAGATAATTTTCAAACTTTTATTAGTTCCCGAAAAGATAGCAACGTTTCGACTTAATCAGTCTTTATCAAGCTCTTTTCGGGAACTAATAAAAGTTTGAAGATTCATCTATTGGAGTGCCGTGACATCTGTACTTTGCATATTCCTAACTACGGTATGAGAACTGTAAATTGTTTCCTAGACCTGAAGTATATGTACTGAATATCATATGCAAAAATCATGCAGAGTGAGGGGATAAAATACCAATCCATTCACATATGTCAAGTCATCAAGTAAGACAAGAGCATGTAACTGGGAGACATGAAGAAAAGATGTGAATAGATATTAAATAAGAGTCATTTTCAAATAAGGGAAAACTTTCAGTGCTAAATAGTAAAAAGCATATTTCGTCATCAATGTGGTTTTCCTTCCTCTTGTGGACAGTACATTCTGTTCATGTCATTAAGATGTTGGTGTTTTATCAGCTTTCAGAAACTGTCAAAATATATTACAAAAATTATCTTTTTTCAGTTGTGTGCATAAATCAGGCTATATATTTCCTCCTGCAAAAGACTGTAGTATTAGGGTATGTTCGTAGTTTTCCAAAATTTCTGCAACTGCCCCATCCATTATACAGCTTGTAGAATCGTTAATTTCTAACGATAATTTGTTTTCCCTTAGTCCTAACAGCAGCACAGATGGGGTTAACCACCCCCCGTGGACTGGCAGGACCGGCGGAATGTTTAATGAGCCCAAGACTAATAACTCAATTTAACAATTAAGTATCTCCTTAAAAGGAGGAAGTCAACCCCCAGCCCACTGTGTTTATAGCAAGAAAAAAACTAGACTTACTAGGGTGGGAAATTTGTGTGCTGCTGTTAGGACTAAGGGAAAACAAATTATCGTTAGAAATTAACGATTCCCTTACGTCCTACCAGCAGCACAGATGGAAGAAACCCCTAGGGAGAAACCCCTAGGGAGGGCCTTCCTGCCTGGCAGAACTAAGAAAAGTCTGCCCAAAGGCCAAAACTCAGCTAGACTGGCATCTAGTCTATAATGGGAGATTAATGTCGATTCAGAGCTCCAGGAGGCAGCTTTGCAAATCATGTTGAGAGGCAGAAGACTCCTCTCGGCAAAAGAAGTAGCCACAACTCTAGTAGAGTGGGCCTTCACAAATCCCGGAGGGTCCAGATTGTGGAAACAAAGGATTCCTTAATAGCCTCCTCAATCCACCGACTGATGGAAGGTTTGGATGCCTTATAGCCTTTAAACTTACCGGCAACAGGATTAGCAGATTCTCATCTTTCCTAGGGCTCATGTGCTGAGAGAGCTTGAAACTCAGAGACCCTCTTGGCCAAAGTCACTGCAAGGAGAAACGCACACTTCCAAGTGACGAACTTGATGTCCACCTCCTCTAACGGTTCAAAGGGGGGAGATGCTAACCCCCTGAGAACTACTGAAAAACCCATTGAAAAAAAGGGGTCTCAGTACTGTAGGCTTTTATCTTTCAGCTCCTTTAAGAAACCGTTTGATCAGCGGGTCCTGAGAAAAAAGCCTGTTAAGGCAAGCTGAGATGGCTGAAACTTGAACCTTCAGAGTAGAAGGGCAAGGCCTCTATCAAGGCCGTCTTGCAGGAACTGAAGGATAGCGGAGAGGGGCGGATCTGCAGACGCCACCTCAGTTGAGGTACAACAGGATGAGAATATCCTCATAATACAAGAGTAGGCTCTCTTGGTAGAGTCCGCTCTAGAATGAGACAGCGTTCTCAGGACCGACTCTGAAAGCCCTTCTATTCTGGGAAGGGACTGATCAACCTCCAGGCTGTCAGGTTGAATCTGTGCAGATCTGAGCAGAGGTGAGTGTCCCCACGACACCAGGGTCTGCTGTGGGGAGCCTCCAATATTGTCCTCGACTCAACTGGGTGAGCTAGGTAAACCAGGATCTCTTCGGCCAAAACAGTATGATGGCTATCACCGAGGCCTGATCCTGACGGATTTTCATCAATACCCTCGGTATCATGGAAAAGGGAGGGAAGATGTAAGCCAGCCTGAACCTCCAGGATATTGACAGAGCGTCTAACGCCAGGGGGTTGTCCTCCCTGTAGAGGGAGCAGAAGCTCTCCACCTTGGCATTGGACCTTGTTGCCATGAGATCCACCTCTGGCATACCCACTTGAGGACTATCTGCTTGATTCTCCGGATGTAAAGACCACTCCACCGACTGAAGACCGCGGCTCAGCCGCTATCATATTGAGGAGCCTTGGATGTGGATCGCAGATAAGTGGGAAGGTACAACTCTGCCTAATCCAGAATCACCCCGATCTCTGACAAGAGGGAAGTGATCTCGTGCCTCCCTGCTGGTTGATGTAAAGTACCGCAGTCACATTGCCTGACTGGACTTTCACCGCTTTGCCCCGGATCTGAGGGGCTAAGTGAAGGAGGGCTAGCCGGATAGCTTGAATCTCGCGGAGATTGAATGAAAGAAGCCACTCCTGAGGAAACCAGGTCCCGTGAACTGGAGAGTCGTCTAGGTGAGCGTCCCAGCCTACTTAGGACGCATCCGTAGTCAATATGACCCAGACTGGCTGGGTCATAGACTTCCGTCTAAAAGATGGCACCACCATCTGAGGGAATACCGAGTTTGCCAAGTCAGGGAGCACAGGGAGTTTAGCCCAGCAGGGCTGCCATTCCATTAGGAGAGGACCTCCGACTGTAGAGGGCGGAGGTGCCATAGAGCCCAAGGGACTGCTTCCGCAGACGCTGACATGAGCCCCAACATCTTCATGAGAGTCCGGATTGGAACTCGCCGGGAAAGGAACTTGCCGTGTTCTGAACCCGGAATCTTCTTTCTGGAGTCAACTGGAGCGACATCCCAGTGGAGTCGATTATGAAGCCTAGATATCTTACTGAAGTCGACGGGCTCACGTTCGACTTCTACCAGCTGATGATCCAACCTAGGTGGAACAGAAAGGAGATTGTTACCTGAAGAAGTTGGGTTAGGACCGCTAGAGCAGAGGCTTTCAAAGCCAGTCGTCCAGATAAGGAATGATGGTCAGTCCTTGAAGCCTCAAAGCCGCCACCACAGAACCACCACCTTGGTAAAAATGTGAGGGGCAGAAGAAAAGCCAAAGGGAAGGGCAACAAACAGAAGATGCCTGACGACACCGGACACCTGGACCGTGATCCTGATATACTTCCTGGAACCAGGATGGATCGGGATGTGCAGATATGCATTCTTGAGGTCCAGGGTTGCCATCACGTCTCCAGGATTGATGACGTGAACTACTGACCTGATGGTTTCTACACGAAACTTCACCTTCCTTATAAATCGATTGAAATATCTCAGATCAATAATCATCCGGAGATCTCCTGAAGCCTTGGGAACCAGAAAAAACTGGTGAATAGATCCCTAGGCCCCGTTCTCCTGCCGGAACCTCCTCCAGAGCCCCTTTGCAAATGTAGTCCTGAATGTAGGCCTCTAGGATCGCCTCCTTGGCAGCTTGTAGAAGGTTGATCTTGACAAACCTGTCCAGAGGAATAGAGGTGTTGTTGACTAAATAACCGTTGAAAATGATATTCAGGACCCCGGGATCCGAGATCTCTTGGATCCATTCTTCTCAGAAGTGGGAGAGACGACTCCGACGGGTACATGAAGCTTAGGAATGGGGAAGCTTATTGGCAGGACGGCAGGAGTAACGGGAATTAACCAAGAGCCTCGAAGAGGCCCGTAGTCAGGAGGTGGATTTTCCATCTTTGGCTCCTCCACGAGAGCACCTCAAGCCCTTTCGCTGTGCTCTCCAGTCACTCTGTATTTTGAGGAATTGTCAGGGACCCAAGGCTTAAGCCAAAATGGAATATGGGCCGCTGATCCCAGGGCCATGCTATATATAGGCCCCTGATGTTATTTGATAGTATTGTTACAGGGTGCCAAAGGCGCACTTGGTCTCCCATGAGCCACAGACCTGCTGCTTAGCTTCAATAGCAAGGATCTGTGTTTGGCCTTGTTCCCAGGACTTGCTTTGCTAGCGGGGAAGCTCCTCGCTAGCTTCAACTGGAGCTGTGCGGTATCGCACAAGAAGTCCGTAGCCAGGTTGATGGTCTTGAAAGCAGCCAGTATGTCGTCCTGGAAAAACCTCTGGTTCACATCAACTTGAATTTGATCCAGGCGAGATCGGAGGAACGTAGAGACTTCAAAAGCCGCTATGGCTGTGGAAGCGGAAGCCGCAGCTGCCGTAACACCCCGTCTTAGTGTGCACTCTGCAAGGGGGTCCTGCAGCTAGACCCATCGTCTGCAGGAACCAGAGTGCGCTTGGACAACTTGGCAATAGCCATGTCCACCTTGGGAATGGATCCCCACGAATCCACCAAGGGTTAAGCCATCGGGAACATGGATTTAAACTTCTTTGTTAAAACCGGACCTTTTCCAGGTTTTTTCCACTCTATATCATGATAGAGAGGAGGGTCTCATCCGCTCTAAAGACACGATGTGCCCGAGTAGCGGGAACGGGAGGCTCCCCACAGTCAACATCATGGTCCCCCGACCTGATGGACTTGAGCAACTTCTGTGTCTTTCCAGGGAGAAAACACAAAGTCAGCTCCTCCTCATCCGAGGAGAGAAGAAACTAAGGAGACCAAGGTCTCTCTACCGGGACAGAGGTCTCCATAGGGGCCTGGGCACGAATAGGAAGCCTTTCCATCCAGCAGGCCTATGACTCCTTTAATAGAGCCATTGATACATATCCTGCAACGTAGGTTCACTAGAGGTCAGAAACCTCTAACGGCAGCTGTAACACCTGGTGTAGGTTAAGTCAACAGACCCAGGGATTCCCAACCGGTCTCCCAAGCTGGTCTTAGCCCAGCCTTAAGCTGTTTAGCTTCTGCGATCTCACGAGTGCAGGTATGATCAGCTTACAATAACCGTTGACTGCTGCAATGGTAGCAGGATAGATGCTTCCTCTTGGAATCCACTTTCCTGCCTTCCGAATCCCGCGGAGAAGACATCACTGCGGGAAAAAAGGGACAAATAAAACATTTGTAAACCACCTATCTATGCAGGAAAGGTAGAAAAACAGACCGGAGGCAGCTGAGGAAAAAACACCACAAGTGGAACAACACCAATTTTAGGACTCTGGGAGCTAGCTGAAAAAGCATATGTAGCCAGAGACTGAACTGGAGCACACAGCCTCCCAAAATAAGGGAAGGGGAGGGATAGCCAATCCACCCTTCCCCAGTAAATCCTCCACAGGAAGATGCATAAAAAAACGCATCTATGAAAAAATCGTGCCCGTGAAAAAATCACGGCCGGATTACCCGGAGGTGATGCAAAGGAGAGTCCCCGCGTCACCTCCGGAAGATGGCGGCGCACAGGGACCGGGAATCCTGGACCAAGGACGCCGCCAAAATACCCCAGCCAGGCGCAACTGCGCGGGGCCGGCAGCAAATAAGCTGCCGGCCAAACTGACAAGGTACCTAGGAAAAAAGGGCAACGCCGTTACCCAAGCGAAAGAAGGCTCCCCGCACTTTCCATAAGAAAGGGGGGAACAAACCGCCTAGTCCACCTGTCCAGGAGGACAGAAAAAAACACAGTGGGCTGGGGGTTGACTTCCTCCTTTTAAGGAGATACTTAATTGTTAAATTGAGTTATTAGTCTTGGGCTCATTAAACATTCCGCCGGTCCTGCCAGTCCACGGGGGGTGGTTAACCCCATCTGTGCTGCTGGTAGGACGTAAGGGAAACCCATATGCTTGCTGCTGCACCAATCCAATCCAGATGAATGGAACTGGTATTCAGTCGCAGAAATTTCAGAAGCAAAACTTTTGAAGCATCTTTTCTTAGAATTCTAAGTAACTAGTAACCAGTGCATGCGCACTGCATATCACAGTGGGCAATGTACTGGGCATGGCTGGGCCCAGTGGTGGATTACAAATGGAGATGAGAATGACGACACAAGAATGGCCGGACGATAGAGAGGGGAGGAGTCAGGCGCAAGTAAGGCGCGGAGCAGTGTGCACTTGCAGGACATGCGCCACCCATGGGCAGGGCCGGACTGGCCTCCCGGGATATCGGGAAAATTCCCGGTAGGCCGGTAGCCCTGACTGCCGCACGGCTGGCCGCAGGTGACACTGGCTCCATGGCAGGCACAGCAGAGGACCGGTGTAGGCATGTGGCACTGCTGCTGTGCTGGCGTCTAGCGTGGAGCACGGCCGGCTGTGACTGCTGTGCTGCCTGCTGCAGTGCTCTGGCCCTGAAATGAATTGTTAAGCTGCTCGCCGCCGGCCCGCGCTGTCACTGTGTAAGTTATACTACCTGGCTCAGGCTGTGGCTGGGGGCGGGCGGGCGGCCGCGGCAGTATTCAATCCATTCACACATGGTGGGCGGAGTCAGACCGGACCCGGCAGAGACAGAGAGAGATCAGGGGCTGTGTGCAGCACCGCTCAGGATGTCACGTGACGTACCCGGGGCCCGCTCGCTGCAGTAGTGCAGCAGTGCAGCAGGGCTAGCTCCTGAGGTGGTCACTGTTTGGTGAGGGCCATGGCTCCTGCTGGCCTGGCCATGTGTCCGGCCTGCCCCTGATCAGAAATAAGTGAAGTGTGTGTGTGAAGAAAGAAGTTAGAATTTCACCATCACATCACCAGACCCCAGGTCCAATGATGCTCTTGGGAGCAGAGCTTCCCATCAGGATGTTTATGTCTTCATAAGAGGTAAAAAATATACCATGATGCAATTGCTGTGACCATTGTGACTGAACAAAAGTGACTGTCCTAACTGCCTCACAAGCCTTATTTTATATTGCTTACAATTTATACATTTGACCATCTAGATACCACATCAAGTGCAATAGAGGGTTTTCATACTTGATGGTTCTCCTACTGTTCACCAATCTAATGGTATTCATTTTCCCTACTAATTTGGATGAAACTGCACGACTAGGCCCTAGACTCAACTCTCTGAACTGAACCAGACTTAATCAAGTTCAACTTCAAGAACTTCTGTGAGTTCCATCTTAGGGTGCTTTCACACTTGCTTTTTTACTTTCCGGCGTAGAGATCCGTCGCTGGGTCTCTACGCCGGAAAGAAACTGATCAGGATTATCCTAATGCATTCTGAATGGAGAGAAATCCATTTAGGATGCATAAGGATGTCTTCCGTTCAGTATGTGAACGTTTTTTGGACGTTGACAAAACCACAGCATGCTACAGATTTGTCTCCATCTAAAAATCCGGAGGACTTGCCGTAACGCCGGATCCGGAATTAATGCCCATTGAAGTGCATTAATCCGGATCCAGAATTAAGCTAAACGTTGTTTCGGCGCATCGCCGGATACGATGTTTAGCTCTGCGCATGCACAGCAGCAGTTTCGATCGGGGCCCCAGTGTAAGCTGGGGCTCCGATCAGTTACCATGGCAGCCAGGACGCTACTGAAGTCCTGGCTGCCATGGTAAGTTCTCCGCAGCAGTGTACTTACCTGCGCTGTGGCCCCGGGGCGCTCCTTCTTGACCTCCAGCTGTTGCAAAACTACATCTCCCAGCATGCCCTGACAGCCAAACGCTGTCTGTGCATGCTGAGCGTTGTAGTTTTGCGGCTGGAGGCATCCTGGTTGGGAAAAGTTGGTCTACTGTGATAATATGAACAATGGGGGTTCTAAAAAAGAGCTATTGTGGGGCAAAGTTCATATTCGTGTTTACACACGTGTTTTAAAATACACGTGTTTTGTAAACAAGTAAATAATGACGCAGTGCTGTGGGGCTGGTATGCAACTTTTTCCAGGGCTGGTTTTTATCCCCAGTCCTGCCCTGCCCATGGGCACTTGTAAAATGGAAAAAGGGGAGAGAGGAGGCAGCGCCTCATGTCTGGTACAGTAGCGAATAACCCCTAGTAAGATAATGGAATTGCGCTTACCAGAAATTGTTGTAATGAAGTCACAACAGCTTAGAAGGCCTTGCTGGTAAAATATCTTGACCAGCATCCGAGGAGCTGCCGTGGCTCCTAACCGCACTTCTGGATCCAGTGCGGTCGTAAATTAGGTGAAGATAAAAGGAAGATGCTGGAACCACTTCTGTTGTTGCTGCTGGGCAAAATGTCACATGTGAGGTTTTGTGATATGAAATCCTTTTTATTAGTGTCTACAGCGTTTCAGGGTGGATAACCCCTTCCTCAGGACAATAGTACAGATATAACAACGTGTTATATCTGTACTATTGTCCTGAGGAAGGGGGTTATCCACCCCTGAAACGCGTAAACACTAATCCAAGTGCTGTTTCTTTATCTGTCTAAATGGATTGTATAAGACAAAGTTTGGTGCAGTGAATCTTAAGATTCAGGTTCTATTTTGGATTATACTTCTTACTCCACCATCAGCCACCCCACCAAGCAGCTGCAAAACTTCACGAGTGTCTTGAGTCCCAGCTAACAAATTCCTAAATATCAAGTAGACATGTACTCTCTTCCATCTTGTTCCAGACACCTATTTATCTTCCCATCCTAAATGATGTACAATCTTCCATTCCAATAAGACCAAGACCAATAACAAGCATTCCTTACACTTAACACCTGGTGATGCAATAAAGGTTAAAGAAATACATTCCCAGAATACAGTTACCTTCATAAATGATTATATTAAAGGATTGTGGCCATTGGTGGTTAGGTCTGACAATGTTTACCTTGGACCAGAACAAGTTGTGCACCACTGCTTTAACAGCATCCACTTTCTGTGGTTTTCTGGGCCCTATATGTTTTCAGAGCCCAGCAATGCCCCTGCACCCTGTCAGGTATACAGTAAGAGGTACTGAGCTATGGGGGCATTTACTACTTCATTTTGTAAACTGGAAATTGGTAGAAAATTCATAGCTCAGTTGTTTTTCTTGTACCTGTAAAGCGGTTCTCTAAAGCTCAGATTATTATTGGTGTTAGCAAATATAAAGGCAAGAATGTATGGGCGGGGCTATGGGGCAATCACAACCTCTCTCCTTGCCCAAAATATTGCGCCATTTTTTCAATGTACTTATTTTTTTCTCTACTTACTTTATGCACCGTTTACTATATTTCATAAGCAGTGTCAGTAGCCATCTTACGTATGGGACCTCTGTGCGGACAGCTGAATCAGAGGCGGACTTTTTCCATGTAAGTATAGCCTGATACTGAATACTAATGAAAAATTATCCATAATACATCTTTATTGCGTATGTATGCCATGCACAGTTAAAAAAAAAAAATTGTGAAATTCCCACTAGGAATAAGCGAATGTCATATTTTAAAGTTTGTGTGTGGGTTCGTATTGTGGTATTTGCTGAATTGCGTTATGGATTCTGTTACCACGGACCATTCCATCATGGAATGCATAACGGAATGCCTTTAGATGCATTCCGTTATTCATTCCACCATAATAGAAGTCTATGGCCTGCATAACGGATCCGTCTGGTTCACATTATGCTGGAGTCCTCTCCTGTGTAAAGTGTGCACATCCAAAAATATCAGTGACATCCAGTGTACTTTTTCCATAGGCGGTGTCCGCTGCGTACAGTTACATTATCTGTGCCACATCTCCTGTGTAAAGTGTGCGCATCCCTAAAATATCAGTGACACAAACAGATGCTGGAGAGCTGGGGACACTAAAACCTATACTCTGGGACTGTTACATAGTGTCATCCCTCTGGCATGCTGCACAAAGGATAGCTAATATCCTGACATTTGATTCACACACTTTGTCCCCAGCTATGTCACTACTTTTAATTGACCTAGATTCTTTCCAATCCCACCAGACGATAGTGTTTTAGCACATATTCTGATGGCCACGAAACTGATTATTACCAGACACTGGAAAGAGGATAAAATTGCCACATATTAATGAAGTTATAGACCTAGTTAACAAAATATGCCATAAAAAGATAAGTATCAAAATTTTAATCTACCCAAATATAAGTACCTATCTCTGGAGCATATGGAGTAGGAAAGTGACCTCATCATCACCATGACTCTGTAACGAATCAAGCATATATAATGTATGACCTACGGTATATCTTTGCTTTCTTTAATAATGTCTACACTATCACTAATCTTTTGTAATGTTATGTTCTTGTTTTAATATATGAAAATGTTATAAAAAAAACTTTTTGTTTAAAAAATAATAATAATATTGTGTGAACCTGGCCTAAGTCCACTTTCACATAGTCAGTACTTTGCATCAGTATTTGTAGATCAAAACCTGCAATGAAACCTGTAGAGCAAAATATAATGGTTGTGTCACACAGATTTTTAAGCTAAATCCAGAATTGTTGGAAGGGAATGACTTAGGAAGGACTTATACTTCTCCTTCCTGCTGGATCTACCTCTGGTTTTGACTTAAAGGGAATCTGTCACCAGAATCACCATTAAACTAAAACTATTGTCTTGCAGCACTTACTACCTCCTTTCCAGATATGCTTTTCTTTCATTGCTGCTTGGTTTCGATCTTGAAAAATCCACTTTATTCCTTATGTGCCCAGGAACGCCCCAGTTGAGTGCCCAGGCCCACTTTCCAGCAAAGCCTAAGCACGCCTCTCCTTGGCTCATAGTCTATACCCCCAGCAGCGCCGCCCCCCCCCCCCCCGCCACTATATCACTAACAGCAGATAACCCCGCACCCACCCTTGGTTTGAGCGTCGCTGACAAATCTCACTGCGCTTCTTCTCTTCCAGCAGAGGATGAAACCATCACTGGGCTTGGTGCATGTCCAGTAAAACATTTGAGGCTGATGCCCCCAGTTTTGAACACTGCCTGCGCATCTGCTCTTCCAGTTCAACTGGAATAAAGTGGATTTTTTTCAGGATAGAAACCAAGCAGCAGGAAAGAAAAGCACATCTGGAAAGGAGGTAGTAAGTGCTGCAAGACAATAGTTTTAGTTTAATGGTGATGATTCTGGTGACAGATTCCCTTTAAGCCTCTTGCACACAAACGTTGTGCATTGGGGACCGCAACTAGCGGTCTCCAAAGCATGGGCAACGCCCGTGCAGCGGCCTGGACGGATCAAGACCTATTCAACTTGAATTGGTCCGTGATCCGTCCCACCGCAAAAAAAATAGAACAAGTTCTATTTTTTTGCGGTGTGGAGGCACAGACAGAAACACCACGGAAGCACTCCGTAGTGCTTCTGTGGGGTTCCGATCCGTGCTTCCGTTCCGCATCTCTGTGCTTGCATTCCACATCTCCATTCAAGATGCGAAGTGCCTCCACATCTCCATTCAAGATGCGAAGTTCCTCCACCATTCAAGATGCGAAGTGCACACAGGCCATTGCCCGTGTTTTGCGGACCTACCGTATGCGGGCCGCAATATGGCCAAGGGCACATAACGCTCATGTGCAAGAAGCCTTAGTCTTGGTTAGCAGGCATCCATTAACAAAGCACTGTGAAAAACCAATCATTTTGTGCTGCCCATGAACATAGCAAATAGCAGCTCACTATGAATGGTCACTGGCCATGTGCACTCCATGAAGATACAACATGTCCTATCTGTGGCCTTATCTTGCAGATTGCGCACCCATTCAAGTTAATAGGTGCATGGAGTATGCACGGCCTGTGCCTGTATATAGCGGACCCACTGTTTGTGATCAGCAAAAGGGAAAGGAGCCCTTATGTTCGAGTACAATGGCCACTTCTCAGCCATTGCAAGTCTGTGCCCTGTGGCCGTACTCTAAGGCTAGGTTCACACAAGCGTGTCCGGATTAGGTGCGGATGCGTTCAGTGAAAACTGTGCGATTTCACAGGCAAAGCCATTCAGTTTTGCCTGCGATTGCATTCAGTTGTTCAGTTTTTTCCGCGCGGGTGCACCCGTGCGGAAAACTCGCCCGTGTGAAAGGGGCCTAATAGTTTCATATGTTTTAAAGGGCATCTGTCAGCAGATTTGTACCTATGAAACTGGCTGATTTGCTGCATGTGCACTTGGCAGCTGAAGGCATCTGTGTTGGTCCCATGTTCATATGTGCCCACATTGCTGAGAATTTTTTTTACTGTCTGACCTTGTCAAAAGTGGAGAGGGCACAGCAGTTGCGGAGAGAGCAGAGCCTGTATGTGTAATCAGTGTAGGACTGGTGTGCTTAGGGCCCAACAGTGTAACTGATTCTGGGGGCCCACTTTAGAGCCCCAGCACACAAACTTTTTTTTTTCCATGTCCGTACTCTTCCCTTCACTTCAATGGGGCCGCAAAAAAATAAAAATGATGGCCGTTCTGGAAAATGATAGAACATGTCCTATTATTGTCCACATTACAGACAAGGACAGTACTGTTTTATTAGAGGCCAGCTGTTCTGTGCCACATAATGTGGAATGCACACACCCGGTATCCATGTTTTGAGGACTGCAAAACATCCAATGGTCGTGTTCATGAGCACTTACAGTGATAACAGAAATATTAAAGATGAAGTATGATGGCAGACATTCACAGCAAAATGCACAAACATAGGCCTCTTGCACACGGGCGTCATGTTTGACGCCCGGATAAGAGGTGGGTGCGTTGCGGGAATATGTGCGTTTTTCCCGCGCGGGTGCAAACGTTTGCAACACGTTTTGCACGCGCGTGAGAAAAAACGCCATGTTTGGTACCCAACCCGAAGCCGGACTTCATCACTGAAGTCCGGTTTCGGGTCTACTGGAGAATTGATTATTTCCTTATAACATGGTTATAAGGGAAATAATAGCATTCTAATAAAGAATGCATTGTTAAATGAGAGAAGGGTTGTAGATACAAAGTTAACTCATTTAGCCATTTGATCGCGTAGTCGCGATCTGTCCTCTCTTTCTGCAGCATCTATGAGCTACAGGACCTATGATGACGCCACATCACATGGTTCAATCACATGGTCCATCTTACCATGGTGATGGACCATGTGATTGGACCATGGATGTGACGTCATCACAGGTCCTTTAGATCATAGATGCTGCAGGAAAGAGAGGACAGATCGCGACTACGCGATCAAGTGGCTAAGGTAAGTTAACTTTATTATTTTTAACCCCTTCCTCTTCATTTAACAATGCATTCTTTATTAAGAATGCTATTATTTCCCTTATAACCATGTTATAAGGGGAAATAATAGAGATTGGGTCCCGTTGCTAAGCAACAATGCGGAAAATCGCAACGCATCCGCACTTGGTTGCGGATGCTTGCGATTTTCCCGCAGCCCCATTCACTTCTATGGGGCCTGCGTTGCGTGAAAAACGCAGAATATAGAACATGCTGCGATTTTCACGCAACGCAGAAGTGATGCGTGAAAATCACCGCTCATGTGCACAGCCCCATAGAAATGAATGGGTCCGGATTCAGTGCGGGTGCAATGCGTCCTCCTCACGCATTGCACCCGCGCGGAAAACTCGCCCGTGTGAAATGTGGGCCATACATGTAGCAGAATCTACACGACATATGGCATATCCTGCACATACAGTCACTCAGATACATAGAACATATGCAGCACCCACCAATCACTCATTGGACAGATGTGGGACACAAGACACTTATACATGGGTCACATGTCACTGATGTATATGTCACATACTGCACATACACCACTGATACATAGAACATATATAGCACACACCAATCACTCATTGGACAGATGTGGGACACAAGACACTTATACATGGGTCACTTGTCACTGATGGATATGTAACATACTGCACATACACCACTGATACATAGAACATATATAGCACACACCAATCACTCATTGGACAGATATAGGACACAAGACAGTTACACATGGGTCACATGCCACTGATGTATATAGTACATACTGCACATACACCACTGATACATAGAACATATATAGCACACACCAATCACTCATTGGACAGATGTGGGACAAAATACACTTATACATGGCTCACATGTCACTGATGTATATGTCACATACTGCACATACACCACTGATACATAGAACATATATAGCACACACCAATCACTCATTGGACAGATATAGGACACAAGACAGTTATACATGGGTCACATGCCACTGATGTATATAGTACATACTGCACATACACCACTGATACATAGAACATATATAGCACACACCAATCACTCATTGGACAGATATGGGACACAAGACACTTATACATGGGTCACATGTCACTGATGGATATGTCACATGCTGCACATACAATACTGATATATAGAACATATATAGCACACACCAATCACTCATTGGACAGATGTGGCACACAAGACACTTATACATGGGTCACATGTCACTGATGTATATGTCACATACTGCACATACATCACTGATACATAGAACATATATAGCACGGGGCGTGGCCTGCACGCTGATGGCGCCGGTCGCATAGCGCATCTGCTCCGGACATAACAGCTCTCCAGCGGCTCACAGCAACTACCCTTGAGGTATTTCACACCCAGCAGAAGCTAAATATCTTGACTTGGTCATGGGGAGAGTTAAGAGGCGTCCTGCCCCGACCAAACTGACCGAATTCTTCGGCAAAGTAACACCGGCCGAGTCTGGACAAAGAGGGCAGCCATCCCCGACTATCATGCCGGCCTCTCGAGCGGGAACGCCAGTTTCCTCCCCGTATCACCCTGCTGACGAGCGCGGGAAGGAGAGGGAAACTCTCGACTCCACGCACCTAACAGCGGAGGTCATGCGCTCCATGCTGGAGAGCTTACGCTCCTCCATGAAAGAAGACATGCTGGGGCTTCTAAAAGACCTCAGAACGGACATACAGAGCATTGGGGAGCGCACGTCCCACATGGAGACAAAGATGGCCGAATTTGCCTCCTCCCACAACACTCTGATAGATGCCCATGAGGCTATGGAGGAAGACCTAGCCAAATTAACGGCCAAGCTTCAAGACCTAGAAGATAGACATAGACGGAACAACGTCAGAATACGTGGAATTCCAGAATCTGTGGAGGCGAACGAGTTGGAGAACTTTCTGCAACAACTTATTAAAGCTGCATTGCCTGAAACCACAGAAAGGGATTTGATTATAGACCGAATTCATAGAGTGCCTAAACCTAAGGGTCTAAATCCGTCTCTACCGCGTGATACCATCGCCAGGATCCATTTCTACACCGTCAAAGACGCGCTTTTGAGAGTCCTGAGGCAAAATGCGACTCCGACGGAAGCTTTTAATGGCATCGCGGTCTATGCAGACCTCTCTGCAGCCACGCCGCAAGACGAAGGGAATTCGCCCGATAACAGCTACTCTACGGCAATGTCAAATCAAGTACCGCTGGGGTTCCCAGTGAAGCTACTGGTCACACACAATGGCGGCTTGCAGATCCTCAACTCACCACAAGAAGCGGTAAAGCGCCTGAGAGAGTGGGGCATCATGAGTGAAGATCATCACGAAGCAGCGGAACCTACCCCGCGACCAGACAGGATTCCTCCGGATTGGGACGTTGCTTGATAAGTGAGGTACCTCAGATAAAGGGTAATCGATTGACTGATTACATTGCCCACTGTTAGTCCGTAGTAAGGAGCTAAGTTCGTTTTTGCCCCTACTGGACTTGTTCTATAGGTCCCTAGACCTACGTCTGCCTGGTCGGGCCAGTTAGGCCTTAATGACCGCATTACAGTTAACGTTTACTTTTATTTCTCATTTGTTTTGTTCTTTTTCTTTTTCTTTTTGTTGGTACCAATGCCTATCATGTATGTAACTAGAGCTGTGAGTGTGTTAGCTTTAGAGGGCTCCCATGCGAAAATGAGGAGATATGCGACAAGAAGTTTCTCTGTATGTGAAAAATGGGGCTGAAAGTATTATCCTCAATGTGCGTGGTCTGAACTCTCCATTCAGACGCACGCAGCTTTGGTCGGAAGTCACTAAAGCTAAATGTGATGTTATAATGGTGCAAGAAACGCATTTGCTGGTCAAGGATGTATCCAGATGTAAACATAAAAGCTTCCCAGTCTTATTTCACTCACATACTAGGAAAAAAAGGAAGGCAGGGGTACTTATTGGGGTAAAGTCTACAATCACCTTTTCCTGTAAGAAATATGTAACTGATATGGCGGGGAGATACGTCATTTTACTGTGTACGCTGGATGGTAAACCGTTTACTCTGGTGTCTGTTTATGCCCCTAATGTCGGACAGGTGGCCTTCTGCAGGAGGTTGTTCAACAAAGTAGAGAAATTAGCGGAAGGGGAGGTCATAATAGGAGGAGATTTCAACATTCCGGTGAACGCAACATTAGATTTTAAATCTGCACAAGGGTGTCGCCGTACAGAGCTCCAAACTACACTGTACGAATCTGTGTTTCATGATATCTGGCGTTACCAGCATAGTACGGAGCGCGACTTCACGTTTATGTCTACCGCACATCTATCCCAGTCTCGCATTGATTACATTCTAGTCTCTAGAAACCTCCTGCATAGGGTCACAAGATCGGACATTGGGGAGCAACCTGGTCAGATCACGCCCCAGTTAGTATTGTTATAGAGGACGGGGTACCTGCCCTACCCAGACCACAGTGGAGAATGAACACCTACCTTCTTAAATGTCCAGATAGGGTCAAAAAGATCAGACACTTTACAGGAATTCCTGGCATTTAACGATCTCCCTGAAACTAGTACCAATACTCTTTGGCTCACACATAAGGCATTTATGAGAGGGGTCCTATTGCAGCAGGCGGCAAGAGTAAATAGAAATAGACAACAGGTAATACAAGATGCCCTTACTCAATTACAGAACGCGGAACAGTGTCATAAAATAAATAATAATCACATTACATTGGAAGCTCGTCAGAAATGTAGGTCTGCACTGAGATCTATTCTCCTCTACAGGCAAGAATTAGGGATGAAACGGTTACAGTCCAACTTCTACCATGCAGGGGATAGAGCAGGGCGCTTTTGGCGCGCAGATTAAAAATCAATAAAGCTGCAGCCAGAATAACAAGCTTAAAATACAAAGATAGAGTATTTACCCACCCACAAGATATAGCGGAAGCTTTTGCATCATATTATTCTGCCCTATACAACCTGCGTGAGGACGGCAACACTATACAACCAACTATGGAGAAAATCTCCGCGTATCTGGAATCCCTTCAACTACCCAAAATCTCTGCAGAGGACCTAAACGGTCTCAATAAGCCATTCTCCCCAGAGGAAATATTGAAAACCATCAATGCCACTCCGTCGAACAAGGCCCCGGTCCTGACGGTTTTCCAGTGGAATACTATAAAGCGTTTAACTCCACACTGATCCCATATTTGACCAAACTATACAATTCATTTCTGCTGACGGGGAATATCCCCCAGAAATGCTTAAAGCCACCGTAATCACTCTACCTAAACCAGGGAAATCCCGGACGCCCCTGAAAATTTCAGGCCGATATCCCTACTAAACGCTGATCTCAAGTTGTTCGCTAAGTTGCTCGCCACCCGTCTAGGCGCTGTATTACCAACCCTAATTAACCAAGATCAGGTTGGCTTTGTGCCAGGAAGACAATGTAGAGATGGCACTAGGAAAATGATTGACCTGATCCAAATAGCAGGTTGGTCCAGGGCCCCCACGATCTTTGTATCCTTAGACGCCGAAAAGCGTTCGACAGAGTGCATTGGGGGTTCCTGGACCAGACTCTTAGAAAATTCGGGTTAGAGGGCCACTTTTTGCATGCTATACTGGGGCTATACACTGCGCCAAGCGCGAATGTCCTTGCTTCCGGTTTTTTGTCTGCCCCTTTCTCAATCACCAATGGGACTAGGCAGGGGTGCCCGTTGTCACCCCTGATATTCGCGCTGGTGATGGAACCTATGGCTGAGAAAATGCGCAGTTATACACAGATGTCGGGGATCGCAGTGGGGAAATACTCACACTGCATTGGATTGTATGCCGATGATGTCATTCTGACGCTGACTAACCCTTTGCTCTCATTGCCAGCTGCACTGGAAATTTTGGACCAGTATTCATCCGTATCATATTATAAATTGAATGTTAGCAAAACCAATGTACTCTCAATTAATGTAACTGCTACCATGCATCAAGCCCTCAGTGTCAAACACCCTTTCAACTGGGCATCTGAATCGATAAGATATTTGGGAGTGGAGTTATCCAGCTCGTTATCAGGTATGATCTCGCTTAATTACAAGCTATTGAGAGCTGAACTGCAAGATGACTACTCCAAATATGGCAAAGGGTTCCTTTCATGGATAGCTAAAATTAATGCAGTTAAGATGATGGCACTCCCAAAGATCCTGTATATGTTCAGGTGCATCCCGTTGAAAATCCCAAGGGCTTATATCAAACAGCTGCAGGACGACATGATGAGGTTCATATGGGGTGGCTCCCGTCCCAGGATAAGTAAAAATGTGTTGTTCCCGGCTCTCAAGAAGGGGGATTGGGGGTTCCCGACCTCCACAGTTATTATTTGGCCAACTTACTAGATCAGTCCATGGAATGGTGGTCCCCATCTTCGCCACATAAATGGTTAACAATTGAGGAGGTGTATGTCAAAAGGAGATCTTTGAAATCATTGCTGGCAGCGTACTTAATGAAACCTTTTGTTTTCCCCTTGCCATTAGATACGATGCAAGCTTCTATCTTTGCCTGGGCCCATGTATTCAAAAATAAAACTCCCTTCCCTTTGGAGACAAAGCAGTTTCCCATATCAGCTATAGAGTATCACATCCCCACGCTTCAGCTTACAAGTTGGCTAAATTGTGGGATAGTTACTTTGGAGTGCCTTTTGAGCAGTCTGTATTACGATCCTTTGAATCTTTACATTCCAGTTATGACTTACCTAACTCAGTATTTTATCAGTACTTGCAGATCCGTCATCTTCTATCCTCACTTAATTTACATTTAAAAGTAAATGAGCGAGATCCACTTAGTAGGATTCTCAGAGCGGGTACCCATCCCCATTCCAGCCTCTCTTATTGGTATTCTATTATACAGTCATCAGAGGGGAAACTAAGAAACCCTTCATGTATCGATGGGAGACTGAAATGGGGAAAGAGTTCACACTGGAGGAATGGACGGATGCTTTATTCTGGTCCATAAAATCCTCGAAATGCATAAACCATGCTGAACAGAATAGAAAAATTCAACTGAGATGGTATCTCACCCCAAACAGAATAGCTCACAGCAATCCGGATTACTCGCCTATGTGCTGGAGAGGGTGCGGAATAATTGGTACGCCATACCATATGTGGTGGGGATGTACTGCCCTAACTCATTTCTGGGCGTCGGTGTCTAAAATAATAGAAGAGGTTACAGGGTTCACAAGGACGCTGACCCCGGAACTGGCGATCCTTAGCATTGGCCTGGGGACATTCCTAACGATAGCAGGAACATAGTAGCTCATATTCTCTCAGCAGCTAAAAAGTGATTGCTCGGCAATGGAAAAGTTTACAGTCCTTATCAACTAGTGAAGTCGTTGGGTTGGTTAACTATCATATGCAGTGCGAGTTTACCTTCGCCTCCTCTATGAAAAATAGAATAGCAACACACAACACATGGATGCACTGGTTGTCTAGCCCGTATGCAGTTCCACTCTCGCACCACCTGTTGTAGATCTAAGGAATATGTGTAATGTTTATATAGGTGTATGAGTCGCACTCACCTGCTTCAATATGCAAAACCAGTAAGACCCAGAGATGCACTTAAGGCACATGTTACATACTCTGAATGTATATTTTTGTATACTCATATTGGTACCTATTGTTATCTTTATTTTGTATGTACTATTTGTATGTTCAATATGCATCTTTTGTAAGCTATTACAATCAATGATACCATTCAATAAAATAAAAAATTATTGGTGGAAAAAAAAAAGAACATATATAGCACGCACCAATCACTCATTGGACACATATGGGACACAATTCACTTATACATGGGTCACATGTCACTGATGTATATGTCACATACTGCACATACTCTACTGATACATAGAACATATATAGCACACACCAATCACTCATTGGACAGATGTGGGACACAAGAAACTTACACATGGGTCACATGTCACTGATGTATATGTCACATACTGCACATACACCACTGATACATAGAACATATATAGCACACACCAATCACTCATTGGACAGATGTGGGACACAAGACACTTATACATGGGTCACATGTCACTGATGTATATGTCACATGCTGCACATACACCACTGATACATAGAACATATATAGCACACACCAATCACTCATTGGACAGATATGGGACACAAGACACTTATACATGGGTCACATGTCACTGATGGATATGTCACATACTGCACATACACCACTGATACATAGAACATATATAGCACACACCAATCACTCATTGGACAGATGTGGCACACAAGACACTTACACATGGGTCACATTTCACTGATGTATATGTCACATACTGCACATACACCACTGATACATAGATCATATATAGCACACACCAATTACTGATTGGACAGATGTGGGACACAAGACACTTACACACGGGTCACATGCCACTGATGCACATGTCACATGCTGCACATACACCACTGATACATAGATCATATATAGCGCACACCAATCACTCATTGGACAGATGTGAGAAACAATACACTTATACATGGGTCACTTGTCACTGATGCACATGTCACATGCTGCACATACACCACTGATACATAGAACATATATAGCACACACCAATAACTTATTGGACAGATATGGGACACAAGACACTTACACATGGGTCACATGTCACTGATGGATATGTCACATACTGCACATACACCACTGATACATAGAACATATATAGCACACACCAATCACTGATTGGACAGATATGGGACACAAGACACTTACACATGGGTCACATGTCACTGATGAATATATCACATCCTGCACATACACCACTGATACATAGAACATATTTAGCACACACCAATCACTCATTGGACAGATATGGGACAAAAGACACTTACACATGGGTCACATGTAACTGATGTATATATCACATACTGCACATACACCACTGATACATAGAACATATATAGCACACACCAATCACTCATTGGACAGATGTGGGACACAAGACACATACACATGGATCACATGTCACTGATGTATATGTCACATACTGCACATACACCACTGATACATAGAACATATATAGCACACACCAATCACTCATTGGACAGATGTGGGACACAAGACACTTATACATGGGTCACATGTCACTGATGAATATATCACATACTGCACATACACCACTGATACATAGAACATATATAGCACACACCAATCACTCATTGGACAGATATAGGACACAAGACACTTATACATGGGTCACATGTCACTGATGGATATGTCACATCCTGCACATACACCACTGATACATAGAACATATATAGCACACACCAATCACACATAGGAAACACGCAGTGCGCACACAAGACATCTAGGCCTAACCCTATTAGGTGTTGCACAGTTAAAGAGTTAAAGAGGTTGTGTCACTTCAGCAATTGGCATTCATCATGTAGAGAAAGTTAATACAAGGCCCTTACTACAATGTGTTGTGATTGTCCATATTGCCTCCTTTCCATCACATTATACACAGCACGTATCCGTGGTTATTACCACCATGTAATCCTGCAGTGGTGGCCGTGCTTACACACTATAGGTAAAGGTGTTAGCCTATGAGCACTTCCAGCCTTTCCCTATAGTTTTGTTCCGCATCCCAGGATGGAAAGAAAACCGCAGCATGCTGCGGTATTTTCTCCATCCAAAAAACTTTCACATACTGAATGGAAGACATCCTGATGCATCCTGAACAGATTTCTCTCCATTCAGAATGCATTAGGATAATCCTGATCAGTATTCTTCCGGCATAGAGCCCCGACGACGGAACTCTATGCCGGAAAACAAAAACGCCAATGTGAAGGTACCCTTAAAACATTCCTCATATAGGAGAACACAGCACCTATTACTAAAGAAATGTGGTAAAGAATGTTTAGTAAATTTGCAGACCTTCATACATACTTTGTCCCCTCCATCATACCACAATGCATTGAATTTGAAAATGTACACTAATCAACTGCAAGGAAAAGGACCATGAAGTCACCGTATATTTCACCTTTTAATACATTTGGTTCAGATTACAATAAAACAATCTTCGGAGAACAGTACGAAAGTGCTTAGTGTAGTGTCATTGCATCAAACCATAGTTTGACTTCTATCTAAAAATTCACATTAAAATCTAATGTGGGATAGTGATTGGACTAAACATTGATACATACACATATAAATATCATCATCACATTAATGCCTGATTTAGAGAACCATATTTTTCGTTCATGTGCTATCTAATGCGCACAAGAAAGAATAAGAAATAAATGGGGCTATTTACACCTCCATTTTTCTGCAAACTACTTTGGCCTGTGAATCATAGAACATGAACCTGGAGACCACTGAAAACAACAGGCTTTGGCAGTCTCCAGGTCCGTGCCCTAGGCTGACATATAGACCTCACTGCGCACTAAAAATCATGTTGTGGCCGCAATATGGACGATTTTTAATACAGCCATCTGAATCACACCTTAGTTTCAGAACATAGTTACAAAATTGAATGAAGTAATAAGCCACATTTACATCTTATTAGCTCTCCTTGTTCTAAAATGAACACATGGAAATAGCCTTTTGTCCAAGATTTCTTCTCCCAATGTTAGATAAGCAAGTCAATAATACTGCGAGCAACAGATCTCGGGAGTCAACTTAGTTATCAGACACCCCACTCAAAAACACAAAGAAGTGCCACATTAATAAAAAGTTCTATGTGCTATACTACAGTATTTACAATAAACCAATGTGATCGCTCAAACATAGGATTCCTTAGCATACTGTATCTGATCATAAATCTCAAACATTGGCTGACTGCATCTTCGATTTATATATTCGTGCTTGTTCCTCTGACTGGATTCTGATTTGGTTCTAGCAAGTCCAGATTTTGTTCTCTCAGGCTGGCAATTTGGCAGAATTTGTTCACAAGTATTGTCCATCTTTACTTCAGTAACAGAATTGGGTCTATTGTCAATGTCATTAAGAGAAATGTTCTCAACATGAATGGAGTCTGTTGAAGGTCCAGTAGGTGTAAGGCAGTCAATACTTGATACACTGTCTCTCATGGTTTGCACAGTCATGCTATGACTGTAAGGGGTTACATTTTTATGGACTGACTCTTCATATGAGGGAGGCTTCCCAGGATTTCGTTGGTCCACCATTCTGAACACTTCATCTACAGATAATTTCCTGGCAGACTGAGGTTTTATTCTTACAACTTGTGGATGTTGGAAAGCCTTGTCCCTAGAACCATCACTCTCAGTTTGGTTCCTGTAACGAAAACTCTGGCTGAAGCCATTTCGCTGTAATCCACCACCATTATCTCTGTCAGGACCCCAGCTTTGCGTTTTCGTTACCATTTTTTTGTGTTTTGCATAACAAAAAGAATTTGAGTGCTTCTTCATTTCTTGTCCGACTTTAATAATATCATTCATGACACCGCACTTTACATATAAAGAATTGTGCCTTGGCAAATCTTTTTTATTTGGACTTAAGGGGGATACAAGTGGAGAGCTGGTAAAAACTGAACAGTCTGAGAAAGAGCTGTCAAGTGAGCAGCTTGAGGATGCATTGACTAAAATGTCATCAATGATATTTGGGTCATAGTTGGTATTAATTTTCAGACCCTTTGGCATATTCTTCCTATACAAAGCTCGATCACAGTATTTCTCAGGGGAAGTAGTAGGCAGCTTATCATTATTACACTGCAGACATTGTTTCCTGATTGCAACATCATCATGACTTCTGGTTAGCTTCTTTTCAGCTATTGGCTTATCATGCTGTGAAGGAAAAATAAATGGTTCCGAGCACCTTCTGTCCATGCTGTTGACCTCATTTCTAAAGTGGGTTATAGGCAAATTTGAAAGAATCATATCATGGTATATTGTGTCCTTCTCATTTTCACCTCTGCTGGATCTTTGCTGCTCAGTTTGGTATCTGGTGAAAGTACCTGCATTACACTCATGGTCTGGGCCAGTGTTGTCGTAAGCAGAGTCATTCTGAAGAAAAGACATTTCTGTAAAAGACAACATATGTTTTCTTAGTTTTTGTATAGTTGCACGCTTTTACTTATTACATACTGTATATACGCATTTATATTTCAGGTCATTTGCTATATTTCAGCTTAGGGTATGTGCACACCTCAGTTTAACTGATCCGGCTGGCTGTTACGGCGAACAGTCTGCCTGAGTTCACCAGATCTGACCTAGCCGGATATTGCCGTTCACTGCTGGACTCTATTGAAAATAATAGGATCCAACGGGGATCCGGCCGCTTTCCTGTCAAATTAGTTAAACAAAGGACTGAATAGCCTGCCAGAGCTCTCTGGACCGTGCAGCATTTTTTTGGCCGATGGAATCCTGGCATATTTGCCGGTTAGCGGACAGATCTCTGTTAAGCCCCATTATGGTCAACGGGCTAGTGGCAAGCATTCTGGTAACATCCAGCAATGCGTGATCCAGAGAGCTCTGGCAGTGTGAAACATGCCTTAACGTAAGTACTTTTCAGGTGTAGGGTTTAAAAAAATCCAAAAATCCCTGATTTTCAGATCTCTTTGGCTATGAGTGAATGAGACCTGTAGGTCATAGGATTCTGAACTGTAGATTTCTAGTGTATGCAGATAACACAATAGTGATATCTAAGAAATTTTATATAGAACTAAGGTTGTCGCAATGCCAAAATTTTGATTCGATTTTGATACCATAAAAAAGTATTGCCATACTCGATGCCATTCGATACCAAAAAAGCCGCATGCATTCCACATTTTATGGAACATCTGGCCCATAATCGAACAGTTCTATCCTATTTTTTGGGGGGACAAGGTGACTAGGAGATATTTTTTTATTTTTTAATAGTTTGAACTTTTCGGACATGACAATATGAACAGATTCAATTAAAAAAGTATCACTTAATTCCACAAACTAATGAATATTCAAATATGAGTAGACACCAAGTGACATGTACAATTTTACTTTGCCATCTTTACATACCTGGACTTTTAATGTTTTCTAGAGATTCCTCTTCCAAATTGCTGATTAACTGTGATATGTCTTCACCAAACAATTCAGAGCAGTGATCTATGAAGAACTCAACCAGCAATGTGACCTGATAAAATAAGGACACATAGAAGTAAGCATACAGGGAGTCAAAATTGAAAAAAAAAAAAAAATGTAAAACTCAAAGGGAGAGAACATTGAAAAAAAATCTATATATAATAGTAAAAAAAAAATCCTCCAAGCATCAGGTGCATAGTTGGGTAGTTTCTGACTTGATTCACGTGACATGCTACCGCTGTATACCGACTGTAAATTTGATATGTAATTTCACGTCTTACAAAATGACTTCCTATTAACAATGATTTTATGAAAGTTTTATGTTTTGTGGATTTAAAGAGTGAATTACATTAACATATTTCCTCTATAAATGAAGAAATCGTTCCAAATATGACTCTAAACTATTATAAGTAGAACTGTTAATATAGTAATATAGTATACAAGGCAGAACCCAGGGGTATACACAAGGCATTAAAACTGCCCCCTTGATGTCTGGCTGGCACTCAAAGACAGTAAGTTAAGATTCTTAGGGTGCTTTCACACTAGCATTTTTCTTTTCCGGTGTAGAGATCCGTCGTCGGGTCTCAATGCAGGCAAGAAACTGATCAGGATTATCCCCATGCATTCTGAATGAAGAGAAATCCATTCAGGATACATCAGGATGTCTTACGTTCAGTATGTGAACTTTTTTTGGACGGAGAAAATACCGCAGCATGCTGCGGTTTTCTTTCCGTCCTGGGATGTCGAGCAAAACGGATCAGTCATGACCCCCAATATAAGTCAATGGGGACGGAACTGTTTTCTCTGGCACATTCTGCCACAATAGAAAACGGATCCGTCCTCCATTGACTTTCAATGGTATTCAAAACAGATCAGTTTTGACAATGTTAAAAAATAGTTGAAGTTAATACAAGCGGATCCGTTCAAACTGATGCATGCAGTTGTATTATCTGTAACTAAAGCGTTTCTTTCCGGCATAGAGCCCCGATGACGGAAGTCTATGCCGGAAAAGTAAAACGCAAGGGTGAAAGTACCCTTAGAGGAACTGTACACAGACGTCTGTTTCTCTTTAAAGTGGTTGTACACCAATATGTGCATCTTTAAGTTTTTTACATACCCCACGGCATCTCAGGACCCACGGTGGTGAACATACCTACCTGATCCCTGCCAAAAGGGTTCTGGCTCCATTGTTGCCCCACAGGCTCAGAAGGTCCCCAATGTCCTTGTGTCAACATCCGTTTTGTCATGAGCATGTAATCTCTGCAGCCAATTACTGGCCACAGTGGTGACCTATCAACCAATGATTTGCTGCAGTGGTTACGTGCTTCACGTCAAACTGGATATTGACGAGAGGATACCAAAGTTTCAGACCGGCAGCGATGGAGCCAGAACCCAACAGCGTTTTGGGGTTTGCAAAAAAAAAACTTCATAAAGGTGCACAACTCCTTTAAACACTGGGGAGAGGATCTTTGTCTAATATTGGTGAAAAAACCCATGAAAGAGCTGGGTACAGGGCAGACTGAGAAACAGAAAAGAGCAAGTTTTGGAATAGGGAGGAATAGCTGTCAGTGAACTGGGCTGGAGCTGGGGAGAGGAGAGTCATATATCTGGTCCAGTCACATAATACTGGTCTAGGATGGCTGTGGACTGGTTAAAGTTGCAAAATGAAATGTAAAAATATTTTATTGATTTTGTAATTTAAGGAAGCCACGTTTTACCAGTTATTTCATTTTAAAGTTACTGATATGGTAAATGCTAAACTATGCAGTGGTGCTTGAAGATAGTTATTTTATTGCTATCAGTTCCAACCAACATGTCACTCGTTCTTCTGTTTTTACCTTCTCGTTGAGCTCCTTTTGAGTTTCAAGAGGAAGGTTCTTATCAACCTGAGGGATGAGCATGGTTGGAGCAATGCAAACAGCTACGTTTCTGGCGTCCATCTTGTTTATATCTGAAGCTTTACTAATATGATGGAGAACACATATCAAGTGTCGTAGCAAAATAAAATTAGGTTTTGGTAGTTTCTCTGCAGCACTGCAAAAAGGGAAACAAAAGCGGTTAGAAGTTCTGAAATCTTAGTCCAACCATTCTAAAAACTTCCAACTCATGCATGAAACTAAAGACTTCCCTACAAAAGAGGAACTAGAAAGCAAATTTTTTTCACCAAAAACCCCCATTCAGATTCTGATACGTGTAGGTTAGACTAGCTGAAGCAGCAGTAAAAAAATAAATAAATAGATAAGTGATCCTTGGGCATGTAGATTAGTAATAGCTGTTAATTTACAGCTTGGGCCTAAAGCAGATAAGCAATAAGTAAAAGTAAAAAAAAAAAAGTCTGTGGCACATGAGATTGGCAGGAAGATTCAGATCAGAATGAATATTTTACTGGTAGCACATACATGATTGGCCACAACACTGTCTGTACTGTGTGTACTATACAAGACCCTGAAGAAGCTCTCACCTTTTCATTTCCTCAATTTTCTCTTCCAAACTTGACTTCTCCAATGAAGACATCCACCTGCTGTAAAGTTCAGATGAGAGCAGCTGGTTTGGGATCCCTCTTAAGAAATCCTGATATTGAGAGAATGTTTTTTAGACTATTTGACATACATTGACAAATATCGTAGATTTATCAGTAACAAAGCAGAATACTGAAAGACCTTTCATTTGATTTGATTCCGAAGAGAATGGGGATCTGGGTTCTGTATAGCTACAGGGTCAGGCAGTATATATTCACAAAGTGCTGGCTCACCATGTATGGGAAACAGTGGTTAGGTTCACCAACAAGACGCTGCCTTGGTTAGGGCATTTAGATACAGAGATAGGACAGGAAATTGAACCTTGGCAAGAGCTAAGTGAAAGCCATTCTCCCTAATGGACAACCATTCTAATACAATGAAACAACCAGATGTTCCCACAAGAAGCATCATATGATAATTTTAGACTCCAAAAAGTAAATAATGGTAAGGGACATAGTAGTCTAATTTACCTTAAATACAACAGCCAATAGGTGCACAGATTTGCTTTTCAAGTCCAAGTCCCTTCCATAGTTCAGGTCATCCTTGAGTTCCTTGCGAGCTCGCTCATTGGCAGCTTTGCGAAAAATGCCTTCCGTCTGTGGACCTTGCTTTCTCAGGATAGTTAATATGTCCTGAAGAGAAATTATGAAAAATGAATTGTTTCTTTATGTCAATACTTTTGTGGTATATTTATTAAATGAGCTAACTGTCCTCTATACTCTAGGTTCACAACTTATGGTAGACATAGCCTAAGAGGTACATACTCTTGAGTTACCTCAAGGCTGTGCTTTTGCGGTACTGTAAATAAAAGAAACCACCACCTTAGCTCCACAAGATATCATTTGTTTGAGTATGGGGTTTCCACCAATCTATCCAGAGTAAATTAGTTGATAAAGCATGTCCATTATGGAGAAGGAACACCAGCATTACTAGATTGTATTCACATTTGGTAGGTATGTCACTTTTTTTTTTTTTTGCGATTTTACTGAAACTGCTTCATTTCTCCACAAATTTGGAATAAACATGGAAACAACTGAGACAAACCTGTCATGTGTAAGGCTACTTTCACATCTGTGTATTCCTTTCTGGTTTTAAGATCCAGCAGAGGATCACATCAGTTTTGTCCATTCATTCTCAATGGGGACAAAACTGAACAAACCAGAGAGGAGTGCACCAGAATGCATTCTGTTCCGTTTTGATGCTTTCCCATGTTGGACACAAAACCGCTGCAAGTAGACAGATCAGGCATGAAACAAAATGTAAGTCAATGATGCCGGATCCATTTTTTCGGACACGAAAAAAACAGATCCGGCGCCCATTGACTTGCAATGTTTTTAGTGCCGGATCCATCTTGTTCATTTTGGAGATAATACGACGGAATCCATTCTTGTATTATTGACCGGATACCTTTTTTGCCGATCCCCTGCCGGATCCAGCAAAAACACAGATGTGAAAGTACCCTGAATAAACCTTTAAAATTGTTCTTCTTTTCACTGATCAACGCCATTTTTATGTCAGAAAATAGGTGTAACATAGGTGTGGTCTAGTGATGGTAGTTTGAAAAACCCAGTTGTACTCGTATAAAGCTGTGGTTTATCAAGACACCATTTTCATGTTATAATTACTTAGAAAAAAAAAAAAAGCGCATGGCTAGTCTTATCCTTTTTTCACACATGTGGCTGTGCTCTCCCGCAGACTGTTTGGCATAGAATGCCAAGAATCGGGTGGAGAAAAACCATTGCGTGCAGTGTTTTTTGTCTCTCCGAATCCCGGCATATTTGCCGCTTTACAGCTGGATCTCTGCCGGACCCCATTATAGTCAATGTGGCCGGCGGGCATTCCAGTAACATCCAGAAATGACAGAGAACTCCAGAAAAGCCTGCCAGAGAGTACAGCCGCAAATTCTACTACTTACACATCAGTATTTTTGCTGGATCCAGCAGTGATCAGCAAAAGCGCTTCAGGTATGATAATACAACTGGCTGCCTCCGTTCTGAACAGATCCTGTTGTATTATCTCCAAAATGACCAAGACAGATTGTCTCTAAAACTATTGTAAGTTAATAGGTGTCGGATCCGTTCTCTTTCATGTCAGAGAAAACAGATCCAGCACCATTGACTTACATTTTGTTTCATACCAGATTCGTCTTGATCAGTATCCCATGACGCACACAAAAACTCAGCTTGCAGCGTTTTTGTGTGCAGCATGGGAATGAAACGGAAGGGAATGCATTCTGGTGCACTCCGTTCCATTCAGTTCAGTTTTGTCCCCGTTGACAATGAATGTTGTCCCCTATGACTGATCTCATTACCGGAATGGAAAGCACAGATGTGAAAGTAGCCTTATACACATAAAGCAGTTACTATTCTTTTGGATCTCTTGTACTATTAAGTGTAACTGTATCCACTAAAAAGGCCACCAAGAAGACATTTCCTGTCTACCACCAGACATTCCCATGAACAAGAGCAGCACTATTTCCGGAAGCATAATGGAGCATAATCTAATTTCATACAGCACCTTTACAAAAACTAATAGAAATCTTGCTTACAAGTATTGCTTTGGGAAGGTTGTCCTCCTCACAGATAATGGATAGTGGTTGGTCAAATAAGGTGGTCTTTAGTTCTGGTGGACTTGAAGACTCTGAGAGGTTTGAGCTTCGTCTTAATGTAAAGGGCCAGGAGATGACGGCTTTTCTCTTCTTGTTGCTTTCTGGACAGAGCAAGAAAAGAGATACAGATGGAATGAAAGGTTGTGGCAAACCACAATCTGCTTAGACCAGTCACACAGGGAAAGTCCTATCATATCAGTTTCCAGTGTGGGCACTCTGACAGTATGTCACATAATTATACCAAAATAGACCAACCATGGCAGAATTATCCACCTCATCACCGGTGGGTTTGAAAGCCTGCTGTGGTTGAGGTTTATAAAAAACCTGTTAACTTATATTGGACTATAATTTCCTGTGAATTTCCAGTGCAGAATCCACATTGATAATCTGCCACTTCTGATTGCTTTCATCGTCATTCTGCATATAGTTCTTAACTAGAACCAAACTCCTTCAAGCAACGATTTTACTCACCGATGGCATGGCAGATGCCCCCCTCACCGATCACGTCTGCCAATAATTGGTATTTCTTGGCATCTGCCTGTAAAAAAGAATAAAGAAACTATAAGATATGACCAGATATTATTCAGATCCATTGAACTAAAAAATATTACTAAAATAATCTACAATTTGCTGTCTTAAGAAAAGCCATACATTTCTATCAATCACTATTATAAGTCACCATAAATCTCATTGCTGTCATCATGAATAAAAGCAGGCACATTTACATTCAGAGGCTAGAAACCTGGCTGAAAATGAGCTGCCCACAGTGTTCATTATAATGCATTAGATTGGTTTCTTTTAAAGGGAACCGGTCATCAGTTTGTCCCCCTAAAATGGTCCCACCATACTCCACATTATGAAAAGCCCATTCTTAATGTATCCCTGTTTGTTTCCAGTAGCCTAGCATAACTTACAAAAAAAGTTATTAAATGTCCTGCATTGTTAGTAGATACGGCCTGAGGTGGCGATCGGTTGTATGTTCTGTTTGGAAGTCTCTGGCTTTTTCATCTGTAACACAAACCCCTCTTTCATTGATTGATGTGGATGAAAGCTCCTGCATCACTCACAGTCTTCTCCATATCTAGCACCTCTGCTCCAGCAGTGAACTGGCGCATACATATTGGGAATTCCCTGTTGTGGGCAGAGGCTTCAGTTCCCTTCTGCTCATGAACTGGTTCCTATCTACAGTGTACATCCCAAGTAGAACACCATTCACAGCAGTACAGTGCAAGCTCTTGATTTGGAGAAAACAGGATGTGTCATCAATATTAATCAAGTGGGTTACATATGAAAACTTTGGAAATGTCTAAGCAGGTCAAAAGGCTTCTACACTGTTCGATATAGCGGATTATTGTCGGGAAGGAAGCAATCCTTACTGATAATTATCTGCTCATCAGTGGAGGGAACTTCTGCATTTACATGCAGCGATCTCCTCCACAGTATGGGGAGCAGCGATCACTAATGCCATCACTCATCCCCATACAGAATCATTGCAGGCAGCAGAGGCTGTTTAGATGACCCAATCTGCTGCCGGCAACTGATGATTTAGGTGAGCACATGAAAGATGTGATAACCTGATGAACGAGTGTTTCGCTCGTTTATCAGGTAATCAGTGGCACCTTTAAATGGGCCGATTATCTCAAACAGCGTTCGTACAAACACTCGCTAGCGATAATCTGCCAGAATACTGGGCGGTGTAAAGGGGCCTTAAGTTATGCTGCACTACTGGGGACATATAGGGATACATTCAGAAAAGTCTAATTGATTGTAAGCCAGTTTCTCTGTAATGTCTGATTTTGTTTGTACAGATGTAGCAGAGTTACCACCAGTCAGTCACAACGTGATGATTAGATGAAATATCTCACCAAGTGTGTGTGTTAACTCTGCTGCGTTTACATAGACTTGAATAAGAAGTACAGATGCAGCAGAGTTAACAGTCAGCCATAACACGGTAACTAAATGTGATAACTCATCAAGTGTGACTGTTAGCCCTGCTACATCTGATTGCAAAGTGATGCAAACTATGCTGATGCTATAGAAATAAAGAATATTATTATAGGTCTTTACATAACCTAGAGCATGGTGGGAAAACTTTTAAAAGCTGTTAAGATATATATATATATATATATATATATTGTAAGAGGGCGCAAGGTGCCGTCATGGACGGAAGATACGTGTCACCGAGGTTCCTGGCCTCGGTGAGGTGAGAGCCGGGTTTTATGTGTCTGCAGCAGCTAGTGCTGCTTGACTTGGTTACTTAGTTTGGCTGCAAAGCTAATCCGGGCCGGCTCTTACTGGGAGTAGGCAAAGAGTTGGGTGGGTGTCTACTCCCCACGGTCCAGGCCGGACTTTATCCGGGCCTTTAAAAAGGCAGCCTCCTTAGCAGCTGGGGTGTGATTGTCCTGGAGCTGCAAACAGGGCTGTGGAGTTCTCTGACTTCGAGGAAAGAGTTGGGGAAATTACTCCAGCAAGTGGAGTTTGTAGCTGAGCCTGAGTCTGGAAGCTGCTAGCAGGCGTACAGCGTGCACAGAGGCCTGCCGTGGACATTTGGCTGTGACCCAGCTTTCAGGAGCACAGGCGATCGCTCCTGACCTGCAGTGTGTGAGTTTAACAACCTGAAGGACTTTTGTTTTGTTTACTGTGTGAACCTGCACCAAGGACTGTTGTTTTGCTTTATCAAGAGTGTGAATAAAACACTGTTGAATGACTGAAAATCCGCTTCCTTTGCCTCTATACTGCACCCGCACCTATCTGCCAAGAGCAAATCCCCACATTTGGTGTCGGATGCGGGCATGCGCAGTGAGGCTGGCGTAAACGCCGAAGTTTTTTCCAAAGTGAATGTCATATGTCAAGCCGGCAAAGTTTCAACACGTGAACTCTGACAAGATGGAGGCAGTTGTAAAGGCTCTCGTGGAGGCCAATTTACAGCAGCGGGAGGCCAACAAGCAGCAGCAGGAGACAAACCAGCTGCTGTTGCAACATGTAATGGCTTTGCAAGCGACTGGAGCCTCTCACCGTGCCCATGATGCCCGGAAAGCGGTCCGTGCAGCAATTCCCAAGATGACCCCGAGGATGATGCCGAGACCTACCTGGCAGTCTTCGAAAAAGTGGCCGTGAGGGAGAAGCTGCCCCGTGATCAGTGGGCTGAGGTGGTCGCTCCGTTCCTGGCTTCCGGACCCCAGCAGGTGTTTTTCGACTTGTCGGACGACCAAGCGGCCGATTATGACACCGTGAAAGGAGAGATCCTAGCCAGACTGGGGGTGAACGTGCTGGTCCGCGCTCAAAGAGTCCACCAGTGGGACTTTAAAACGACTGAACCTGCTAGGCCGCAGTACTACGATCTGCTGCACAGGCTGCAAAAGTGGCTGCAGCCTGATCTACTAAGTCCCACTGCCATGCTGGATCGACTGTTGGCGGACATCTTTTGGAGGGCCCTGCCTTATCCCCTCCAGCACTGGGTCGGCCAGGCGTCTCCGGTAAGTGCCCTGGAGATGGTCGACCTGGTGGAGCGTTACGAGGCCACCAGAAACCTGCAGGGGAGTCTTGCTGGGAAGGGGCCAGTCAAACCCCGGAGGCCTCCACCCCAGTTCCGACGACCGGCGACAGAGAGACCTGCACGGAATGTATCCCTGCGGATCCGCCTCCCGTGGTATGCTGGAGGTGTCAGGAGCCAGGCCACATCAGGGCCGACTGTCCGCATCAGGGTGAGCCGATGGATGTGAACTACGGGTATCGCCACTCCCTGTATGCACGGAAGCTGTGTGCAACTGGCACCCGTGAGGGGCAGGACAATAACCACCTGTGTCAGGTAGAGGTGGGAGATTCTCTGGCGGTGGCCCTGCTGGACTCCGGGAGTTTAGTCTCCTGGTAAGAGCTGCCCTAGTACGGCCTGCGGAGTATACCGGCCGTAAAGTCGGGGTCCTATGCATCCACGGAGACTTAAAAGACTACCCCACTGCATTAGTGACTTTGTCCACAGCTGCTGGTAAGTGGACCCACGAGGTGGCTGTCGCTACCAAACTCCCACATGAACTGATACTTGGGAGGGACTTCCCAGGTTTCCCGGCGCTGTGGCCGGCTATAAAAGTGTCTGATGGGCCCGAGACAGGGGTAACCCTAGTAGAGTGGCCTGATACCACTGGAAGGCCAGAACCCTGGGAGCCCGAATCTGAAGGGCCAGCAGTAGGGGTGACCACTGCTCCAGCGGTAGAGGGGGAGACAACCCCACTGAGTGTAATGGTGGGAGACACGGAGGACTTGCCACCGGGACCTGAGTTGGCAGACCTCAATGTCTCCGGGGAAAATTTTGGGACCGCACAACACCGGGACCAAACCCTAACCAGGGCCTGGGAAAGTGTTGTAATGATTGACGGTAAACCCCAGAAACCTGGGGCTGAATTAATGTTTCCACGATTTATTATTCTTCAGGATATGTTGTATCGGGTGAACCAAATCCGAGGTGAGCCAGTTGAACAGTTGGTGGTGCCCACCGCATATCGCAAGCTTGTTATGGAGCTTGCCCACCAACATGTTCTTGGGGGACACATGGGGTGGCAGAAAACGCAGGACCGCGTACTACAGCGATTTTACTGGCCCGGTTTGTTTAAGGAAGTAGAGGAGTTCTGTAAGTCTTGTCCGACCTGTCAGGTAAATAGCCCCCAGCCGCATTACAGAAGTCCCCTGGTCCTCTCCCAATAATTGAGGTCCCATTCGAGCGTATTGCCATGGATCTGGTCGGACCCGTGCCGAAATCTGCTAGGGGTCACCAACATATCCTGGTGATTCTGGACTATGCTACTCGATATCCAGAGGCGGTGCCTCTTCGACACACATCGGCTAGGCTCATTGCAAAGGAGTTAATGGAGATGTTTACCCGGGTGGGCCTACCTAAGGAGGTTCTGACGGACCAAGGGACCCCTTTATGTCTAAGATTATGAGGGAATTGTGTAAACTGTTGCATATAAAGCAATTACGGACGTCCGTTTACCATCCGCAAACGGACGGCCTTGTGGAAAGATTTAACCAAACTTTAAAAAATATGCTAAAAAGGGTGGTGTCCCGAGATGGGAAGGACTGGGATCTGCTTCTGCCCTATCTCATGTTTGCAGTGCGAGAAGTGCCCCAGGCCTCTACTGGGTTCTCACCCTTCGAACTGCTTTATGGCAGACGCCCACGGGGCCTGTTGGACATCGCTAAGGAAGCGTGGGAACAACAGCCCGTCCCCACAAAAGCGTAATTGAATATGTTACCCAGATGCAGGAACGTATGGAGAGGGTGTTACCGCTGGTCCGGGAGCATATGGAGGCAGCACAACAGGCCCAAAGTAGAGTCTATAATCGTCAGGCTCGGGTACGAGACTTTAATCCCGGAGACCGAGTTTTAGTTCTGGTACCCACCCTTGACAGCAAATTTCTAGCTAGGTGGCAGGGGCCCTATGAAGTGCTCGAGAAAGTGGGGAAGTAAATTACAAGGTGCACCAGCCAGGGCGGCGGAAGCCGGAGCAGGTGTATCATGTGAATTTGCTGAAGCCATGGAAGGATAGGAACTCGTCCAGCGATGACAGCCTCGGCCAGGGCTTCTAGGTGAGAAGGATCCAGCCCCTCACCTCGAAGACCGGGAAGCAGCAGCCACCGTAAAAATTTCAGATAGCCTATCCTCCAAACAGGTCCAGGAAGTTAAGGAGTTCATTAGTCGGAACACGGATGTGTTCTCGGACCTCCCTGGGCGCACATCCCTAATCCAGCATGACATTATCACTGAGCCTCAGGCCAAAGTCCGGTTAAAGCCGTATCGGGTACCCGAGGCTCGGCGACAAGCCATTGTGAAGGAAGTGCAGCTGATGCTCCAGTTAGGTGTCATCGAGGAGTCAAAGAGTGATTGGGCCAGTCCGATAGTCTTAATACCTAAGCCGGACGGGACATTGAGGTTCTGTAACGATTTCCGCAAGCTGAATGAGGTGTCCAAGTTTGACGCATATCCCATGCCGAGGGTGGATGAGCTCATTGAAAAATTGGGCCAAGCCCGGTATTTTTCTGTCTTGGACCTCACCAAAGGGTACTGGCAGGTACCCTTAACGGAGGCTGCCAAGGAAAAACTGCTTTTATCACACCGGAGGGGTTGTATCAGTACAAGGTATTACCCTTTGGTCTACATGGCGCCCCGCCACGTTTCAAAGGCTTATGGATATTGTGCTTCGTCCACATCGACGGTACGCCTCAGCGTATCTGGATGATATCGTTGTCCATAGCACCGACTGGGAGAGTCACCTACCGAAGGTACAGGCCGTAGTGGACTCCCTTAGGAAAGCTGGCTTAACTGCTAACCCAAAAAGTGTGTGATAGGGTTAGAAGAGACCAAATACCTAGGGTATGTCATTGGGCGGGGGTGGTCAAACCTCAGGTAAACAAAATTGAGGCAATTAAGAATTGGCCCCGACCTGTCACTACGCGGCAAGTAAAATCATTCCTGGGCATGGTGGGATACTACATGAGGTTTATTCCCAACTTCGCTACAATTGCTGCTCCATTGACAAGCCTTTTAAAGGGACGCAGGTCAGTGTCGATCCAGTGGAATGAGCAGGCGGATAGGGCTTTCTCTGCTCTGAAGTCGGCCCTGTGTGGGTCCCCGGTTTTGGTGACGCCTGACTTCAAGAGAGAGTTTGTGGTACAGACCGATGCCTCTGAAGTGGGCCTCGGGGCTGTACTCTCTCAGGAAATCAATGGGGAGGAGCATCCCGTGGTTTTCCTGAGTCGCAAACTCACCCCAGCCGAGACCAGGTACAGTATAGTGGAGAGAGAGTGCCTGGCCATCAAGTGGGCACTAGAGTCTCTTCGCTATTATCTGCTAGGGAGAAAGTTCCGTCTGGTGACCGACCATTCCCTCTAAAGTGGATGTGCCAGGCGAAAGACAGGAATGCTCGGGTCACCAGATGGTTCTTGTCTCTGCAGAACTTCAAGTTCACAGTGGAACACAGGGCAGGCCGCTTGCAAGGAAATGCGGATGCACTGTCTCGAGTACAGTGTTTGGCGTGTGTTCACCCTGTCGGGGTTGAACAAAGGGGGAGGTATGTAAGAGGGCGCAAGGTGCCGTCATGGACGGAAGATACGTGTCACCGAGGTTCCTGGCCTCGGTGAGGTGAGAGCCGGGTTTTATGTGTCTGCAGCAGCTAGTGCTGCTTGACTTGGTTACTTAGTTTGGCTGCAAAGCTAATCCGGGCCGGCTCTTACTGGGAGTAGGCAAAGAGTTGGGTGGGTGTCTACTCCCACGGTCCAGGCCGGACTTTATCCGGGCCTTTAAAAGGCAGCCTCCTTAGCAGCTGGGGTGTGATTGTCCTGGAGCTGCAAACAGGGCTGTGGAGTTCTCTGACTTCGAGGAAAGAGTTGGGGAAATTACTCCAGCAAGTGGAGTTTGTAGCTGAGCCTGAGTCTGGAAGCTGCTAGCAGGCGTACAGCGTGCACAGAGGCCTGCCGTGGACATTTGGCTGTGACCCAGCTTTCAGGAGCACAGGCGATCGCTCCTGACCTGCAGTGTGTGAGTTTAACAACCTGAAGGACTTTTGTTTTGTTTACTGTGTGAACCTGCACCAAGGACTGTTGTTTTGCTTTATCAAGAGTGTGAATAAAACACTGTTGAATGACTGAAAATCCGCTTCCTTTGCCTCTATACTGCACCCGCACCTATCTGCCAAGAGCAAATCCCCACAATATATATATATATATATATATATACACACACACAAACATACAGAGAAAGGTCATGCAGTAAATAGACTATTGTGCATAATTTATACTGCTAAGCTTATCCTCCTGATGTCATTCATTGTTCCACTTCTAGAACAGTATATGAATAAGTGAGAAGTAGATTTTTCTTTTAAGAGGAACCATTCATTCATGGTTGTTTCCTCCATTCAAACACACACAAAACATACATCAGTGACTCACTTCTGTATGACAGTCGATGAAAGTATCCATGTTGTTGGCAACCAGAGCTTTAGACTGCAATGAAAATAAAATAAGGATTGTGATGATGATGATAACTGTGTCTAAATTCAGGCATATAAGCTAAAACATATAGCTCATAAAGTATACTTACAGCATTGCAGCCTGTGAGAACCTTCATTAGTAATCCTGCACAGGGGGCAGTAGTACCCTCAACCCCACCAACTTCTCTTATCTGCCTGTAAGCAGAAATCATTTGGTTAGCTGTCAGAATCCAACTGAACATTCAGGAGATCTAAACCCATCTATGATCACTTTATTCTCATCCTTTGCATAATACTTTAAACAATAAAAACATCTACTATTTGTTTTGTATATTTATGGCTGAGTTCACACTTCAGTTATTTGCATCATTTTATGTGAACCACAAACAGGTGCAGGTCCCAAACACAGAACAGGTGCAAATCGTTCCTTTATATCTGATCTACTGGCTTTGGCTCACAATAACTGTTGGAAATAACTGAAGTGTGAACTCCGCCTATCATGTGCACGTGAAACAATTTTAGGGAACACAAGGGCCATTCTAATGGGGCATTGCAAAATATGAAAAGAGCAAACACTATTATATCATTATGATTATTGTATTGCATTCTGTATGTATTAAATACATGGTATGATATATATTCAAAATGTTCTATTGCATGCCACCTGGTGGCCATAGGTGGTACTACAGTTCTCCTTTCAGCAAGGATGATCCTGTAATAGCTTTGAATGGCATGCTTACTCTTGCAGCTTTACTAAATTATTTTTTATGTAATTTTTAACCACGTATTATCTCAGACTGAGTGAATAAAGTCTAGAGAAAAGGCAATGCATAAAGGACATGAGCTGGAACCTTTCATCAATTTTTGCAACTTTAATTTTGAATTGGACTTACAGTAGATATCCTGTGGGGTATCTACATGTAAGTATGTGTTTATGTAGCCATGCAGTTTCTGTGGTTCATTACAAACTCAACATGCACAGTGCAAGTTATAAACCCAATAGTACTGAGATCTGAAAAACATTATTATCTAGAAGGGAGTCGCTTGAATGGCTGCACGTGAAAAGGGCGGCTGTTCATCTCTTCAACCGCAGGCAACTCCCATGGTGACACAATCAACATAACAGATAAAAAAAAACAAAGTTTGAGCGGGTCAGATTATGTACACAGTGTCCTGTGATATCTACTATCAGAGCAGAGGTCTCATCATTTCAACCTTCAGAGCAGTGCCCGAATCTATAAAATCCTTGATACATCATATAAACCATAAGAACAGACTATCAATTCAGAAACAGAAGCAAATCAAGTATTTACCATCATTTTATATATTATATTAGAGTCAAAATTCACTTGGAATGACATACTTTAAAATGCTGGATAACGAATAAATATCCTATATCTGTAATACACATGCCTAAATTAAGTAAGACAGAGTGATATATGTAATATATACTGCGCAAGGCGCATAAACAGTGAGCACATTGTACACCACAGCGCTATAACTCCTGAAGTCACATGCAAGTTATATGAATATGAGCCATTGAAGGTAGATTTAGTTATAAGGTATGAATGTTAACATGATTTGTCCTATTGAGCAAGAGAAATTTGATCTGTGTGCATTCTCTGTACAAAGCCGTGGAATATGTAGGCGTGATATAAATTATAGCTAATAACAATAATAATTAATATAAAAGCAGCCAAATATCTATGTAGAAAAATGTCATCTTAATAGCGTGTTTTCTGCTGTGAATTTGTTACCCCATTCACTTTTCATTCAGCATTAATTTCTTATTTTCATACATTGTATTAGACCACTTACCACACAAGTGTATCCAGCCAGAGTTCCTTCACGTCACAAGAACTGTAACAAAGAGGAGACAAGGTGCATGACCATCCAGTGCCAGGCTACAGTCTAGTGAAGTGCTCTCCACGCTTTCCTATTTTGTGTAGGGGGCAGGTGGAAATTCACAAGAGTCACGGAGACAGGAAGAAGCATCATCGTGGGTTGCTCTGCAAAAGTCACTGTTTTGCAAAGCACGCCTGCTTCCTCCTCTCTCATACAGGGGACTGCTACACTAGTAGTGGAAATCATGACAATACCCAGGTAAAACCACCCATGACATCAGGTGCAACCAAAACAATAAATCCTCCTTTTACGTAGACATTACATCCGATAACCAAAAGGAGCTTCATCAAAATCAGTATTACACGTAAAAGTATTATCATTAGATACAAGAACAATTAATAATAAATTGCATTGTTTAGTGAAACTTGTAAGAGGTAGTGGGTGTAAAACAAATGTCAAAAGCGGAAAATCGCAGAAGAAAAAAACATGTTTTCTCTGGGTGGGGTTAATTAAAGTGGTATTCTGCCATATGCTCAGAATGGGTTATCAGTTCTGTTGAGTGAAGCATCCGAAGCAGAATTCGGTCCGAAATTTAGGAAAACTTCAGTTCTAAACTAATCAGAGTTTCTTCGCACTTTGTGGTAAATCATTTTTTCTAAAATGGCAGCTACACGTTTTAGAAAGTGAAAGTAAATGTAGAGGACCAGGTAGCCAATTCGCAGGTAGCCATCCCCCTGTGATGTTACAGCTAGGCAGAGCACTAAAAAAAAACCTGATCCTTCTCGTTCGCCCCCATTTTCTTGTGAGCTAAGCATCGGGAGAGACATGACAAGACGCTTATGCACTAGGGACATTGTTGCTGCAAACTGTTAACAGGGAATGTAGGACAATATTGGAGAGGGAGAGTAAAGGATGAGTGCAGGGAGACTGCAGGGAGAGCATAGGAGACTTCTGAACTACAGACTCTGCTACAAATTATCACGGTGTACATAACTGTGCAGTGCACCAAGAATCATAGCTAATCCATTTTATTAGCTATAGAGTTACTGTATTATAGGCAGATTGGCCCAGGTATACCTGATTTATAGCGATTCTTGGTAAATTAGAGGTGTAGCAGGCTGACGATGGTGGTGTAGCAGAGTGGAAGAACACACTGATGTTGCAAGCCAAGTTCTGTGATGTTGGAAAAATGCGAAAGAGAAGTAACTGAGCTGAGACAAGGGGGAGAGTAAGGTAGTAAGTGGTGCTGGAACACGGAAAGGTAAGACTTGTGCTCATGCACAGGAGTGTAACTGCAGTGGCTGCAGAAGATTACAGGGCTCCAAAGACTTTTCTCTTAAGGAAATACTCTTCTTCAATGACTGTACTGTGGTATCAGAATGTGTAAGTGGTATCCATAGCTCCCCACTCCAGGATGGTGAAAATAAAATAGTTGGACACAGGTACAACCTGCAACAAGAATATTTACTGCTCTCACATGGGGCAACATATCTGACATAAAGAATAGTCTTAAAAGAATCAAGAGGCTAAGTGGTTATATTATAGTCCCACATAGGGCAATAAAAGGTTACAGTGTCTCTCAATAATGAAACAGTCTTAGGCAGAAAAGGATTCATTGCTTACTCTTTCCCTTGGCTTGTGGTGCACCCAACCTCCCTGGGTGTTGACACCCTGGCTGGGATCTCCACAAGGTACAGTAGCAGCAATAAAGGGAGCTGAGGAGCAGTTAGTGCCCCAGATGCTCCCGGGTTACAGAAATTACTATATGGGGGCAGTGTGGGGTAAATTTTGATATGGGGTAGTGTGGGGGAAATTACTATATGGGGCAGTGTGGGGGAGATTACTATATGGGGGCAGTGTGGGGGAAATTACTATATGGGGGCAGTGTGAGGGAAATTACTATATGGGACAGTGTGGGGGAAATTAATATTTTTCTTTAGGTGTGTGCTAACTTGGGGGGGGGGGGGAGAGGAGATATTAAGGGACGGTGGGGGCATGTTTCCATGGGGGCAAATACGCAGTATGGGGCAAAATTAATAGATGGCAATAGTGGGGGCAAATGAATTAATGGGTGGCAGTATGGGGGCAAATTAATGGATGGCAGTATGGGGGAAAATTAATTAATGGGTGGCAATATGGGACAAATTAATGGATGGCAGTTGTGGGGGCAAATTCATTGATGGCAGTATGGGGGAAAACTAATGGATGGCAGTTGTGGGGGAAAATTAATGGATGACAGTGTGGGGGAAAATTAATTAATGGATGGCAGTATGGGGGCAAGTTAATGGATGGCAGTTGTGGGGGCAAATTAATTAATGCATGGCAGTTGTGGGGGCAAATTAATGGATGGCAGTATTGGGGCAAATGAATTAATAGATGGCAATGTGGGGGCAAATTAATTAATTGATGGCAGTATGGGGGAAAATTAATTGATGGCAGTTGTGGGGGAAAATTAATGGATGGCAGTGTGGGGGCAAATTACTGGATGGCAGTTGTGGGGGCAAATTAATGTATGGATAGCAGTATGGGGGAAAATTAATGGATGGCAGTTGTGGGGGCAAATTAATGGATGGCAGTTGTGGGGGCAAATTAATGGATGGCAATTGTGGGGGCAAATTAATGGATGACAGTGTGGGGGCAAATTAATTAATGCATGACAGTGTGGGGGCAAATTAATTAATGGATGGCAGTATGGGGGCAAATTAATGGATGGCAGTTGTGGGGGCAAATTAATTAATGCATGGCAGTTGTGGGGGCAAATTAATGGATGGCAGTATTGGGGCAAATTAATGGATGGCAATGTGGGGGCAAATTAATGGATGACATTGTGAGGGCAAATTAATTATTTAATGGCAGTATGGGGGGAAATTAATGGATGGCAGTTGTGGGGGGAAATTAAAGGATAGAAGTATGGAGGAAAATTAATTAATGGATGGCAGTGTGGGGGGAGATTACTGTATGGGGGCAGTGTGAGGGAAATTACTATATGGGGGCAGTGTAGGGGAAATTACTATATGGGGCAGTGTAGGGAAAATTACCATATGATGCAGTGTGGAGGAATTTACTATGTGGGGCAGTGTGGGGGAAATTACTATATGGGACAGGGTGAGGGAAATTACTATATGGGGCAGTGTGAGAGAAATTACTATATGGAGCAGTGTGGGGGAAATTACTATATGGGACAGTGTGTGGGAAATTACTATATGGGGCAGTGTGAGAGAAATTACTATATGGGGGAAGTGTGGGGGAAATTACTATATGGTGCAGTGTGGGAGAATTTACTATATGGGAGCAGTGTGGGAGAAATTACTATAAGGGGCAGTTTGAGAGAAATTACTATATAGGGGCAGTGTAGGGGAAATTACTATATGGGGGCAATGTGGGGGAAATTACTATATGGGGCAGTGTGGGGTAAATTACTATATGGGGCATTGTGGGGGAATTTACTATATGGGGCAGTGTGAGGGAAATTACTATATGGAGCAGTGTAGGGGAAATTACTATATGGGGGCAGTATAGGGAAAATTACTATATGGGGGCAGTGTGAAGGAAAAATACTATATGAGGGTAGTGCAGGGACGTTGCTATTGGGGGACATTATTTTTGGGGACACTATACAGGCATTATTACCTGGAGCACAATATACTGTAGGGTATTATTATTACTGGGGGCACTCTAGGGGACATTATAACAGCTGTAGACACCATAGGGATCTTTGCGGTCATTTATCATACTGTTGTAGTAGAACTGGCTTAGTTGTCCATAGCAACAGATTCCACCTTTAATTTTTGACAGCTCCTCTGGAAAAGGAAAGGTGGAATCTGATTGGTTGCTATGGAAAACTAAGCCAGTTCTAATTTACACCAGTTTGATAAATGACCCCAATTATAAGAAATATAACGTGTCTGTGTAACAAACTCTGTAGAGACGAGATGCGGCTGGAGGAATTAGTCATGGTGGTCTGGGTCAAATGGAGGAGAAGAGGAAAGATAAGATCTACATGAGAGGAGAAGTCACTGGATGTAAGAGGTATGTGGTGCTGTATTCCCCTATATGTAGTGCTGGCTCACTACTGTGATCTGTGTCTCATCTTCTCCTCCAAGTCTTTATCATAATAATATGTATTTTAAATTTGGCAACTAAAATTTTAATTTGTCACCTGCAGTCCTATGCAACAGCCCAGATAACAGTGATAACTTTCTGTGTGCAGATAATGTTGTACATGTTCCCTGCATTCCTATGTAACACCCCACATAACACAATAATTCACTGTGTTATGTGGGGTGTTACATAGGACTGCAGGTAACATCTATGACATCTGTACTCAAAGTTATGAGATGGTGGGGGTCAGACTCCTGGGAGCCCCGCCAATCAGCTGCTAGAGGAGACCGTGATGTTCCAGTGAGCGCCGCAGCTTCTTTTCTCCTTATCAAGCACTGCGCTGTCCTTTTGATAGCACTGCGCTTGGTATTGAAGATCAGCCCCAATCACTCAGATGGGACAGAGCTGCATCTTGGCCATGTGAACAATGAATGTGATGTCATATGGCCGAGGAAGAGACTGTGACGTTCACAAAGCACCACAGCCTCTTCATACAGAGAAAAAAAATGAAACCTAAAATGGAGGTGGGGGGGTGGGGGCAGGTTGCGTATTGGGTAGACAGCCCCAGGCCTATCATGCACTTAATCCGCCCCTGAAGGTACCTGTTACAGATTTGTGCACCACTGCCTTCAAACATCCTTTAGAACACTATATATTTTTGGGCGTATTAGGTTTGATAGAATGACTGGTCAATTACACTCTCCATCCTGACACTCTGTCATCCCATATCACAACCCTGCAGTGCTAGACAATAGAGACTATTTTGTATAGCTTCCAGAAACTCTGAGTATATTTAAGATCTTAAAGCCTCCAAAATACCTCTTCTTCCTTACCCACTTTTCCTAATTGCAACCTATTTGCACATGCTACTTAATTGCATACAGTCAGTAAATAACGTGGAGTTTGTTAGATTTTCTGGTTAAGAAATATAGTTATGAAACATCCATAGCCGTTGGCATGAAGGAAGATGACACAATATGATTATAAAGTCAAATGAAATGAGAAAAGGTAGCATGATATCACTGTGTGCATTTTTTAGGACATAAGAATATGAGATACAGTTGATTTGCAGTGTATTTGATATGGTGTCAGGAGTGAAGGTACCTGTTACAGATTTTTGTACCACTGCCTTCAAACATCCTTTAGAACACTATATATTTTTGGGCGTATTAGGTTTAATAGAATGACTGGTCAATTACACTCTCCATCCTGACACTCTGTCACCCGATATTACAACTCTGCAGTGCTAGACAAGAAATTGATTAAAGACTATTTTGTATAGCATCCAGAAACTTTAAGCATATTTAAGATCTTAAAGCCTTCAAAACACATCTTCTTCACCCACTTTTCCTAACTGAAACCTATTTGCGCATGCTACTTAATTGCATACAGTCAGTAAATAAAGTGTAGTTTGTTAGATTTTCTGGTTAAGAAATATAGTTATGAAACATCCATAGACGTTGGCTTGAAGGAAGATGACACAATATGATTATGAAGTCAAATGAAATGAGAAAAGGTAGCGCATAGGGAAATACAGTACAAGACACAAGACAACTGCATATGCATTTGAGTGATTCATAGGACAGTTGGATGTAGCATGTGAGGACATGTGACAGAAGTCATTCATAATGGGATGTAACTTAAAAGGGTAATAAGGGTTAAAGATTGGTCACCCATATTAGATAAGTGGGGATCTGACTCCTGGCACCTTCATCGGTCAGCTGCATCCTCTTAAGTGTTTACTTGCATGCTGTATACTTTGTAGTGCCAGTGCAGTGTAATTACAGCTGTTTGTCCCATTCACTTGATGGGAGAAGAAGCTGTAAATGGTCTCCCCCACCAGTAAGTTGTAGACAGCATGCAGGTAAACACTGAAGAGGATGCAGCACTTGCAAAAGCACTGCGGTCCCTTCAAACAGCTGATCAGCGGGGATGTCGGGAGTTAGCACCCCACCAATCTGATACTGAGGATGGTCATCAATATCTGTATCCTGAATAACCCCTTTAAGCCCCATGGGCAGGGGCGTAGCTATAGGGTGTGCAGAGGTAGCAGTCGCTACCAGGCCCAGGAGCCTGTGGGGGCCCAAAGACCTTTGTGCCACATAAGAAGACACCGGTATTGTAGAAAGTGTATGCTAGGAGGGCTCCGTTATAGTTTTGCACTGTGGCCCAGAATGTTCAAGTTGCTTCGGGCAGTAAGAAGGCTATGTGCTCTCCTGTCCCTGGCCACAAAGCATTGAGGGTTGGGGGTCCTTGCTGAACTCTTGCACCCGGGTCCATTAGCCTTTAGATACGCCCCTGCCCTTGGGCTAAAGATAGGGCTAACAATCATACTCTTGAAGGATCATTCCTGATCATTGGCCCATGTAAGCATGTCTGCCTCTTTTATGTGGACATTAAAATTATTTGACCACACCACCCCATGCAAAAAGGGTTCTGCTGCCTACAATAATGTGAATGACTGTGTTAACAGTTAAGGAATGTAAATGGAGCTGTATGAGTTGCGATCAATTTGCTACTATATATCACTGCTTTTTGCCAACAAAAAATTTGGTAGTGTAAATGGGCCCTAATTAGAACTTCCACATAGTGGTAATCAACAGGCTAATTTATGGACTAAGAAATATTAGAAATTTAGCATACAAATGTAAAATGTCTTTTTTAATGCTTATGCCATGTAGACAACCATGTAATGTAACGTAACTGTGGATCGACAGGGGTTTCAGAATTATTTATCAAAAGATGTTGTTCAACCTCTACCTATATCTAATATTCAAGAGAGGCATAACCAAATATTGTCACGTTCGGGTGTGGGAGGGAAACACCACACCAAACATAGGAGGGAAAGGGGTGAGGGAATAAGGCCTGGAAACTAGGGAAAGGAGATGGACATCTCCTAGTAAAACCCTAATCAAAGTCCTGACTAACTATCAGTATGAACAGACCCCAGAGGTAGGTGAGTTCATAAACAGGAATACCTAATGTCCTAACTCACCCTATAGGACCCTGGTACTAATGTGAGGACTGAGATAACCTGTTCCTCCAAAAGGAAAGACAAACAGGAGCCTCCCTCAGGCCTTAATACAAATGACAGGGAAATGCAACACACAGAACTCAAACAAAATACAAAGATGGAAAGTAAAGACTTAACTTCAAAAGAGGAATGGAAGCACCAGGAACTCTGCCGAGATCCACAAAACAGCAATCCACAACTGAAACTGAAGCTATAAACTGCACAGTATTGTGGGGGAATTAACTATAAATAAGTAAGGTTAAGTGACCACATAAGCAACACCTGAGGCAAGGGGTGTGGCCATTACCAGAAACAACACAGACGCCTATTGATCCACAAGGAAACCTGTCAGATTAAACCAAGTGTTGTCAGTCTTACCTCTACAGCACCCGCACCTTAACACTGACCATAGGTTAGAGTCCCCTAACTGTTACCTCCACTGTTCCCTGCCCCCTTAACAGAGACCTCCACAGCGACTGCCCCTTTTGCAATGACTGCCACAGTACCCTGCTCCCTTAACAGTGACCTCCACTGTACCCCGCTGCCTTAGCAGTAACCTTACAGTACCCTGCTGCCTGTTTAATAGTGGCCTCCACAGTCCCCTGCTCCCTTAACAGTGACCTCCACAGTGCCTGCCTCTTTAACGGTGACCTCCATTGTGGTCTGCCCCCTTAACAGTAACATTCACAGTGCCCTCCCCTTTAACAGTGACCTCCACAGAGACCGCCCCTTTATTAGTGACCTTCACAGTACCCCCTCTTCTTAACAGTGATTTACACAATAACCTGCTGCTTAACAGTGACCTCCACAGCAGCTACTCCTTTAATCGTGACCTTCACAGAGCGCCGTTCACTTAAAATGTAACCTCCACAACACCCTGCCGCCTTAACAGTGAGCTCTACAGCACCCTGCCCCTTAACCTTGACCTCCATAGCAAACCGTCCCCTTAGCTGTGACCTCCACTGTTGCCTGCCCCCTTAACAGAAATGTCCACAGTGCCCGCCCCTTTAACAGTGACCTCACAGCAGCCCGTCCCTTTAACAGTGACCTCCACAGCGTCTGCCCCAATATTAGTGACCTCCATGGTACCCCATCTCCTTAACAGTGATTTCCAGAACACCCCGCCCCCTTTACAGTGGCCTCTACAGCAATGTGTCCCTTAACACTGACCGTCATAGAAGACCACCCCTATAACTGTGACCTCCACAGCACCCCGCTCCCTTAACAGTGTCATCCACAGCGCCCTGCCCCTTTAAAGGTAATCTACAGCAGTGAAGAAAAATGACTGGGTTGTTACGGAAACCTGGTGTAAAACTGTGTGTATGTGGAGACTAAGGGCCTGCGAGCTTCTATTGGCTGATAAGTGTCATGTGATGGTGCCATATTTGCTTTTTTTGGGAATATCTTAGGAACGGTACGTGCTAGACATCGGAGACCCGGTCTAAAGCCTTCCCGGAAACCGAATGTACCGCTTTAGCGGACATACATACACACAGCTTTATATATTACACTAGCAGAAGGACCCGGCTTCGCACGGGTATATTTCATCTATTTCATTTAATGTTTGTTTGTGTTGTTAAAAGATATGGACGGTGTCCACTATAACAGTGACATCTAAAGTACCCTGTCTCTTTAACAGTGACCTCCACAGCGGTCTGCCCCCTTAACAGTAACATCCACAGCGCCCTCCCCTTTAACAGTGACCTCCACAGTGGCCATCCCTTTATTAGTGACCTCCATGGTACCCCGTCTCATTAACAGTGATTTCCACAATAACCCACCCCCTTAACAGTGACCTCCACAGAGCTCTGTTCCTTTAAAATGTGACCTCCACAACACCCCGCTCCCTTAACAGTGACCTCTACAGCACCCCGCCACTTAACACTGACCTCCATAGTGGACAGTTCCCTTAACTGTGACCTCCAGCGTTCCCTGCCCCTTAACAGAGACCTTCACAGCACTCGTTCCTTTAGCAGTGACCTCTACAGCATTGCGCCCCCTTAAAAGTGATCTCCACAGCAGCCCACCCTTTTAACAGTGACCTCCACAGCGGACGCCCCTTTATTAGTGACCTCCACAGTACCCCATCTCCTTAACAGTGGTTTCCACAACACCCCATCCCCTTAACAGTGGCCAGTCTACAGCAATCTGCCCCTTAGTGGACCTCCATAGCGGACCATCAACTTAACTGTGACCTCCACAGCAGCCTGCCTTAGGGTGGCCAGTGATCCAGTTTTAGGTCATACAGTCTGGCTTTCAGACTCCCTGTCCTCCGTCCGGCGCAGGGCCTGGAAGGACACAGGGATGTCCTTTTGAATAGCTCACTCTCAGACAGCAGCACTGTCCTGTCTGAGTATGAGCTGCAGGGAGAAGGTCACCCTCCTTCCCACCCCTGCAGCTGACAGAAGTTGATTTTTACCTTCATTTTTTTAATGCCCGTTGGATGCGGAGTGGGAGGGGGCATGGCTTAGTGGGACCTGTGGGTGGGGTTTTTAAGTCTGTATTTTTAGAGTAGGTTGAATAGCCACCCTGCCTGCCCCCTGAACTGTGACCTCCACAGCACTTCGCTCCCTTAACAGTGTCATCCACAGCGCCCTGCCCCTTTAAAGCTGACCTACAGCAGTGATATAAAATGGCTGGTTTGTTATGGAAACCTGGGTGTAAAACTGTGTGTATGTGTAGACTAAGGGCCTGCGAGCTTCTATTGGCTGATAAGGGCCATGTGACCAGGCTTCTATTGGCTAATGTATTTTTTGGGAATATCTCAGGAATAGTATGTGCTAGAGAGCTGAGACCCAGTCTAAAACCTTACCAGACACCTGATACCGGTACCTGTGTGCCAAATTTCGTGATTGTAAATGCGACGGTGCGGATTCATTTAGCAGACATACATACACACACACACACATACACTCAGTTTTATATATTAAATTCCTACATTTATTTATTCCTACATCACCCGTAAACTAAGATATGTAATTCAATACCAATGAGATGGATGCCTTTATTATTCCAGTGCCAGCTTTGCCAACCAATACCATTCAGTCTGCACTTCTTAGGGGGGGCCAGGTCTTTATGATGACCATCCTCATGTTATGCTGGCTTTACTTCTTCCAAATCATCCTTCAAAGTCTCCATGTCTTAGAAAAGTCAGAAAGATGCAGAGAGAGGAGGAGCTGGATGTTCCTGATGGCATATTCTCATCCATATTACAGATGATGTGGAAAAAAGGAAAAGCAGATGGAAGGGAACCCACGTGTTAGGCAGGAGTGCGCTGCGGGTGGAGAAGTTGCCAGAGCTGATTTATATTCTGTGTTTACTGTCAAATAACCTGCAGGGGATTGCAGGCAAGAACAGCAATAATATGTATATTGTACCCCCAACCTAACCAGCCAAACCCCATACCAGCAACAGACCCTGTTCAAAGGTGCATTAAATGTGCCACTCAGCCATTAACAATGAAGGCCGACTACACAGTGCGGTCTTCATTATTAAATGAAAGGCAGCTGTGGGCTAATTGACAACGACCATGGGGAGAAAATGAAACCAGGGCAGCACCACGCCATGCACTCTCTGTATATGTGTCCAGGGCAACAATCCAGGTGAAAAAAAGCAATGTTGCGGTGCTCAGCCCGAATCCGTAGTTATCCAATAGCAACTTAAATGTAGAAAAGAGAAGAAGGCGGCACTCACCATTGCTGTATTGCCTCAATTTATTGTAATGCAGTAACTTACATATCAGTGGAATAACATCGATGAGGGCGGCAGGGGGACGCCTTCAAACAGTGCAGCACGCCGGGTAGCGACGGCCGTTTCGCACAACCCTGTGCTTCTTCCGGCTACTCGTCTGACGTCTAAAGCAAAGCGCGGTTCTTTAAGGCGCCGGGCCGCCGTAACTAGGCAACCACAGATGCTATTGCATCCACATTAACCTGCGCTGCGCATACGTCAGAGGTACAAGCGTGTCAAAACATAAACACAAGTACAAAACAAAAAAGGAACACCTTAAATACAATTCAAAGAGAGAGCACCAGGAGGGGGAATACCTTCCCAGCTAAAACCATTTTAACTCTCATTACGCGGAAAGGAGAGATGGCTACAAAGACCAGCACAATGAATAGGCATACCAAGTTAATATATATAAACACAATTATGTCAAGCAAACACGGTTAAATCGTTGCACTCATTTAGCCCCAAAGGGCCCATCGCATCCGTGTGTATAATCCACCGGGCTTCTAGTTAAAGAAGGAGGCGATGTCTGTCACGCCCCCGAACAGGAGGGGGGACAGACTCAATGCCTCCAAAACTGAGACATTTCACGTTGCCCCGGTGGTTATTACGCACGTGTTCGATGAGTCTGGGGCAACCTTTTCCAGAGCGCACTGAACCCAAATGTTCCCTAAACCTCTAAAACAATGGTCTAATAGTGTTCCCTATGTAGAACGCGCCACAGGTACACAGTACCACATAGACAACGTATTGTGTCCTACAATTAATAAACTGCGTAACCCTGTGGCGGACTCCACACAGGGACAAAAACCTTTTTCGGCAATTGTACTGACAAAAGGAGCAATGACCACAGGGAAAATTGCCACTGAGTCTCCGATTCGTAAGCCATGAGCTTCCTTTACTACTCTGTGTTAAGACGCTACTGACTAACTTATCTTTAATAGTGTTAGTCCTTTTAAAAGTAATTAATGGTCTTTTGTCCACCAATGAACCCAAACCAGGCTCTGTTTTCAGCAAGTCCCAGTTCATAATGATTTGCTTGATCTGATTGGCAAGGGGACTGAACTTAAAGATGAAAACAAAATTTCTCTCCCTCCTTGTCCCCAGAGTCTTTCTTACATTGCGCGTAGAGCAAGTCTTTACGTTCCAGCAATTGTGCCCTTCCATACGCCCTTTTGACCATCTTAGGGGGATAACCCCTATTGAGGAGCCTGGATTCTAAATCTTGTGCTTGTCTAATTGGCCGCACGATTCTTCACTGCAGTATGGCTGCAACCCACCCGCAGCATGGCCACTCCATGTGGCCATACCCTAAAGCAGAGTAGCCTGGCTATACCTGATTTTTAGTGATACGTGACAAATTAATTAGAATTTTTTGGCTAACTTTGGAGAATTATTCAAAACTGCTCATCTCTAGTGTTAACTCATCATGGAGTAACTTTACTCTAAGGTCTCTACAGCTTGTTCTGATAGATTCATGCTGACCATGGTGGCAACTGGCAGGCATACTCAACAATCATACTTTTTATGAAATTAGATTGTCTTAGTCCCACCTACCGGAAAGATGCAATGCAGCCACTGTAAGGCCATATAAATATTAAGGCGTTCTTTGGAGAACTATGAAAAGCACAAGTATCTTCCTCATCTTCGTTACAGAACAAGACCATCATCTGAGAGAGATCCACTCGGTGCTTTAGTCTAAAGCTAGTGCCTGATCTGAATAATAGAAAATCAGATTGTATTACAGTGTTGACATAGGTTTATTCCATGCATTACAGTTAGACACAGTTGGAAAGAAAGATAAAAATCGGACAAAAGATTTACATTAGTTCCTATGCTGTGAATAATAATAATCTGCAAATACAAGGTCAATTTAATTTGCTATTGTTCATGTAGCAGTAGTCATATTTCTATAAACTACTGTACTATAATGCCTCATTTGGGGACAGCTACATAAGTCACATAAAATGATTTAAATTTCAGATATGACTCTAGGACACTACACAGAGAATGTACTTTCCACACTGTCATTTTGATCACCGTTAAAGATGGTGACTCTGGAGCAGACCACCCACTGTGCTGGGTACATGTAGGAGGGGAGTGAGAAAGTCAAATATCAAGCAGAGTGTGGTGGGTGACAGCTCATTTGCTGACATTTGATTTCTCCACTATTAATAATGATATTACTGACATTAAACAAGATGATAAATCACATGTACTGCAAGGAGCCCTAGATAAATACTGTAAAGCTGTTATCCGGAAGAGTTTACACACAGCAGATTTGTTTCAGAAAATTCATTTCATACAGCTGAATTGCACGTGTATTGGCTTCTACAAACCTATTTACATAACTGAAACAGCCACAGAGACTTCAACAAAATTGCAAGATGTGAACACAGTCTTAGGAGGTAGGGATCAACAAAGAGTGGGAAAATACGCAATGTTCTGATTAAAATACGCAATGTGCTTCTTTATGAACCAGCAATCAGTATTTTTGGAGCAATTTGATGGAAACAGACAACTATTTAATCAAACAACATGACTGCACTGCTAGTCCAAAAAACTCCCTGCATATCTTGCGCTGCTCACATGAGCAGTAGTAAATGTCTTGTGCTACTAATGCACAATGTGCATCTTGTAGTCTGAGATTCAGAGTGGCCATCTTGGATGGCAGAAGATCTGCAGCTGAAAAGATGAAAAGGATAGTCCCTTTAAGTGTTCTGTCCATTACCCAGATGTGATTTTTTCTTCTAGAACCAGAGAGTTGATTTAAAGCGGTTGTCCGGTTTCTGATATTGATGATCTACCCTTATGGAGTGAATCCCTTTAACCCCTTAGTAACCGTCCTGTTTTTGGCCTTACTGACCAAGCGTTTTTCTTCCTTTTTTCATCGTTGTGTTCCTAGAGCTATAACTTTTTTATTTCTCCGTCTATATATCTCTATGAGGGCTTCTTCTTTGCGTGAAAAGTTGTACTTTTTAATGTTTCTATTTTGGGGTACACATAACTTGCTTATTAACTTTTATTAACTCATTCTGGGAGGGAGATGGGAAAAACAGCAATACTGCCACTGCGTTTTTACAGCGTTCATTTTTCAGTATAAATAACATAATATCTTTATTCTCTGGGTCAGTACGATTACAGTGCTATCAAATACATATAGTTTTTTTTACGTTTTACTACTTTTTTGCAATAAAACCCCCTTTTTTAAAAGGAAAAAATTGTTTTTGCATTGCTGCTTTCCAAGACCCATAACTTTTGTATTATTCTTTCTATGGAATTGTGTGAGGGCTTGATTTTTATGGGATGACTTGTATTTTTCATTGGTATCATTTCAGAGTAAATGACGCTTTTTGATCACTTGTTATGTTTTTTTATGGCATTCACTTACTTAATACTTATTTAGTCCTGGTCATTACGGACTCGGCAATACCAAATATATGGGGCAGATTTTTTTTTTTTAATTTTTTTCATTGAAAAGAGTATTTTTTATGGATTTTTTTTTAAATAAATGTGTTTTATAAGTATTTTGATTGCTTTTAAAATGCAATGCACTATCCCTATAGTACATTGCATTTTAAAGGCAATGTTATTCTGACATTGACCAGCAGGCTGTGCCAGAGAGGTGCAGCCTGCTGGAAATTACATAAGGCTGCCTACATGAGACCCCAGCCAGCCTTCACACACATCAGCACCCAGCGATCACATTTGGGGGGTGCCAATGGGAGACAGGGGTAGTCCGCTCCCTCTGTCAGCACTTTACATGCGGCAGACGCCATTGCCTGCCGGTCCGGGCTGTTAGAGCAGGGCCGTGACTCTCATGTGAGGGGGACCCATGCATCGCTTAGATTGGGCAGCCAAAGGCCCCTTAGTGACAACCAAAAAAACACGTATGGGTGGTCACTAAGGGGTTAAAGGTTATTTCTGTCTCAGCCTTTCATGGCTGGGATTTGAATAAAATGAGTAAGCGCTGGCCGGGAGTGACTGGCATTATGGATACATCTGAGCTACACTCTGCTGTTTCTGTAACTCTCATAGCTCAATTTTTATTACCATCTTGGCCGTGAAAAGCTGAGATGGGAATAACCCATTAACAGAAGGTAAACTTGGTGCAAGGGATTCTATATTTGAGGTCAATGAAGTGTTACAGCCCAGTGGTTCTGTATAACTCTGCTTGTTTCACTTTTCAGTCAGTATCGGTTTCCCCTCAACAGCTGTTACGAAATCACAGAATATAAGGAACTTGCAAGAGGTTAACGTCTCACCCTAGAGAATGCCTAGATGTCCACATCAAAATTTCATCTTTTCAAAATAATATATTACATCGACCAGTTCACAGTTTTTTGGGCTCTTATTTGGTGTTTCCACCTCAAAATAAGCTCTAAAAAAACACTTCGAAACAGGTCATTTCAATGGGAAACAGAGCTTGTTTTTTTTCCATGTATAAAAAGTAAGCATGCCCTATGTTGAGGTGGGATCTGTGCTGAATCTCCCATTAAAATCAATGGTAAGAATAAAAAAAAGTCGGTACGTGTCTGCGCTGTTTTTGTACATTTTCTGCAAGAAAGACCAAAATTAAAGTTTTCTATTTGTACATAAAAACCGATTTGTTAAAAAAGTATCAAAAAACTGCATCAAAAACCGCACAAAAAACATGCCAAAAAAATGTGCGAATTCAATGCTGAATTTTGTAGGCGGATTTTCAAAATCTATCATGTGAACATTAACCTTTTGTGGCATTGATTGGGCTTTTATATGGTACCAATACAGGATCAATATATTTTAATTTTAAGTGTTATATATAGATAAATGGCAGAAATAGTGTCAAATTTTTCTATGTATTTTTAATGTAATTTGAAAAAGAAATTTACACAAAAAAAATCCTCTCACGATCTGGAACCGGAGGTCCTCATTTTCAGCCTTATATCTCCCAAATTCAGTTAAAAATCCTACTTGTATATGGAATGCAACCTTTATTATCACAATTAAAATCAAGGTAGATAAACAAACATATCACTTCACAATTCAGAAGTTGATAACCAAGGAAACCTAGTTTGTATCCTAGAGATTCACCCTAATTTGCTCCTATTCATGTAGAGAGACCACCCTGTAAAGGATTACTATGCTCACCAGCTTCTTCCTAGGAGCTCCTGTCAATCCCTAGTAAAAAAAAAAAAAAGGATAGCAGAGGGAAAAAGCGAAGCTAGTGTGGCCTAAGTCATAGAGATACACAGGGAATATCTATCAGATCAAAACAAGACAATAGGCTAAATGGGTATGTAAAGATAAAGAGGCAGATCCTATGTGTCCAACGGGTATCAGATGGCTATCCTAATGACCACAGCATGGAGACTTACATGTATGTAGACCAATGTCCTAAAGCCTCAAATGTTTCTCCCAGCAAAATGTTGGTTCATCAGGAGCAGACAGTTATTGTATAGGTCTCATAAACCACACATACCACCAACCTTGTGTGCACCATGACACTGATATAAACAGTCATAGTGTGAATATGCATCTAGCAAATTAACAACCATCTGGCAAATTTGCATAAAGGTATCACATAGTTAATAGTCGCCAAAATACCTTTCATTGTCCCTTGTTATGGTTGGCTTATCCCTATTACAGGGCTCCTCTTGGCATATAATTATGGCCATCTTTAGGCTACATGCACACAACCGTGTGTGTTTTGCAAATCATGGAAGCCGCTCTGTGTGCCTTCCGCAATTTGCGGAACGGGCGGCCCATTATAGAGATGCCTATTCTTGTCTGCAAAACGGACAAGAATAGGACATGCACTATTTTTTTTGCGGGGCCATGGAACGGAGTAACGGATGCAGACAGCACACGGAGTGCTGTCCGCATCTTTTGCAGCCCCATTGAAGTGAATGGGTCTGCACCCGAGCCGCAAAATATGCAGCTCAGACGCGGACCAAACATACGGTCTTGTGCATGAGGCCTTAAACAAATGCTCTTCTTAGCAGGTACCCAGATTATAAATTTACAGAGTATATAGCCCATATTGATCTAGAGGGTGAGAAGTCATTAGCCAAAAGTCCTTAGAAATAATGTTAGAATATTGGCACAGTGAATGTAAGATGCGTACCATATACTGTAGGTTGATAGCAAATGAATGGCAAACAGCAACACCATGGAACAATCCCAGAAGATTTCAGAATACACAGAGAACACACTAGACTAGAACAGGATATAATCATGGAAATATAGATCCCAGAAAACTGAATAAAGTACAAAATATCTAAAAGGGAATGCACCTAGCAAATACTATACCTGACAACCAGAATGGAGTAAGGCCTGGATATATAAAGGCCCAATAACCAGCATCCCTACTCTAATCAAGCAGGCATAACTAGGTGATCACCTACCCAAGATACAAGGCAGTTGGACAGAGAGACTCCCATTGCTTGTAACAAGGTATGTATATTTGGTCCAAGTATAGAGACAATTTGCTGTGCGCACTTTAATTTATAATTACTTAGTATGCCACTAGGCTTGGTTACTAAGAGAACACAATATTAACATGATATTGTAAGTTGGTTTTTATGATGGGCCAGGGGAATAAAGGATAAAGCAAGGCTGGCTCCTGAACAGCTGGTGGATCACACAAGACAATGTGTAGTGGAAAGGGTGGCATATTTCAACTCATTAAAAGGTTACTAAAACACTTACCTATAAGGAGATTCTGCAACAGGGCTCCTCTTGGCATATAATTATGGCCATCTTTAGGCTACATGCACACAACCATGTGTGTTTTGCATATCACGGAAGCCGCTTCATGTGCCTTCCGCAATTTGCGGAACGGGCGGCCCATTATAGAGATGCCTATTCTTGTCTGCAAAACGGACAAGAATAGGACATGCACTATTTTTTTTGCGGGGCCATGGAACGGAGTAACGGATGCAGACAGCACACGGAGTGCTGTCTGCATCTTTTGCAGCCCCATTGAAGTGAATGGGTCCGCGCCCGAGCCGCAAAATATGCAGCTCGGATGCAGACCAAACATACTGTCGTGTGCATGAGGCCTTAAACGAATGCTCTTCTTAGCAGGTACCCAGATTATAAATTTACAGAGTATATAGCCCATATTGATCTAGAGGGTGAGAAGTCATTAGCCAAAAGTCCTTAGAAATAATGTTAGAATATTGGCACAGTGAATGTTAGATGCGTACCATATACTGTAGGTTGATAGCAAATGAATGGCAAACAGCAACACCATGGAACAATCCCAGAAGATTTCAGAATACACAGAGAACACACTAGACTAGAACAGGATATAATCATGGAAATATAGATTCCAGAAAACTGAATAAAGTACAAAATATCTAAAAGGGAATGCACCTAGCAAATACTTTACCTGACAACCAGAATGGAGTAAGGCCTGGATATATAAAGGCCCAATAACCAGCATCCCTACTCTAATCAAGCAGGCATAACTAGGTGATAACCTACCCGAGATGCAAGGCAGTTGGACAGAGAGACTCCCATTGCTTGTAACAAGGTATGTATATGTGGTCCAAGTATAGAGACAATTTGCTGTGCGCACTTTAATTTATAATTACTTAGTATGTCACTAGGCTTGATTACTAAGAGAACACAATATTAACATGATATTGTAAGTTGTTTTTTATGATGGGCCAGGGGAATAAAGGAAAAAGCAAGGCTGGCTCCTGAACAGCTGGTGGATCACACAAGACAATGTGTAGTGGAAAGGGTGGCATATTTTAACTCATTAAAAGGTTACTAAAACACTTACCTATAAGGAGATTCTGCAACCGGTAGTAGTCAAACTTTTCAGTATGTTGAGATTTTGTAATTTTAGCAAAAATTCAAATCAATAAATGAATTTAAAATCTTAAATCTTACTTCAATTTGGCGATTATGATCATATCGCTGAACAAGAGTAGGTATCTTTCCTTGGTCTTGAAATCCTGTGTCAACTGTACACATTCATGCAAAATCAGCTCAGAATTTTCATTCGATAGTCCCAGGACAAAGGGGCATTGTTCAATTGATATGGAACAACCACTGTTCTCCCTAGAATTATAGAAAATATAACAAATATGACATAATACTGAGAGTATAGGTTGTTTAAACAAGGCTATTTAATTATCATCTACTTTGGATTCGTGCCTACAATAATGTGATATGGAGTGTACAGGTACAGAGACTCAGAAGACATTTTCTGCACAGTAATGAGATAGACAGAAAGCTCAGGGGAGCAGGGTAAGAAAGGACTTGGGTAGATTGGTTGACAGCCTGCTAAGCAGCAATGCTGAATGTCATTTAGCTGCTGTGACAGTAAATACAATGTTTGGGTGCATCAAGAAAAGATAAAAAATTGTGAATATTGTTCCTTGATCTCAATAAAAGCACAACGTTGTCTTTCTACAATCGAGTAAATGCCCTCATATACTTTAGGCTATTGTTAGCCAAAATAGTATAATCTGTATGGGGGCTGGGAGCTCTCGTCAGATGATGTTGAGGGATGAATGGATTGGGTGCTTTCTCCTTTCTTCCCACTGAACACACATAAGGGAATTGAACTTGTATGTGTATCGGGGAGTTGGGACAGATTGCTTTGGTTAAACAACAGATTTGGCCATCAGCCAAATGTATGGACACCATAAGAGAGCGCAGTAAGCCTGACTTCTCCTACACTTTGTCAGTGATATGATATGAACATATATACTGTGAAGGCTGTCAATCACTGCAGGGATTGTAGACTGTAAGGGATTGTGGGCTAATCAGCCAGCACATGTAATATTTGTACTACATATATATATAATTACAAGGTAAGGGCTCTTTCACACTTGCGTTTTTGCTTTCCGTCCTAGAGTTCCGTCCTTGGGACTCTGGGACGGAAAGATACTGATCAGGATAATCCTAATGCATTCTGAATGGAGAGAAATCCGTTCAGGATGCATCAGGATGTCTTCAGTTCAGTCACTGTCAGGTATTTTGGACGGAGGAAATACCACAGCATGCTGCGGTATTATCTCCGTCCAAAATGCCTGATCAGTTGCCGGAATGGAATGCCGGATCCGACATTAATTTACATTGAGATGTATTAGTGCCGGATCCGTCATTAAAAATAACGCAATGACGGATCCGGCATTCTGGTCTGCGCATGTGCAGACCTTTAAAAATGTGGGGGGGAAATACCGGATCCGTTTTGCCTGTTGACACCGGAAAAATGGATCCGGTATTGCAATGCATTTTTCTGACTGATCAGGCATTTTTCTGACTGATCAGGCATTTTTTAGACCTGATCAGTCTGAAAAATGTCTGATCAGTCAGAAAAAATGAAATATTTGCATGTATCTGTATAATGGGTCCCCAGAATGAATTTTACTGGAGGGCCCTAGATACCCCATTCCAACACTGTGGAGCAGTGATCAAGAAAAAGCATTTAAGAGTGAGATCATCTGCCTGTGTACATGGGCTTTAATGAGCCCGGGTCTGATTGACCAACCCTATTAAACCAGGCATATTGCCTGGTATGGTTTATAAATAATAAACAGTGGCTCCACCCTCTTTGCAAATATGAGTTGGTGCACAACTGGGAAGGGCATCCCATCCTATGTTAAAGATACGACTGATATAGTTAAAACAGTGGAGAATCTTAACTGGGAAGAGGGGTGGTTACTTGGGACTCTCGATGTAAGGGCCCTGTACACGGTTATAGAGCATGAAAAGGGATTGGAGGCGCTGATCAAGCAACTAACTGCACACAGGTCCCTAAAGGAACAACAAATAGAGTAAATAATGGATGGAGTGAACTATATTCTCACACATAACTATTTCTATTTTGGAGGAGAATTTTACCTACAGCAGAGGGGTACCGCCATGGGGACCAGGTTCGCCCCCAGCTATGCTAATCTATTCATGGCCCAATGGGAGTGTGAGGCGATTGCACCTCTGCTGGGGACGGACCTGGCCCTATGGCGTAGGTATATTGATGACATCCTCTTTGTTTGGCGTGGTACAAGGGAATCTCTAGAAGACTTTATTAGGAATATCAATGAGAATGATAGGGGTCTACAGTTTACCTCGAATGTGAGTCTGACGGAAATACAATTCTTAGACCTAAATATATGTGTGAGGGGGAAAAAATTGGTCTGTAATACTTATCTTAAACCAACAAATAAGAACAGTTATATTAGATATTCCAGCTGTCACCTCCCCAGATGTCTGGTCAATATCCCGACCAGCCAGCTGAGAAGGTTGAAGCGGAATTGTACCGAACCTGAACAATATGAAAAAGAAGCAGAAAAATTAAGACTACAATTTCTGTAAAAAGACTATCCAGAATGGACTATAGAAAGATCTATGAAAAAAGTAGAGTCTATGGATAGAAAGGTATTTTTTGAACAACAAAAAACTATTGAGAAAACAACTAATGAACAGGAAGACACATTGAGATTAATCTTACCCTTTCACTCCCAGTGCAAGTCGATAGAGAGGATAATTAGGAAACATTGGGGCCATCTTTTAGAGGATAAGGTAATAGGGACAAAAATCACAAAAGAACCAAAAATAGTGTATACTAAGGCCCCAAATTTAGGGCTAAAGGTGGCACCCACAGTAGGGCACCGACCATCCAAGCCTACTAAAAATTGGTTATCCTCACAGGGATTCTTTAAATGCGGATCATGTGTGTGTTGCAAGAATCACCCTAATCCGAGAAAGATAACAAGAGCCTCTTCAACCCAGAATGATTTCCACATGGACATTAGAGATGGATTGACATGCAATTCCATCAATGTCATTTATCTATTAGAATGCCCGTGTGGGAAACAGTATCTGGGTAGAACGAAGAGGTCTCTAAAAAAGAGGGTGGCTGAACATATAAACAACATAAAAAGAGGTTACTTATTACACTCTGTATCCAAACACTACAAGGAGGTACATGGTAGTGACCCCTCTAGCCTCTCCTTTATGGCTGTAGAAAAGGTGTTGCAGCCATGGAGGGGAGGCAATCTTATAGCACAAATGTCTAGAACTGAAACAAGAAGGATTTTTTAATTCCAATCCCTGATCCCTAGAGGGTTAAATGCCGAGATGGAAATATTTGGGTTTTTGTAATATGGGGTTGGGGTCTGCGGGCGACGGAACATCGACATCCGGCTGTTTCCCAGCATGCCGATCTTCCCTCGCTAGCGAACTCCTCCCCCTGAACTTCGTTCAACGCTCATTGTCACCCAAGTTCCATCATTTGAGGGCTCATGAAAGAGAGAGTCCCCCACGAATTTTAAAGTTGTAGCATATGGTTTTATGATATATTGGATATAATTGGTTATAACTGACTATTTACTCATGTTTCATCTAAAACTATCTCTATTACTTGCTATATATGCACGATTTTATTTGATTTACATGTATGAATGGTATTAACTGAGACTATCACCATCAGTAGGAAAAGGTTCCATGTCCATGGTTTAGATATCGCCTTAGATATCCCACAATCCTTTGGGAGAGAAGTACCTATAAAAAGGAATATGAAAGTCTTGCCAGTTAACCACTGAGGAAGGGGCCAGTTAATATATGCCCCGAAACGCGTTTGGGTAAAAGGCAAGCAACTTAAAAGACACACGTCAAAAGTAGGACAAACCAGTACTATCCTTCCCTTTACAAACCGCAATATAAAAGATCGCAACATTGACGATAAAGAACATCTTCTCAATAGCTGTTCCGTCCACCTCCTGCGTCCAAGATACGATCAGCTAATCGGACGCACCCGCCATCGTCACGTGGGACGCCACTGAGTGACGACAGTGACCACGTGGGACGCCGCGCCAGGTCCTGGCAGGGAGAAGGCATCAAACTTTGTCTTCGCGGTACAAGGAAGTAAAGGAAGGCCACTGATGAGAGACGGAGGACGGTAAAGTAACCCTCTATGTTTGTCAGTTATTACCCATTGTGGATCTGATAAGGTACGTCTCCCACGGAGGACTCTTAATTTCACTCACGGTCTTATGGACATTACACTTGGATTATCAACAGACTATCCTCATCCTAACCTACCATAATAGAGACGTTCACCTCAGACCGTGACATTAATAAAAGGACCCATACAGAGGTTTAAGATTCATACTTGATTTTAGATTAGCAGAACATCCACCATTAGCTCATGTGGTCGATGTTTTATTTTATTTCATTTTATGTACCACATAAGATCCCTACTGGATTAGTATTTAACTAGAGCATTGTGGATTTAACGAATTCTGGTGCATATTTTATGTTATTCCTTTTTTTATATATTAAATACATTACTACATATATGTGTATAATCCATTGACCAGATATTTGTGTGCCCCTGCATCCATTTTACTTTTAATATTGCCTGGTATGGTTGATCATGCTGACTAAAATTATTTTTCTCTTTGTAGGTTGCAGCATTGTGGAGATATGAGAAATGTTATCAAATCTCTCCTAAAGTATTCTCTCCTTCTAGAACAGAACTTGCTCCCCTCAGCAGTGGCTCCACTGCCACCGTTGATTACATACATATAAGCCACAGCACATTATCAAAATTGTGCATTCCTAGGGGAATGCATGATTTTGATGAAACACACCAACACCAATGACTGGATATAACATATTAAAGCTGGACCACCAACGATTATTAGTCAGTCACAGTGCTGGCACCATTAGACAGGGCTAATAATTCTGTCAGTCAAAGGGGAGGGGGGAGTGTACTGATCAACGAGTGGAGAAGCAATAGCGGGGCTCAAAGTGATACACCCCCCTTGGTGCTCCAACTGCCTGATTTGCATAAATATATAAATCCTCATATCTCCACAAGGCTGCAACCTACAAAGATAAATAAGTTATCATTTTAATCAGCATGATCATCCTTACCAGGCAATATGGCTGGTTTAATAGGGTTGATCATGCTTATAGAGGCTCTTTTTAGGATATCTTTTGTCTGGAGGAAAGAGTCCACCATCATTACAGGAAAGTGTTCTTTATAAGAGTGGTCAGTGCTCTACCACCAGATGGCAAGAATAATTCAACATTTAGCAAAGTAGACATTTATGCTATGTTAATGAATGATATTAAGAATTATAATGAGTGTTTTCAAACATTAAAAGGGCTTTCAAAGATTTTATAACTGATGACCTAACCTCTGGATAGGTCATCAGTATCTGATCGGTGGGGGACAGACACCCAGAACCACCACTAATCAGCTGTTTGAGAAGGCACCGGCACTCCTGTGCTCCCGCTGCCTTTTCTGTGCTCACCAAGCACAGCATAGTACATTGTATAGCGACTGCACTTGGATTTAAAGCTCAGGCCCATTCACTTCTATGTGGCTAAGCTGCTCTTAGGCCCCTTGACCAATGAACGTGTCATCACTGGCCTAGGAAAAGCTGTGGTGCTGCCTTCTCGAACAGCTGATCGGCGAGGGTCCCGGGTCTCAGACCCACACAGATTATATACTGATGACCTATCCAGAGGATAGTTCATCAGTTATAAAGTCTCAGAAAACCCCTTTAAGTATATCTAGTTTTATTTTTTAGCACCTACGATGCTAGCACTGCATCATATTATCTGTAATGTCATGTGTATGTGGTTGCCTGGTGGCTTAAACCATGTGATAGATTGCAGCATTGTGTGATTTTCACCTTCAACAGTTTTCTGGTTCTAGGAAAGTGAAAACACGTGAACTTCCTTTTATTTACAAAAATACTGCACTATATTAACATTGTACGGTGCTATAAACTCGTCTTTACCCCGTTCTTTTGCGCTCCCTACCCCCATAAAAAGCCCCATAAAAAGCCGCTCTTATAAAACACACCCTTAGCCAAAATATAATGGGGGCCATTTACTAAGACTGGCATTTCACAAGTCAGACTTAGTAAAAAATCTTGCCAGAGAAAGATCTGACCAATTCATTAAGAGGTAACAGCGTTTAGTAAATTTGTTGCATCTTCTGCTGTCCGTGCACCAGAACTGAAATCTGATCCAAGCCAGGAACTGGAATAGATTTCTGGTGTAATACGTGCACGTTTTCTGTCAGTCAGTAAGCGGCGATCCACGGTCCACCTCCTTCCGCCCAATTGTTGGAAAAGTGGCAAAGGTGTTGGCAAAAGCTAAGAAGTTGCAAATTTTGTCATAAAACGGCACTTGAGACAAAATTTGTGACTGTTCTATGCCACAAAGCTAGCATAGAGCTATAGTAAGTGACCCAAATTATCTCATGTTTCATAACTTAATTTATGGTAAAAGCAGATTGCACAGTTTACCCTAGCTGCCGGAAGATTTCCTTTGCATTTTCTTGAGGAAAGCCAGTCTCCAAGACAGCCAAAGTAGATTACACCATATATACAGTATGCATTAATAACACTACACTAGTGGGATATACATTAGGTAGGAAAATATAGATACATTTCAAGTACTATTAAAAGGAATCTGTCACATAGAAAGCGCATATTAGACGGCCAGCATTACCTTATAGAAGTCTGTAACTTGTTTCCAAAGTTGGTTTTGTCCTTGGTGTCAGATGCACCTAATGGCAAAAAAATACCACACTTTTATTTCACTGTCCGCATTATATAAATTAGGCTCTTAAAGTCCTTCCTGAAGTCAAGTTCCGTTTCCCACATCTCAGCGTTTGATTGATAGATGTTCCTATCATGTCAAATGCAAGTTCTAAATTATGTACATGTACCGCGTCCCTGTTATTCCAGCAGATAGAGACTCGCGTGCAGGAGCACGCCACTAAACATCCACAGGTGTCTACATCATACGTGCATGAATGTTTAGTGGCACGCTCGCACACGCGAGTCTGCGCCTGTGCATTGAGTTGCTGAGAACTCGCTCACAGTGACAGAGAACAATGCGCAGGCGCAGGAATAACAGTGACGCGGCACATGCACAGGACTTAGAACTTGCATTTGACATGATAGGAATTTGAACATCTATTAATCAAAGACTTACAGGGGGGAAAGGGGGCACAGCGAGCTTCAGGAGAGAAAGCCACTGCCCCCTTATTTCAAGAGCCTAATTTACATGACGCGGGCATGGGAATAAAAGTCTTTTTTTTTTGCCATTAGGTGCCATTAGGTGCATCTGACACTAACTTTGGAAACAATTTATAGACTGCAAAATGCTCGCTACATACCCATTGAAGTCAATGAGTCTGCAAAAAAATATGGATGGCACACGGACTGGATCCACAGTTTATGGACCACAAAATGCTTATGGATTGTGTGCATGAGGCCTTAATGAGAGTATGAACAATTTTGAAGTAGGCAGTGGCAGCTGTTTCCAGTATTTTACTGTCTTTACTGGGAAAATTTTACTTATTGTCTACATAACCAAGAATAGCCCGTGTAGAGTTTAGTGGGCATTGTGTTCCCAATTGTTTCATAATAAAAGCGCATGGCTCTTGACCCAAAACGAACTTATATGTGGACAGTCCCACATGCAGTCGTAAAGGGATGCTTCTGGAGATCCATATTTGAAACATTGGGAAGTTTATAGTCCCGTTTTCTAGACTTGTAGGGGGGTAGATAAGCAATCTATTTTTAGATGTACAATTCTTAGAAGCATCTCTATATATCTAGCAGATGGTATGGATTGGTCAGCTGATGAAAGAATAGTCAATGGCATAAGATCTGAGTGTTCCACGTCCCATTTGTTCAGTGAGAGGTGGTTGCTGGAATCCTCTATAGGGGAGTGGATGAACCTATATATGAGTGAAACATCATTCGTAAGTACAGTAATTTTCTGGGTACAAGGTGTACATAGCAGATGACTATTTTGGAATTCATAACATATGTACTTTTCTTGCTATCCTACCATTTTATTACTGTGATATGTACTATATAGTGAAGGGGAACTCCAAGTCATGAGATCAGTCTCAACTTTCTATTACTATTTATAAGCTTCCTGTCTGTGACGTTAACTAAAAGCATTACTGACCTCTTTAGCTTCACATCCATGCAGATCTCTGGAAATGTTCAGACCTTACAATTCCATATTATGAAATAAAACTCAAAATACAAAAAAAATATAAATTCAGAAACAACTAAAAATCTTAATTTATACAAACCTAAAATAGTTTGATGGTAAAAATGGCAGATGAAGTAGTTTTACTATTGCAATTATAACAGTTTTAAGAAGAAATGTATTAAAAAAACAATAAGAGGTAGTGACATTGCAGTTCTGCTCCATGAACCTTTTTGTGTAGTGTGCATCAATCTCCCCAATGAGGGGATGCAGTGTTACACTCTCATTAAAACTGACTTTTCACATACCCCAATATTAGAAAATGTGCCCCAATATTGTTGGTGAGTAAAGTAATTACAGCTGCATTTTGGAGTCATTTGTGGCTGAGGTTTTCTCAGTTCTGGTTCAGCTCTCCTGGTGTGTGTTTGTCCTGTCCTGCTCCTGGTGTGTCCTCTGTCTCCCATGCTGCTGACCCATGGGATCCGTGTCCGTCTGTTCTCTGTAGGTTCCCCTACTTGTTCATTGTTGTTGCACTGCCTGTCGTGCATTGCTTGATGTGGTTCGTACTCCTGTGTCTCTGTTATAAGTTTGCCTGTTATGTTATGTTTTGCCTTGCTGTGTTTCCTGTCTCCCCCAGAAGGGGGTCTGTCGTTCCTCGGAGGGGGAACATGCTATGCCCTCGGAGCAGCTTCCTTGCTGCTGGTGCAGCGGGCATTGCCCGTGCAGCACCTCTCATGGTGCTGGTAGCTATGAGCTATGTCTTGTATGTGTCCTGGGTCATGCCCTCTGAGCAGCCTCCCTGCTGCTGGTGCAGTGGGCTTTGCCCGTGCAGCATCTCTCATGATGCTGGTGACCATAGCCTCGTTTGTGTGTTTGCTCCATGTTCGCTAGCTTGTGCTGCAGCCTTCCTTGCTGCAGAGTGCAATGGCAAGGCCACGCAGTATGTCACTGGTGGAGCAAGATCTTCTCTGCCCTTGCCACTCCTGTGTGCTTGCTGTAACTCCTGCTAGTATGTTTTGCCTATGTTTGCTTTTATGTCTTATTACTATGCACCGTCGGTACCTCCGGTACCTGTGTCCGTTCGCTCCTGTTGTCACTGTCTAGTTCACGCTCCAGAGTGGATCCTGGCAACCCCCTGCAGCAAAGTCTATCCCCACCATCAGGGGCTCTAGTGAACACCTGGGTTTGCTTAGTCACGTCCCTCTGGAGTATTGCTAGACAGTGGCGCAGTGGGGGTTTCTCCCACTGTGCGGACGGTGCATAGAGTTATGTTTCCCCTGTGCTTCTGCCTTTGCTTGTGTTTGTACAATAAACTCCATTTTGTCTGTATTCTGGTCTCATGTTTATTGTGATACGACGCGGAGGTCCTTCGCGGGACCTCTAACTCGTGACACTTACAGTAACACTGTCCCTAGCACTTGTCACGTCTCTCCCTATGATTAGATCAAAGTGAAATGGCAGAGACCACTCAGGATGAGGCTTTTAAAGGGCTGTGACATCACAAAAGATGCCCATCTGCTGATTGGCTGGCATTATGAATCATAGCAATAGATGCAAACATAACATATGGACTAAGCCATCACTCTAATGAAAAGATCTGAGACTCTTAGCCAATATGTTTTGACGAAAACAGATCTGTGCCCACCTACCCAGCGCCACGGTGGTCTCAGGTCAGGCAGGTCCTACTCTATACCTACCTATGCAGTTGTGCATCTATGTTCAGGAGAGCAGACCCTGCACATATAGTGTGCTCCTCCTCTCATTGGTTGCTGTTGTACATAGAGGTAACTAAGAGCAACACACTATATGTGCAGGGTCTGCTCTCCTGAACATAGATTGTTACCCTAAAAAATCATGGGGAATACTGTAACAAAGTTGACGCATTGTTGGCACGTATTAGACTTTCATTTTCTTTGTAACACTTCCTGGGGAAGACACAGACATAAGAAGGCCGCTCTGTAAAGTAGTTGTTGGGATCCTTACTATTTTACAGTTAAAGGGGTTTTCCGGTAGTTAAATATAACTTAAGGGGGTTTTTCAGGAGTAGAATCACTCCTGGAAAACCCCTTTAATTCTTCAAGAGTGAAAATCTCATCATGGTGCTTCTTGTCCCTTATTATGATCAGTGATATAGAGCTGAGAGAACCATAGTGCCCTTTTATTTTATAATGTAAGGGCTTCTGTGTAGCTAGACCAATGATATAACTTTCCTTGCTTTAGACTAGTATTTTAATGATTTACAGTTGTACTTTTATGACAGAAAGACATGAAATGCAGTTGTTAGCAGCTGCAAAAACCCATACAAGTGGGACAGAATGTTTCACAGGTGCATGAGGCAAGACACATGGTGAACTCTCAGAGAGGTCTACCCTTTCAGACAATCAACAAGACTAGCACTTTTGCCCCTCTCTCAGTCAGCAGAAGCTGGTCAGTTTAAAAGATACAGCATGGTAGTTTTCTTTTTGCAAATAAGGTTAACCTCTTAGTGAGCAAGCCAGTTTTAGTGGTGATATTTTTCATTCTTTTGTCCCCGTTTTCAAAGATCCATAACTTTGTTTTTCCACCAACATAGCTATATCAGGGCTTTTTTATTGGACTGTGTAAAAAATGTAAAAAAATGTAAAGTGGAATAGACAATTTCGCCTGTTTTCTGGGTTTCATTCTTATGCTGTGTTAACTTTGTTCTACAGGTCATTATGCTTACAGCAATACTAAATTTATATAGATTTTGTTAGATTTTTACTAAAAAACAAAAACTTTAAAATGTTGAAAAAAATAACGCCTTGTGCCACCATATTCAGACACCCATAACTTTTTTATTTTTCTGTCGATTGAGGTATAGGAGGGCTTGTTTTTTGTGGGGTGAGTTTTAGTTTTCATTGCTATCATAGACCTTTTTGAACTTTGTTTGTTTAATTTTTTGGGGAGGTGAGGCATCGTCATTTTTTTCTGGCCTTCACCATGTGGCAAAATCTAAATTTATTTCTTTAATGATTTTCTATATTTTATTTATTTTTTTAGATTTTTTAAAAATTCCTATTTCAACTGCTCCTGTGTTGCAATGTGTAATGATTTTACCAACATCCTATTACTCCCAGAGGGAAGGTTGTAATATAATCAGATAGCAAGCCTGGGGGCCATTAATAGTCTGTCACGATAGGTAGGTAAGCGAGGAAATAACCAAACACAAGGAAAGCAAACAGAACAAATGAGTAGGCCCAAAAACTAGGGAGAAAAGGGTCACCTCCTAGCGATCTCTAAAATCTTTCCCTAAACTGCTGTGCCCATGTGCATACCCTAATGGTGGATATGCACATGCCCTCGTGCCTAAATCTGTACACCCTGGGCAAACCCTAAGCTGTAGGGAGAAGGGAAGAGGCAACCTGCTTCTACGAACCCGGAGGAAGCAAACGTCTCCCTAGTGGCCTAGATAAAAGACACAATAAGAAATAACAGACTTATCTAGAGTAGAGCTGAAGGAGAAGATCCACCACACACAGCTCACAGAAAAGAACTATAACCAGCACAGGCCACTGGGAGAATAAGGGATAAATAGCCTCACTAACAATCAAACCCAGTACACCTGAGGGAAGGTGGATCCAGCTCAAACCTAAGCCAAAACAAACAGAGAAGTCAGACATGTGCAGCCAGTCTGACAGACTTCCGCACATTCACAGGACAGGGCGTGACAGTACCCCCCTTCTACAGGTGACCTCCGGACACCCCGGACCAACTTTACCCAGGTGTGCCCTGTGAAAGGCCCTCACCAGGCGGCTAGCACTAACATTAGTAGCCGGAACCCACATTCTTTCCTCGGGACCGTATACCTCCCAGTGCACCAGGTACTGAAGGGAACCCCGAAGAACATGTGAGTTGAGAATCCTAGAGATCTCAAACTCCAAATTGCCATCCACCTGGACAGAGGGAGGTGGCAATGGAGATGGTTCCACAAGTTCCACATATTTCTTCAATAAGGACCTGTGAAATAAATTATGGTTCTTCCAGGTCTGCGGAAGATCCAGACGAAACGCCACCGGGTTGACAATGGCAGAGATTTTGTAAGGACCAATAAATCTTGGACCCAATTTCCAAGATGGTACCTTTAGCTTAATGTTTTTAGTGGACAACCACACCGAATCACCCACACACAGGTCCAGACCAGTAATACGTCTCCTGTCAGCCATCCGATTATATCTTGCACCCATCTTTTCCAATTTCACTTGGATCTTCTGCCAGAAAGATGACAAGGCGGAAGAGAATCTCAACTCTTCTAGCATCCCAGAAGATCCAGTCCCAGAAAAAGTACCAAACTGTGGGTGAAAACCATATGCGCCAAAAAATGGTGACTTATCAGTGGACTCCTGTCTACAGTTATTCAAGGCAAATCCGGCTAGAGACAAGAACGAGGACCAGTCATCCTGATTCTCGGCAACAAAACACCTCAAATAGGTCTCCAGGTTTTGGTTAGTGCACTCTATCTGACCATTCGTCTGAGGATGAAAAGCCGAGGAGAAAGACAGTTAAATACCTAGACGAGAACAGGATGCCCTCCAAAACCTGGAAACAAATTACGTCCCCCTATCAGACACCACATCAGAGGGAATGCCATGTAGTTTCACAATGTTATTGATAAAAACCTGAGTGAGAGTTTTGGCATTGGGCAAGCTAGGTAATAGTACAAAGTGGGCCATCTTACTGAAGTGGTCCACTACCACCAAAATCACAGTTTTCCCAGAGGAACTCGGTAAATCGGTAATAAAGTCCATGGATAAATGCATCCAAGGATGAGACGGGGTGGACAAGAAGAAGGGATCCTGAAGGCCGAGTCTGTGCACAGGTCTCAGAAGCTGCCACATAACCTTCCACACCCTTGCGCAACCCTGGCCACCAGAATCTCCGGGAAATAAGATCTATGGTGGATTTGCTTCCAGGATGTCCCGCAAGGACAGTATCATAATGTTCCTTGAACACCTTGTATCACAGTTCAGCAGGAACAAACAACTTGTCTAGAGGACAAGAATCAGGAGCCTCCTCCTGGGCCTCCAACACCTCCATCTCCAACTCGGGTTACAGAGCGGAGACCAGCGCCCCATCAGCCAAAATTGGAGCGGATCCTCTGAATCACTCCCCCCAGGAAAACTACGTGACAACGCATCTGCCTTGACGTTTTTAAACTCAGGGCAAAAGGTGACCACAAAATCAAACCTAGTAAAAAACAGTGACCATCTAGCCTTTCTAGGATTCAGGTGCTTAGCAGACTGGTAAGCCAAATTCTTGTGGTCAGTATATACCGTAATAGGATGAGTAGCCCCTTCCAACCAATGACGCCATTCCTCAAAGGCCAATGTGATGGCCAGTAATTCTCTATCTCCTACATCATAATTTCTTTCAGCGTCCGAGAGTTTCTTGGAGAAAAAAGCACATTTGCTAGGGCATCAACCTCCACGACAAACGGTTGAGACGCATCAGGTTGCATCAGAATGGGAGCAGACGCAAAACATTTCCTAATAGCAGAAAAGGCCTGTAATGCCTCATCCGACCATACAGAGAAGTCGGTGCCTTTTTTAGTCATATCTGTCAAAGGTTTTACAATGGTGGAATAATTCAGGATTAATTTTCTGTAGTAATTGGTAAAACCCAAAAACCGTATAAGAGCTTTCTGATTCTCAGGCCGGTTCCATTCCAGTGCCGCCTGGACCTTTTTGGGGTCCATACGAAAACCAGGGTCAGAAAGCAGGTATCCCAAAAATGGTAGCTCCTGGACAACAAATACACATTTTTCCAATTTTGCATACAATTTATTCTCCCGAAGGATCGACAACACCAGTCTCACGTGATCCTGATGGGTCTCCAAATTGGGTTAGTAAATTAGTATGTCATCAAGGTAAACCACAATGAACCTTCCCACTAAATGATTGAAAATATCATTGATAAATCGCTGAAAGACCACTGGCACATTATTTAAACCAAAGGGCATGACAAGATTCCCGAAATGACCTTCGGGTGTATTGAAGGCCGAGAGAGAGGGATCTGGTGGTCATTCCATACCTAGATGACTTCCTCCTTCTTTCTCAGACGTCGGAACAGCTAACGGCGAAGATTTCATGGTTCAGAGAGACATTAGACAGATTGGGTTGGGACCTGAACTTAGAGAAGTCCAATCCAGTGCCGAGTCAGTTGTGCACCTTTTTAGGGATGACCCTAGACTCAAGGCAGCAGATTTGTTCTCTTCCCCTTCACAAGGCTCACCTAATCATATCCCAGGTTCAAGGACTTGCCTTTCGACAGTCAGTATCCCTAACGGAGGCCATGTCAGTCTTAGGTCTCATGACGGCAGCTATCCCAGGTGTAGAGTGGGCGCAATTCCATTCCAGACCTCTCCAGCTACAAATTCTGTAAGTCTGGGACAAAGATCCCTTATCCCTCGACTTGATTATTCATCTATCACCTCATACCCTCTCCTCCCTAGATTGGTGGACCAACCTGTCCAATTTCTCCAGTTCACTTGAGGGGAGAGGAGAATGTGACAGCAGACTTCCTAAGCCGACATCTAATCCGACAAGGAGAATGGTCTCTACCAGTCTTTCCAGGACTTGTGACTCAGGGGCCCATCCTTCATCCAGCAGTGGAAAGCCTGCATTTAACTGCTTGGATGTTGAAAGGCAGATTTTAAGAAATAAAGGGCTTTTACTTGCCGTAAAACAGTCAAGTCAAGGATCTACTTACGAGTTTGGAAAGACTTTTGTAAACAGGTCTGTCAATGTATTTGAAACCCCTGACTTACCTTTAATTTTAAATTTTCTACAGGAAGGGTGGAGAAAAAAGCTTAGACGCAGTACTCTAAAGGTGCAGGTCTCAGCCTTCAGTGCTTTATTCGAGTTCAGGCTAGCCGACCATCCATGGATAAAAAGGTTTCTTAGAGAAGTCTCTAAATTAGCCCCAGTGCAGAAAATTAAATTCCCTCATTGGGATCTAAATCTTGTCCTGTCTGCCCTTACGTCAGATCCCTTCGATCCCATTGAAGAAATCTCCATAAAAGTCCTAACATTGAAGTTGGCCTTTTTATTAGCCATTACATCGGCCAGGAGAGTTAGTGAGATCTCTGCCTTCTCTATAGAAAGACCATATTTGAATATTTTGGACGATGGAGTAATTATTTCACCGGACCCTTCCTACCTTCCAAAAGTGTCCTCTTCCTTCCATCGCTCTCAGGAGGTGATCTTACCTTCCTTTTGCGTCTCTCCAAAAAATAAACGAGAATTAGAATTTCATTGTTTAGATGTGAGAAGATGTCTTTTACAGTACTAAAAAGTCACCCAAGCTTGGAGAGCTTCCTCAAAGCTCCTTATTTCCTTTCAGGGCAGGACAAAGGGGTCGGCTGCTTCCTCGCAGTCTATAGCTAGATGGATAAGGCAGGCTATCCTTTTAGCCTATTCCTCTAGGGGGGCTCCCCTGCCCTCAAAATTTGGGGCCCACTCTACCAGAGCGGTCTCTACCTCTTGGGCGGAGAGAGCCTCTACCTCCATAGACCAAATATGTAGGGCAGCTACCTGGAGTTCCCCTCACGCTTTTTTCAGACATTACAAACTTCAGTTACCCTCTCAGGAGGGCCTGGTATTTGGACGAAAAGTCCTTCAGGCAGTTGTCTCTCCCTAAATCTTATCTCGCTGATAAATCCAAGGGTGCTGTCATAGGCGAGGGGGGAAATATGGGATTACATTTACCTGTAATCTTTTTTCCTTGAGCCTATGACAGCACCGCTTATTTCCCTCCCAAAAAAAAAAAAAAAATATATATATATATATAGAGAGAGAGAGAGAGAGAGATATGACTAGTAGTGCTATAAGATGTTTGCTTCCTTAGTTCTTGAAATAGTACTGGCATGAAGGGGATCGGTGCCTCCTTTTTAAGTGGTTGTGTTTCCTGTTTCCTGTCCTGAGGAGGGGGCGGACACTACCCAACTACCCAAGTGTGCTGTCATAGGCTCAAGGAAAAAAGATTACCGGTAAGTGTAATCCCATATTTCCAGAGTCTAGCGCCACCATGGCAGGCAGGAGGAAACGGGTATTGCAGGGAGAATGCATATTTGCTTGCTCAGACTCCCAATTCACACTACCAAGAGTCAGGGAAGTTTTTTTCTTTCTTTATGTGAATACCTTCATAGTTTTTCATTACCGCCTTGAGGTTTAACAAAAGGACATAGCAGAGCTAGAGAAGATATAGCAGAGCTAGAGAGGGTTCAGAGGAGGGCAACTAAAGTAATAACTGGAATGGGGCAACTACAGTACCCTGAAAGGGTATCAAAATTAGGGTTATTCACTCTAGAAAAAAGACGACTGAGGGGAGATCTAATAACTATGTATAAATATATCAGGGGTCAGTACAAAGATCTCTCCCATCATCTTTTTATCCCCAGGACTGTGACTGTGACGAGGGGACATCCTCTGCGTCTGGAGGAAAGAAGGTTTGTACAGAAACATAGAAAAGGGTTCTTCACGGTAAGAGCAGTGAGACTATGGAACTCTCTGCCTGAGGAGGTGGTGATGGTGAGTACAATAAAGGAATTCAAGAGGGGACTGGATGTATTTCTGGAGCGTAATAATATTACAGGCTATAGCTACTAAAGATGGGTCGTTGATCCAGGGAGTTATTCTGACAGCCTGATTGGAGTCGGGAAGGAATTTTTTCCCCTTTAGTGGGGAAAATTGGCTCTACCTCACAGGGGTTTTTTGCCTTCCTCTGGATCAACTTGCAGGAAACAGGTCGAACTGGATGGACAAATGTCTTTTTTCGGCCTTATATACTATGTTACTATGTTACTATGACATGAATAAAGAAAATGACCTTCTTTTCCACAGAAGTAACATAGCTTATTCAGCTTCCTAAAATCCCTATCACCTGAGCGAAAGGAAACCTGGCCAAACTGCATAGGCTCCTCTCCTGCCCCAGATTCAAATGTCATATTGCCCCGGGGGATAGGTGGGACGGATCCACTTTCAGACGGGACCCACTGCTTGAGAGGAATCTTATACCGCTCTCTAAGACGTCTATCAGCCAAAGGCATGGCTGTCTCCAATGAATCGGGATACTCATGAAAAGCAAGGGCATCTTTTAACCTCTCAGATAGCCCCTCACAAAACTGACTCGGGAGTGCAGGATCATTCCACCCCTAGTCAGTCACCCATCTTCTAAATTCTGCACAATACGACTCCGCAGTACGTTCTCCTTGTAACAGACTGTGCAACTTAGATTCAGCCATAGAGACCTGGTCTGGGTCATCATAAATCAAGCCCAAGGCTCTGAAAAATTCATCCACCGACCGGAGGGATGGTGAACCAGTCGGTAGAGAAAAAGTCCAGGACTGCGCATCCCCTTTGAGCAGGGATATAATTATCTCCACTTTCTGATTCTCGTCACCAGATGAAATCGGCCGCAGACGAAAATACAACCTGCAGGACTCCCTGAACCGAATAAAGTCATCACCACCCCCTGAGAACCTATCAGGGAGAGCGACTTTAGGCTCTAGGCAGACCTGATTTCCTCCAATGGCACCGGACTCCAGAGCATTCTGACACCGTGCAACAGAACTGCAGAGGTCAGCGACCTTCAGCGATAATCCCTTCTGCATTTTGCAAACAGCAGAGAAATGACAGTTTGGGCGGGTTATAATGTCACGGTAGGTAGGTAAGCGAGGAAATAACCGAACACAGGAAAATAAACAGAACAAATGACTAGGCCCAAAAGCTAGGGAGAAAAGGGTCACCTCCTAGCGATCCCTAAAAGCTTTCCCTAAACTGCTGTGCCCATGTGCATACCCTAATGGTGGATATGCACATGCCCTCATGCCTACATCTGTACACCCTGGGCAAACCCTTAGCTGTAGGGAAAAGGGAAGAGGCAACCAGCTTCTATGAACCCGGAGGAAGCAAGCGTCATCCTTAGAGGTCTAGATAAAAGACACAATAAGAAATAACAGACTTATCTAGAGTATAGCTGGAGCAAACGATCCACCACACATCCAGAGCTCACAGGAAAGAACTATAACCCGCACAGGCCACTGGGAGAAGGAGGGATAAATAGCATCACTAACAATCAATAGTGATGTCGCGAACATAAAATTTTCAGTTCGCGAACAGCGAACGCGAACTTCCGCAAATGTTCGCGAACGGGCGAACCGGGCGAACCGCCATAGACTTCAATTGGCAGGCGAATTTTAAAACCCACAGGGACTCTTTCTGGCCACAATAGTGATGAGAAAGTTGTTTCAAGGGGTCTAACACCTGGACTGTGGCATGCCGGAGGGGGATCTATGGCAAAACTCCCATGGAAAATTACGTAGTGGACGCAGAGTCGGGTTTTAATCCATAAAGGGCATAAATCAACTAACATTCCTAAATTGTTTGGAATAACGTGCTTTAAAACATCCAGTGTGTGTATACGATCAGGTATGATGTTGTATCGATCAGGTAGTGTAAGGGTTACGCCCGCTTCACTGACATTGACAGACCAAACTCCTCTTTTAATGCACCGCAAACAGTTCATTTGCACAACCGCAAACTCCCCATTTGCACAAGATTGGATACCAAGCTAGCCACGTCCCGGTGATGTCATTGAAGGTTTCTTCCTCCACCCAGCCACGTACAACACCAAGGGTCCCCAAAAGATGAATTGAATTGATTTTTCGAACGGTGAGATGGTTAAAAACGCTGGCTCCCTCCACTCTGTTTTAAACCACGGTGACTGCGTCTGCGCCGTGCAATTTACTGTCACACCCGATATGAGTGGTATTTTCTGTAGTACTATTCTCATCAGTTTAATCCTCTAACGTCCCCAATCTGGGGGCCATTTATTGAATAGATTTTTCGAATGGGGAGATGGTTAAAAACGCTGGCTCCCTCCACTCTGTTTTAAACCACGGTCACTGCGTCTGCGCCGTGCAATTTACTGTCACACCCGATATGAGTTGTATTTTCGGTAGTACTATTCTCATCAGTTTAATCCTCTAACGTCCCCAATCTGGGTGCCATTTATTGAATAGATTTTTCGAACGGGAGATGGTTAAAAAACGCTGGCTCCCTCCACTCTGTTTTAATCCACGGTGACTGCGTCTGCGCCGTGCAATTTACTGTCACACCCGATATGAGTGGTATTTTCTGTAGTACTATTCTCATCAGTTTAATCCTCTAACGTCCCCAATCTGGGGGCCATTTATTGAATAGATTTTTTGAACGGGAGATGGTTAAAAACGCTGGCTCCCTCCACTCTATTTTAAACCACGGTCACTGCGTCTGCGCCGTGCAATTTACTGTCACACCCGATATGAGTGGTATTTTCTGTAGTACTATTCTCATCAGTTTAATCCTCTAACGTCCCCGACTCCCCAATCTGGGGGCCATTTATTAAATAGATTTTTTGAACGGGGAGATGGTTAAAAACGCTGGCTCCCTCCACTGATATGAGTGGTATTTTCTGTAGTATTATTCTCATCAGTTTAATCCCTGTTACGTCCCATATCAGGGATTGCCTTTGTGAAAAAAATTTAGGCCGGGTACCTTCGACTGCCTTCACAGTGACAGACCAAACTCTCATACACTAAACTGAATTGATTTCAGGAACCGGGAGATGGAAAAAGCAGCTTGGTCGGTCCTCTTACTCCCAAATTGGGGCACTGCGCGTGCACAGAGCAATGTGCTGTGACACCCTATATGAGTGGTGTCTTAACTAGTACTATTCCTATCAGTTTAATCCCTGTTACGTACTCTATCCGGGGACGTGTGCCGAATTAGACTAATGTGTAAAAATTAAATGCCTTATTTATCGGCAAGCTACTGTGCCACCCGGTATCAGTGGTTGGCACTGGCAGTGGGCACACTACAGTCAGTGGAAGCGGGCCTGACACACACTGGCAGCAGGCAAGCAACTGAATTTAGACTACTGTCTAAAAATTAAATGCCTTATTTATCGGCAAGCTACTGTGCCACCCGGTATGAGTGGTTGGCACTGGCAGTGGGCACACTACAGTCAGTGGAAGCGGGCCTGACACACACTGGCAGCAGGCAAGCAACTGAATTTAGACTACTGTCTAAAAATTAAATGCCTTATTTATCGGCAAGCTACTGTGCCACCCGGTATCAGTGGTTGGCACTGGCAGTGGGCACACTACAGTCAGTGGAAGAGGGCCTGACACACACTGGCAGCAGGCAAGCAACTGAATTTAGACTACTGTCTAAAAATTAAATGCCTAATTTATCGGCAAGCTACTGTGCCACCCGGTATCAGTGGTTGGCACTGGCAGTGGGCACACTACAGTCAGTGGAAGAGGGCCTGACACACACTGGCAGCAGGCAAGCAACTGAATTTAGACTACTGTCTAAAAATTAAATGCCTAATTTATCGGCAAGCTACTGTGCCACCCGGTATCAGTGGTTGGCACTGGCAGTGGGCACACTACAGTCAGTGGAAGAGGGCCTGACACACACTGGCAGCAGGCAAGCAACTGAATTTAGACTACTGTCTAAAAATTAAATGCCTTATTTATCGGCAAGCTACTGTGCCACCCGGTATCAGTGGTTGGCACTGGCAGTGGGCACACTACAGTCAGTGGAAGAGGGCCTGACACACACTGGCAGCAGGCAAGCAACTGAATTTAGACTACTGTCTAAAAATTAAATGCCTTATTTATCGGCAAGCTACTGTGCCACCCGGTATCAGTGGTTGGCACTGGCAGTGGGCACACTACAGTCAGTGGAAGCGGGCCTGACACACACTAGCAGTAGGCAAGCAACTGAAATTACACTAAAGTGTAAAAATTAAATGCCTTTTTTGATGCAAAGTACTGTGCCACACGGAATGACAGGGGTGGGCACTGGCAGTGGGCACACTACAGTCAGTTGAAGTCGGCCTGACACACACTAGCAGCAGGCAAGCAGCTGAAATTACACTAAAGTGTAAAAATTAAATGCCTTTTTATGCAAAGTCCTGTGCCAGCCGGTATGAGTGGTGGACACTGGCAGTGGGCACACTACAGTCAGTGGAAGTCAGCCTGACACACACTGGCAGGCAACTAACCTTAGATTAAAGTGTAAAAATTAAGTGCCTTTTTTTAAGCAAAGTCCTGTGCCACACGGGATGACAGGGGTGGGCACTGGCAGTGGGCACACTACAGTCAGTTGAAGTCGGCCTGACACACACTAGCAGCAGGCAAGCAGCTGAAATTACACTAAAGTGTAAAAATTAAATGCCTTTTTATGCAAAGTCCTGTGCCAGCCGGTATGAGTGGTGGACACTGGCAGTGGGCACACTACAGTCAGTGGAAGTCAGCCTGACACACACTGGCAGGCAACTAACCTTAGATTAAAGTGTAAAAATGAAGTGCCTTTTTTTAAGCAAAGTCCTGTGCCACACGGGATGACAGGGGTGGGCACTGGCAGTGGGCACACTACAGTCAGTTGAAGTCGGCCTGACACACACTAGCAGCAGGCAAGCAGCTGAAATTACACTAAAGTGTAAAAATTAAATGCCTTTTTATGCAAAGTCCTGTGCCAGCCGGTATGAGTGGTGGGCACTGGCAGTGGGCACACTACAGTCAGTGGAAGTCAGCCTGACACACACTGGCAGGCAACTAACCTTAGATTAAAGTGTAAAAATTAAATGCCTTTTTTGATGCAAAGTCCTGTACCACACGGGATGACAGGGGTGGGCACTGGCAGTGGGCACACTACAGTCTGTGGGCCTGCAGCTCCTCACACACAGGCAGGCCAGGCAACTGCAATATGTATATAAAGGAAAAAAAAAGCAGACTAATGTTGCAGCCCTAAAAGGGCTTTTGGGGTGCTGTCAGGAGGCTGTCCTTACAGCAGAGATCAGATGAGTCTTTCAGGACTGGAGTGGACACTGAATTCACTAGCCTAGCTATCAATTTCCCAATTAAATCAGCAGCAATTACACTCTCCCTCCTCTCACTAAGACTGCAGCTTCCGAATGAATCTAAAATGGATGCTGTGCAGGAGGTGGGAGGGTCTGGGAGGGAGGGTATGCTGCTGATTGGCTGGAATGTGTCTGCTGACTGTGAGGTACAGGGTCAAAGTTTGCTCAATGATGATGTATAGGGGGCGGACCGAACATCGCATATGTTCGCCCGGCAGAGGCGAACGCGAACAAGCTATGTTCGCCGGGAACTGTTCGCCGGCGGATAGTTCGGGCCATCTCTAACAATCAAACCCAGTACACCTGAGGGAAGGTGGATCCAGCTCAATCCTAAACAAACAGAGAAGTCAGACATGTGGAGCCAGTCTGACAGACCTTGGCACATTCACAGGGCAGGGCGTGACATAGTCCCTCTGTAGCTGGCCAGCTAAAACCTGTCCTAGGTTGCTAATATGACTTACATGTATATACAGCTAGACCTGCTAATAGCCTCATTACAGTTCTTATGTTCATATGTGAGAGACAAAAGCAGAGGTATTAACTGTGACTTCATGTTTTTGGATGTCATGTAACAGTTGTATATTGTGTTCACAGAAGCAGAAAAGATAATATGCCTTTAAGATTCATTATTTGACTGTAAGGTAAGCTCAATGACACAGCAGAAGTAGCAACAGAAAGCACAGAGTTAAACTCTCCAGGAGTCTTAACCAATTACAGCCAGCCTCACACTCAACCTGTCTAGGAAATTCCCCTAGCAGGAGCTGCTAGAATTCTTTACACCAGAGGAGAGAAGCTGAACAGACATTCACTCCACTGAAAGTTCCGTTTTATGGAAGCAAAGAGGCCAAAATAGGTATTTAATACAGTTATAGATGTTCCTATTGTTAATGTAGGGATTAGAACTGTATACTGAACTAGTTATATGTGTTTACTTGCAGTTCCACCAAATGAACAAATTACAAATAGCAAATGAACAGTATGCAATAAGCAAATAGCAAATACCAAATAGTAATCTCCAAACTACGTACAGTCTGTAAACTGCTCATACCAGATCATATAGAGCGAGTAAAACTATTGGTTACACTTCAGAGAGATCATAAAGTGCTTAAATAACTTAAAGTGAAAGTACAGATACTGAAGACATAAATATATCCACCATGTTATGTTGAATGCCAAGATTTAACAGTTGAACCGTCATTTTATTCCACACGTGTTTTGTACATGGACTGTCTGCTGCTGAGGCAGCAGCCTTATATATGAAGAAAAGTTGAAGTTAATAAAGAAGTTATTTCAAGCATTTGGTGTGCTCTTTAAATATACTGCTTCTATAGAACGGCACTAGAGGAATCACAGAGTAATAGACAGTCTGGTTAGACTAGAAAAGTCAGAGATACTAAAATTCTTCTAATGCCACAGAGCATAAGGCATTTCATAGTGCTACGCCTGCCACACCATCAGATGCCATGCCATCCAATCGGCATCTGCAATTGTGTTAGGGGAGAGAATGGAAAACAGAGATAGCCTCCTCCCTCTGTCTAACTGCTTAGATTGCTCCCGAGCCCGCTCCATACACACAGACGTGAACAATGATGTACATGTTAAGGGGTTAGTGAGGTTGGATATTAAAACATAACACAAAACCACACGTTTATACCTACTTAGATTACCTTTTTAATTATCATACTTGATATCTAAGCTCTCTACTAAATAGGTAAAATATTAACTAAGTCTCATGAACTTAGTAAAGTTTGGAAAGATTATAGGTTGTGTACTTTCTTTATAACAACATTCACCTTTAACGTCCTCCCACAGTTTTTAGGTGTTAAACCATGTTTGAAAAACAATAAGAAAAACTTTTATTAATGTGGTAAAAGGGAAATACCCAAGAATGAGGTCATTATAAAAAGTGTTAATAAAGCATATCCGTGAATCTGTAGCTCTATCTATCTATCTATCTATCTATTCTTAAACAAACCAAGATTAATGGCCAAACAATTAGATGGACACACTCACTGATAGAGAAAGTGGGAATTAATCACTAATTCTAAAAGTCAGTCCACCTTGGTGTTGTATCACAGAAAGCAGATGGTGAGCTGGCCTAAAGAATTGTTGCCACTTGGGAGTAGTGGGCTGGGAAGGTCTAGTCACATAAGAGCTCCTTGTGGGCAGAAACTGAAACAGGAGCTGAGTGTTGTCCACCTTGGGAGAAGTTGATTATGGGAAGTCTGCTGTTGCTGTGAAAGACATCTGCTGTAGGGAAGTCAAGCTGGGTTGGATGGTGCTAGATTATACAATCTGAAGAAAGTTTTAGGGACGATGGCCAGGAAGGGATTACTGATCAACCTGTAGAGGGAGACTGTCTGTCATGTGGGTTGTGGTGTTGCCTGATTTGTTCAGTCCGGTGGTGCAGTGGATTGATAGTGTTAGGAGACATCAGTTGGGGAAGGGCTCTCAGCATTAGGGCTTATGCCCATGTTTGTTTCACAATTTGCATAATGGAACAGGATTGCCACAATAGAAATGCCTATTCTTGTCCGCAAAAACAGACAAGAATAGGACATGTTCTATTTTTTTTTTTTTTGCAGCCCCACGGAACAGAGCAATGGATACGGACGGCACACTGAGTGCTATCCGCATCTTTTGTGGCTCCTTTGAAGTGAATGGGGCCACATCCGAGCCACAAAAAATGTGGCTTGGATGAGGAACCAAACAACGTTCATGTGCATGAGCCTTTAGGGCAAGGAGTAGTAGTTACGCTCCTCCTGTTTACACTGTACCTCTAACTATAAAGCACATCATATTATGGTTTTGCTGTTGGCTCTGATTTACTAGCACGGTAGATGCATTCACAAAAGTCTAGAGAAAAGACAGAATCTGAGCGGATAGCCTGACATATTGGCGCAGTACAGAGTCATTTCACTGATTGCAAATGGCTTCAATTTCTATTTACCCATAAAAATAAATCTGCATGGTTTTGAGAGAGTAGATAAGTAGAGAATAACAACAAGCAAGTCTCCATTGTAACTGACATGAAAATGAAATCTGGTAACTGCAGTGCTGCTTTCATTGAAGTAAATGGGAACAGTGTCCACTACACAATGGACAGAGCTGGGTAGCCCCAGGATAGGTGATAACTAACTGATCAGTATGGGCCTGACTGCCTGGACACCCACCTATCACATGAATGGGAATCACATGTTCTGGCCTAATGGAGCAGCATGCACCCTGCTACTCCATTCATTCTCTATCGAGCTGCAGGAAAAAGCCAAGCACTGTACTCTGCTACTTCTAAAAGAAACCATTAACCCCCTCCTAAAGCAGAATAGAGAAAAAGGCAAACTATTGTTATGGAAGCGATTTATTGATGACTGCCTTATTGTGTGGGAGGGAGAGCGCCAGGGTCTTGAACAATTTATTGCAAAAATTAATGAAAATGAGTACAATCTCAAATTTACTAGTGAAATTAGTGCTGTTAGCATTATTTCCTAGATTTGACAATTTTTATTGAAGGTAATCACATGAAAACGAAAACCTTCTTCAAACCTACTGATGTGAATGGGTACATAGACATGGATAGTTGTCATCATGCCCACTGGAAGAATAATATCCCAAAAGGACAATTTATCTGAATCCGGAGGAATTGTACGGACCTTGGCGACTATAAAGAACAGAGTCGAGTAATTCAGAGTAGGTTTGAGGAGAAAGGATATGATCATAATCAATTAGAGAAAATAAAAATAAATAAAAAAGAAGTGGAAATGTGGGAAAAAAATAAAAGTGCTGCAAAAGAGCTGATGGATTATAGATTTGCATTAATTTCCCAATTTAACATACTAGTGGGTCCTTTAAAAAATTCCTTATGTAGGAATTGGTTTACTTTAAAAAATGACCCGGTTTTAGAGTAGGTTCTTCCTCATCGTCCTTCTGTTATTTACCGCAGGGCGCCGAATATACAAGATACTTTGGTCCACAGCTTTATCGCTACCAAACCCGTAAAAGTGGAAAAGAACCGGTTCACATGGTGCGGTTTCTGTAGTGCTTGCAGGAACCGCACCAGGGAGGACAAAAAAATGAAAAATGTACTACTTGCTATATCAAAAACGGGTATGACACATAAGGTAAAAGGTGAGATGTCATGTGAACAATGGGGGTAGTCTATTTATTGGAGTGCCCGTGCGGGCTCCAGTATGTAGGCAGAACCCTCCGCAAACTTAAAACACGGATACAAGAGCATATTGGTAATATCAAAAAGGCTTGGAGAATCATAGTGTCCCGCTCCACTTCAAACTATACCATAACAGGTTTAAAACTTATGAGGGTAGAAAAAGTTAGATCGAATTGGCGGGGAGGGGATCCAATATTTGATATAAAACGCAAAGAAGTGGAGTGGATTTATAAAATAGATACCTTGAAACTAGGCGGGCTAAATATCGAATTCGATCTTAAGCCCTGCTTGGTTGATTAGCTAAAGTGTGTGAACCGCCTCTTGTATATTCGCTCTGTTAATAGAGGGAATCGATAGGTATGCGATTTAGGCCCCATTCACACGTCCGCATTTTAGTCCGCATCTATTCCGCTATTTTGCTGAATAGATGCGGACCCATTCATTGTGAATGGGGCCGGATGTGATGCGGAGAGCACACTATGTGCTCTCCGCTTCCGCATTTGCGGAGCCGCGGCCCCGAACTTCCGGGTTTCGGCCCCGAAACATCCGGCCACGGCTCCGCAAAAGATAGAGCATGTCCTATTCTTGTCCGCAGCCTGCGGACAAGAATAGGCATCTCTATGGGGAGTGCCGGCATGGTGTGTTGCGGATCCGCAACACATCACGGACGTGTGAATGGGGCCTTAATGTGTATTTAACAAAGAGAAGATTTAATGCGCATTTAACTAGCTAAATAGGTGTAGGATTTAATTGGATAAAAATGGACATGTGATCGGACTGTTTGGACAGGTGACCTTCTTATGAATGAAAAGAGGTGTTTACCTATGGATCATGAGACGAGGGTAATAAGAGTTGTAGGATGTCACTGGAAGAGTACGAACATGTGATCTAAGATATGACCATGTGACTATTTTATCAATGAAATAGGTGGTAATTTGGAAATGAAAGTAGGAGAGATTTATTCATTGCAGTTTACTAAGAAAAGGAATGAAACTTATTGCCCCATTCAAATTTACGAGTGATTTTTATATATGCTGATTATATGGATTTCTAAACTGTATGTTATTGCTGAATAAGAGTTTTAGTGTTTAGAATTTGTTCTAAATTCAGCTGTTGTAACCTTCAGAGAAAGGGAGAAAGAAAAAAAAAAAAAGGACGTGCTTTATGCATTGCCCTTAAATATCGCACCTGAAAGGGGTGGTATTAGCGCCCCTGACAAAGCTGACTGGCGAAACCTAGGTCGGGTGCTATACGAGGAATGAACTATCTGGTTTTATGCTTTTAAAATTCACTATTTTGTGAGTATAAATAAAATCCTTGGGAATTTGATCCTTATGAAACTTCACTATTTGGCGCCAAATTTTCATTTCAGAGGGTTGGTTGTTCTTTGGTGCATCGACCCCTGAACTCTATTTTGTGGCTGCATTGTGAAGAGCTTGGAAATCCGATATACCGTTACCTGACGGACCTCTACGTACTGGACAGCGCGACCACCATTATTAATTTATTTACTTCTAAAAGTCCCATAGAGAATTAATAGAGATGCAGGGTGCATGACTGTCTTGTCACTTCATCAGGATGGGAACATGGGATCCCCATTCTCAGGATCGTGGGGGTCCCAGTGATCAGACCCCCATAATCAGTTAGTCACTATCCTGTGGACAGGAGATAGCTTTCGTACTTGGCATAACCCCTTTAAATTCTTGTGAAGTCACTTGGGTTCAAATATGTAGACAGAGAGGGCCATAGTAAACTTTTTTATTTTCTGTTTCTGTAACCATTTCTGTGCAGATTTTGATGTGTGTTTTGGATGATTATCATGATGAAAGGTCCATAGTCATTCACTATGGGAGTTCGTTATATTAATGCATTTCACAAGAGCATTAATGATCAACTGCTATATTATACAAAGTTTAGGCATTTTGCAGTCTGTTGTTAAGAAAGGCATCTTACATAAAACTCTTCCAAAAAGTTTTGGTCATAGTGGGGGGATGGGGCACCGATTTCATAGAGAGCAATACAAAACTTTGTTTATCTTGCGTTCCATGTGTATCCATACATATATAACAACCATGCCATGCTCCATAAAGTTCCAAATAAGGCACTTAAAGCAACCCATATGGCAAGATCATGCTGCCTGTACTAGTGGCTTGCTATGTGCATGAGCTCTTTTTTGGGTATGAGGGTGGCATTGGACTGTAGTGTGAGTTTGGACCAGTAGTGATCAAATAGTATGTTCTTGGCTGGTGAATGTGGGAATAGTGTGCAAAAGTGGGACCAGCTGAGAATTTGCTGCCTGGTGGCAAGATACTGCTGTGCCACTAAAGGTTAGATAGTGGCTTCAGGACTTCAGAGAAGAGTGATAGTGAGATGTCACCAGCTGCAAGCAGAACATCATCTAGATGGGCTGGGTACTGGTGGCAATAGTTTCCTAAGCCTAAATAAGGGCAGTCCTCAATGGCCCTATTTAAGGAAAAGGGCAGCTGGTTTAACAAAAGACTAATCCCGAGAAAGAGAGAGAAACCAGTCTTCTTTCTTGTGGGGTCTGAATTTTTCTATTGAGCCTTTCCAGTGTTGCGGCTCCTGTCCCTGCCATTTCACATCACTGACGGACATGAAGTGCGTTGTGATCTACAGTCAGTCAATGGCCTCATTAGTGACATGTGTAGGAATGGCACATGACTGCTCTGCTTTCTGTCATGTAGTAAAAGGGCACTTGCTTGCTCAGATGCATTTGTCACCACTGAGGTCTCCTAAAGTAGAGTTGTATTGAAGCACAAATCCAGGGGAAAAGCTCTTGTTTAAGAGTACCTGTGACCAAAACCAAAATTCCTGGAAAAAGGAGGTTCTTTAAAGAGAAATACAAGACCACTGTTTCTCAGTCTGCAGTATGTGTACCCCAGAGGATACACGCTGCAGGGTGGGGGTACACAAGATTGTCCTACCATCCAGCAGTATTTTATTGCTGTTTGATAGGGTCACTAAACATTCAAATTCGCAGGGCACGGCAGCCGATGTTTCCCTGCCTCATTGTTCTCTCCTAAAGGCTGCAGGCCACTAGGCATGAAGCCTATGAGAGCACAATACAGGTGGCACAGTGACATCATTGTCATCACGAGCATCCGATCCAGGATGTAAACAGGTCAGGATGCAGGTCCAGAAGAGGCTTGTTTCCTGCATCAAATCACACACAGTGGCATGAAATGGGAGTGAGATTAGTATTTGATTTTGTTATTTTCCTTTAGCACTTTGAGCCACTATAGGGGGTCATTAATACCATTGGGAGGTGCTATGGGGGCTTTATCATTACTGTGGGGCATGGGGGGGAATTAGTACTACTGGGTACATTTTTACTTCTGTAGGGGGGCATTTTTACTAATGGGCACACTATACAGGCTTTACTACTACTGAGGGGTGCTATGATGGGCTTTATTGCCACTGGGAGCAGTGCGGTAGTCTTTACTACTACTGACGCAGGTAGAATTATTATTACTGTGCAGTACTATTGAGGCATTATTACTACTGGGGCATGTGGAACATTATTACTGCTATAGGCCCTATCGGGGGATTAATGGGCACACTGTGGAGGCCACTACTACTAATGAGGGCACTCTAAGTCAGTATTATTAATTTTGAGGGTCCCCTGGGAGAGAATAATTACTACTGGTAGGACTTTTGGGAGCACTATTACTGTATGTGGGGGAGGCACAATTATTTTTGAAGGACAATATGTTTTTGGAGGCACTATTACTGTTAGGGGCACTATTTGCTGGCCAGTTATTTATGAGGGCACTGTGTGGCAATAATCATAGAAGGGGGCACTATGTTTGGTGGAACTAGTATTTTCAGGGGGGCTGTTTTTGCAGTTATTATTTTATGGAAATGGGAGCACAGAAAACACATTATCAGGGTGGCTGTGAGATGTTACTGTAGAGACACCAGAATGGGCAGTTTGTATTGAAAAGATTCATGTGGGCATTTGAGCGATTAATCTCAGTGGGCCCCCATGTGGCACTTGTCAAATGTCACCACGGCATCTGAGAGTGTTAAAAAACTGAAACGCGGGCTTCCTGCTCAGACGCGCCTTCTCCCAGCGGATTTTAGGGAAAGCACCCTGTTCTAAAAATGAGCCGCAGCCTGTACTAGGCTTTCAGGGTCATTGTTAGTATATCCCAGTTCAGGCCACTAGGTGGCAGCACTAAACTGTGATATAGTGATTTCTATAGAGAGTAATGGAGCAATTTCCATTATTCCATATAAGTTGCAATCTGATGAAAAGTAATTTAAAAAAGTAAAAAAAAATATTAAAATAACAATGTAAAATCACCCCACTTTCCCCAAAATAAAAATGAACAAAAAGGAATAACATTATGGGCATCGTCGCATGCGAAAACACCCATATTATTAAAATATTTCAAAAAAGTTAGCCCATATGGTGAAGGATATAACAGAAAAAAATAAAAAGGCTGATTTAGCTTTTTTTTATCACTTTATCTACTAAGAAAATTGAATTTGTATTGTCAAAAAAAAAAAAAAAAAGATTTCCCACACATCTCCATAGACATAACTATAAAAAAAAGTTATGGGGGTCACTGTGGAGCAGGGCTTCTGTTAGGGTTGCAACAGCATGAATAGGTTAGCATAGGAACCTGCCTGAACTGAGACCACCTTGACGACTGGTAAGTGGGCTTAGATGTATTTTGATCAAAATGTATTGACCAAGTGTCTCAGATTTTATCAAGAGTGAGGGCTTAGTCCATATGCTATGCTTGCATCTATTATTATAGTGCATTATTTTCTGTGATTTTGTAAATGTAGACATATACATCTGCGCATTTAATAGCATATCGTGCAGGATGGTTTATATATAGTTTTTTCTGTGATTTGCCACCTTTCTCAACAAAAAATAATAGTTACACAAATTAAAAAGGATGGTGTGTCTATTTAAGTTTTATTTAGCCTCTATTTTTTAAATGATTCTGCTGGGATTCAAACTCACAGCCTTTCTACATTAAAGTCAAGAACCTTAACCACTGGGCTATAAAGCTTCATGTTAACCTGCTGTACATATATTAGCATTCATATATATCAGAGGTATGATTATAATAGATATATATATATATATATATATATTAGTAATTATACATTTATTTTGTGCCATACATTTTTTTACAATTACTGAAAAAAATATGAAATTATACTTCTGCTGTATAGAATTACCTAATGGATGAGAGACTACTATGAGGTTTTTCTAGCACAGTTTAGCATTGAGTTCCATAGCTCAGTGGTTAAGGTTTTTGCCTCTAAAGTAGAAGGTTGTTAGTTCAAATTCTGAAACATTTCAGAAATAGAGGCTAAATTAGACTTAAATACACTGGCTTGGAAAAGCTGAGAGAAGGCTGCAGCGCTATTGCGAGCCAGCTTCCTAGCTGTCTTACATGTAGACCATTTTCTATGCCCAAACCAAGCGTAGAAAATGGTAAATGAGACGATCTTGCCGGCCTGTCCCCACCCACACCATGCCCACTTTTTTACACCTGGCACCAGCGGGGAAAAGTCGCAGGTTTCAGCGCAAAGGTTCTATAGCTGTATTTCTGTTTAATAACTGACCTCTAAAGTTCTCATAAATATGTTTATTACTGGACTGAACTTTCTAAAATACAAATCATAAAAACCATAATGCCACACTAGGTAGACTAGCAGTTAGCACTGTTGCTTTGTAGCAGTGGGGCCCTATGTTTGAATCTGACCAAGATCAACATCTGCACAGAATTTTCTCCAGGTTCTCTGATTTCTTCCCACACTGACAGATTTATTGGCTTCCTATAATAATAATGTGTAAGCCCCCTCTTAATACACATATTATTATAAAGGTGGTATAAGTGGTATAAATAAAAATGAAAAAAATAACCAATTTGAATCTTCCAGTTGATATCATTCTATTGGGAAAAAAAACACTCTGACAAAGGTACAAAAATGTTACCTACTTAACGAGGTTTTCTGAGACTTTAATACTGATGATCTATCCTCAGATCAGTAGTAGAGAAATACCAGCACGTGCATCGTCGTTCAATCAGGCATATTCTTTATTTTAAAAAATATAGTTATAATCACAGGACGCGTTTCAGCCCATCCATCCTTCCTCAACTGATCAGTTGTGGAAGGCTGGACGAGCCGAAAAGGCGTCCTGTGAATATAACTATATTTGTTAAAATAAAGAATATACCTGACTGAACAACGAACAACGAATAAGTAGTGTATAGTGTAAGTGATGCCAGAGTTCAGTTTTGTAATTTTTATTTTCATACTGGATACTGATGCTTTGTTCCCACAAACCAGCAGTACAATGCATTGAGAGGACTCCCGTGCCCACGCACATATTGGAGAGGACTCAAAGAAGAGTTCTCCAATGCACTTTACTACTGGTTCATCAGAGCATAGCATTAGAATGCAAGTGAGTAAGAATATAAAAATTACATAACCAAACTTAGCGTCACTTATAGTGTTGAGTGAATCGAAATCCACTTTAATATTAAACTCAGATGCCGCTATCAGCGATGAACACACCATCTGAGGGGTACAATGACAGGGGGGTGGCACAATCACCGTTTCCTGTCATTGCACCCACTACTTACAAATAAATGTGCTTCATGACCAAGTAATGCTGGGATTTCTCTGCTACTGATCTGAGAGATGCCCTTTTCCTTCTGCAGCGCACACTACGGATCGTGTGCCCACTGACCTGTGAAACAACTATCCTCAGGATAGCTCATCTGTATCTGATCGGTGGGGGTTTGACACCTGGGAACCCCGCTAATCAGCTGTTTAAGAAGGCAGCGCTGCAGCCTTCTCTCAGCTTTTCCAAGCCCAGTGACAACACATTAATCGGCCACGTGGCCTAGGTGCAGCTCAGACACATAGAAGTGAGTAGGGCTGAGCAAGATACCAAGCACAGCCACTATACAATGTATGGTCCTTTTCTTGGTAAGCATGGAGAAGGCTGTGACACCCTCACCAATCAGATACTGATAATCTATCTTGGAAAACCCCTTTCAGTGTTCCGTGTAGCCATGATTGGACCCTGGTAACTGCCATTACTGTGTCCACAAAAAATATAAAATAAAATCATCAAAAATGATTACCGTTATGTCAAAAGGCATTTTTGGCACATATCCTCCTTCTTTGGATGATTTGGTTCTTTTAAAAAATGGGTTTTTAAGTAACATTATAATAGCACATTAAAGAGAATCTGTCAGCATCAACCCCCCCCCCCCCCAAACTAGAATAAGTAGTGTATAGTGTTAGTGATGCCAGAGTTCAGTTTTGTAATTTTTATTTTCATACTTGGATACTGATGCTTTGTTCCCACAAACCAGCAGTAAAATGCATTGAGAGGACTCTCGTGCCCACGCACATATTGGAGAGGACTCAAAGAGGAGTTCTCCAATGCACTTTACTACTGGTTCATCAGAGCATAGCATTAGAATGCAAGTAAATAAGAATATAAAAATTACATAACCAAACTTAGCGTCACTTATAGTGTTGAGTGAATCGAAATCCACTTTGGACAAAGTGGACTTCAATCCGAATTTCAGAAAAAAAAATTTTGACGCGAAGCTGGCGGCGGCCAGCTCTTCGCGATTAAATGGATGAGGTAAGTATGATTTAATTCATTTTTTATTATACACTTTAATATTAAACTCAGATGCCGCTATCAGCGATGAACACACCATCTGAGGGGTACAATGACAGGGGGCAGCACAATCGCCGTTTCCTGTCATTGCACTCACTACTTACAAATAAATGTGCTTCATGACCAAGTAATTCGTCACATAGTTAATTTTTTGGGAAACTTCGGGGAAGCAGTCAAATCAAATTTTACAAAACTTCGTACCTCACTAGTCACTGACGCTATACATCACTTACTCCATTTTGGAAAGTGTTTTAGAGCCATTTAAACCATATTGCACAACATATATATCATCATATGTACCTTCCTGTGGACCATGGTTTGCTGAGAGCTTTAGGAAATACAAGGGAAGGTGCTGAACATCTTCGCTGGGCTAGAGACTTGTGCTAAAAGGAAAAAAATAAAAATAAAAATGAATCTGTGTGGCATGATGTTACATCTAATATATTGAATATATTAAATCTACAGATGAAGGGAGAAGAAGTGGTTTTATCTATATCATGTGAAATGAGATGTCAGACAAATTGTACAGTATATTTCTCAAAATAATTGACGTCATGTATAGACAGTCTAGATTTAAAAAGGTTTGATGGAAGTACTGTAAAAAAAAAAAAAAAAAAAAAAAGGACAAACACTACATTCTATAATAGGCCTCATGCAAACGACCGTTGTTGTGGTCCACATCCGAGCCGCATATTTTGCGGCTCGGGCGCGGACCCATTCACTTCAATAGGGCCGCAAAATATGTGGACAGCACTCCGTGTGCTGTCCGCATCCGTTGCTCCGTTGCGTGCCCCCGCAAAAAAAATAAAGCATGTCCTATTCTTGTCTGTTTTGCGGCCAAGGATAGGCATTTCTACAATGGGCCGCGTTCCGACGGAACGTGGAGAAGCTTCCGTGGTTTGCGGACCACAAAACACCAACGGTCGTGTGCATGAGGCCATAGATGCATTGTTACCGTTCTTGGTGCTGATATTGCTGCATATGGGTGTAAAAGAGTAATTGTATATAGAGATACAGTTCCTTGAAAAAGTATTCATACCCCTTGAACTTTCAATACACTCATAAAATTGAAGTGGCCCTGGCACCAGGATATGCCTTGTGTACTCTGCCTTTAAGGTAATGTGAGACACCAGCACTATCATGTGCAAATGTGGATCTGGTACCATTGTGGAACATCAGCAAGGGTAAACCTTCGGATATCAGAGGTTTTTTGCGTTTCCATTTTACTTCCCCATCTTCCTTGAGCCATAACTTTTTAATATTTCCGTTCACATAGCTGTATGAGGGCTTATTTTTTGCGGGACACGTTGTACTTTCTAATGCCACCATTATATATGGCATACAATGTAGTGGGAAGCAGTAAACAAATTTTAAATGGGGTGGAATTGGAAAAAAAACACAATTCCTCCGCCATTTTACGGATTTTGTTCCCACAGCGTTCCATTTGTGGCCTTCATTCTCTGGGTCAGTATGATTACAACAATACCCCATATGTATAGGTTTTTTATGTCTAAATAGTGTAAGAATAAATGTAATTTTGTTTTTACATCACCATATTATGACCCCCATAACTTTTTTATAGTTATATCTACTGAGCTTTGTGGGATCTCATTTATTGCGGGATAATCTGTAGTTTTTATTGATACCATTTTGGAGTGTGGGTGACTTTTTTTTCCGTTACGTCATTCGCCATATTGGAAAAATATTTTTAGATTTTAATAGTATTCAGTCGAGGTGATACCCACGATGTTTATATTTTTGTTATTTAGGTATTTTTATCATACGGAAAGGGGAGTGATTTAAACTTTTATATTTTTTAAAAATTTTAAATATTTTTTAACAGCTTTAACTTTTTTGTAATGATTTTGAAGCTTGTAATTGTTCCTACTAAATCTATTATTTTTATTTTTTATTTTGAACAATCACGTATTTTTAAAATGAATTTATTACTGTCTATTGCTCATTTCTTATGTTGGCCTGTCACCTGGTGGCCAAAATAAGAATTGCAGTTTGAATGCTCTCAGCCACTTCTGCGAGGCTTAACCCTTTAATGACCGGGAAATTTTTCATTTTTTTTAATTTTTCGTTTTTTACTCCCACCACTCCCAAAGCCATAATCTTTTTTATTTTTTTTCATTCACATAGCCATATAAGGGCTTGTTTTTTGCTGGACAAGATGCAATTTCTAATGGCCCCATATACGGTTGCATAAAATGTGGTGAGAAGCTGGAAAAAAATTCCAAATGGGATGGAATTATAAAATAAACATCATTCCGCCACAGTTTTATAGGGTTTTTTTTTCCACACCATTTCCTATGCAGTAAAATTAGGCTATATGGACACGGCAGTGGTTTTTTGCGGCCTCCGTTCTGTTTTTTTTGCGGATCCGATGGTTTCCCATTCATTTCTATGGATCCGTTAAAAATGCGGATGCCTCTTCCATTGCCTGTCCGTGTCCGCTGTCCGCATTTCCCACCTGCAAAAAAATATGGCATGTCCTATTCTTGTCCGCAAAAAACGGTTTGCGGACCCATAGAAGTCAACGGGTCCGCAAAAAATGCGGATGACCAACGGAAGCCATCCGTTTGTCATACGCATCCGTTTTTCTTGCAGATGGTTGCTTGGAAACCAGGGCACTTGTACAGATACTTTAAGATACTGGTTCAAGCCTTCCGTTTTTTTTTGGCGGATCTGCAAAAAAAACAGAAGACACACAGAAACACAACCTACAAAATTTTCGGACACACGGAACGGATGTGGATGTGAAAAAAAAAGGAAGACGGATCCGCGATTTAAGGACAGCAAAAAACCACTGTTGTGTAGCCTTAACCTGTTAATTTTATTCTACAGGTCAATACGATTGCAGCAATACCATATGTGTGTATATATATATATATATATATATATATATATATATATATATAGGAAAGATTGTGGCAGCACCGTATCAAGTTCAAAAGGCGGGTGCACGCCTCACAGAGACCAGCCAGTCTCAAAATATGTATACCAGGGAAAAAAAGGCAGCACTCCAAAAATATAAAAAGCAAACAACCAAGTTTTATTCACCCATGTGGGCAGTGCGACGTTTCGGCTCCAAACAACTGAGCCTTTCTCAAGCAAATATAAAAAGAGAAAGGCTCAGTTGTTTGGAGCCGAACGTCGCACTGCCCACATGGGTGAATAAAACTTGGTTGTTTGCTTTTTGCTGCCTTTTTTTCCCTGGTGTGTATATATATATATATATATATATATATATATATATATATATATATATATTTTTTTTTTTTGTGGGAGGTGAAGCGACCAAAATATTTTAATATTTTAATAGTATGGGTGTTTTTGCATGTGGCGATGCCCATGATGTGTATTTTTTTTATTGTTTACATATTTTCATTTAAATTTTGGGGTAAGATAGGGTGATTTAAATTTTTTTATTCAATTTTTTTATTTTTAAAAACATTTTTTTAAACTTTTTTTATAGTTCCCCTAGAGAACTATAACACGCAATAATTAGATTGCTTGTCTCATTACTCCAATGCATTAGCATTGGAGTCAATGAGAATTTTACTAGGTTACTGCTACAGGCATGGGCTCCATAGAAACTAACAGGCAGCAGCTCGGCGACGCTCTCACGATCCCCACCAGGGCAAGCAGGAGCATACCCATAAGCACGCACTTCTGGGTTTTAGGTCATCCAGATGCTGTGGTCACATTTCACCATGGCAGCTGTAGGTTTAAAAGTCTGGGTGTACGCTGCATGTGTCAGCGGGTATAATTTTAAATGGATTCCTGCCAGCATAAATTTATGCGTGAATTCCTGCACCTCTTGGAACCGAACCCGAGTTTGGGAAATGGTTTTTTACAGTATTGATTTATGAAGTTATTATGCAAAGTCTCGCGAGACTCCGCAAAATAATAACTTCGGCCCATAGGAGCCAATACATTCTAGTACTGTACGGAGCGCTCATTCCATACAGTATTCAAACGAAGTATCATGTGAATCGACTTTGGATGTTTTATCTGAAGTCGATTTGCTAATCCCTAGTTAATTCAAAAAATGAAAACAGCTGAATAGACAAATAAACTCAATGCACACGGCCGTTGTTCATCCATGCCCTTATTGCGGCCCGCAAATAGCGGGTCCTCAGTATGTGGACACCGGCCATATTCACTTGAATGGTTTCGCAATCCGGAAGGTCGAATAGACATGTTCTATTTTTTTGCTGTGCGGACGGAACACAAACCCATTCTAGTTAAATGGGTCTGAATCCATCATAGCAAATTGCGGCCCCCAATACACGGAACGGCCGAACAACGGCCGAGTGAATGAGCCCTAAGACTGGCATATTTTACACTTTTTAAAATGGAGAGGGTAGTTACAGTGATTTGCACCACATTTTCTAAAAGGCTCACACCCCTAAATAAATTTGGCACATTTTGACCGCTCAGACGAGCAGAAACAAAAATCAAATCTACACCTGTTTTGCTCTGCCTTAGTTTAGTTTATTAATATGGCCTAAAGCACATCTCCTCGGGACCATGTCAACAATTCTCCACTTTAGACTAGACATGATGATTGCCAGATTTTGAGAAAATATTTAGAGAGTCACATTTTTAAACATCTAATTAGATGTTGGGTTAACAGATCTTCAGCTTCTTGCATTTATTAATTATGGGAAAATATATAATACAACATGCAGTGATGTCAAGGTTCACACCCACCTTACATTTACCACTGTCTCTAATTAGAAATTACTAGATAGTGACTAAGTTACTTTCTTATGTTATGTCTCTGCGTTGAGTTTGTCACCTACACAATGTTCCCAGCAGTGTAGGCAGCAGAAAAACAAGTGAAAAATGTTTCCTAAGAGGGCCAATTATATTTGAACAATGGTGCAATGGTGAATTATTATTGCACAGTAATAATGGGTAATGAGTAGAGATGAGCGAACACCTGGATGTTCGGGTTCGAGAAGTTCGGCCGAACTTCCCGAAAATGTTCGGGTTCGGGATCTGAACTCGACCCGAACTTTATCCCGAACCCGAACCCCATTGAGGTCAATGGGGACCCGAACTTTTAGGCACTAAAAAGGCTGTAAAATAGTCCAGGAAAGGGCTAGAGGGCTGCAAAAGGCAGAAAAATGTAGGTAAATGCCCTGCAAACAAATGTGGACAGGGAAATGAATTAAAATATAATAAATAAAAATTAACCAATATCAATTGGAGAGAGGACCCATAGCAGAGAATCATGAGTCATATCACCCACCACTCGAGAAGGCCACTTTCAGTTATTTCGGCCCCAGCACCCAGACAGAGGAGATTGGTCCCACAGCAAGGAATATGGCGTCATATCACCCACCACTGGAGAAGGCCACTTTCAGTTATTTCGGCCCAGCACCCAGACAGAGGAGAGAGGTCCCACAGCAAGGAATAAGGCGTCATATTACCCACCACTGGAGAAGGCCACTTTCAGTTATTTCGGCCCCAGCACCCAGACAGAGGAGATTGGTCCCACAGCAAGGAATATGGCGTCATATCACCCACCACTGGAGAAGGCCACTTTCAGTTATTTAGGGCCCAGCACCCAGACAGAGGAGAAAGGTCCCACAGCAAGGAATAAGGCGTCATATTACCCACCACTGGAGAAGGCCACTTTCAGTTATTTAGGCCCCGGCGCCCAGATTGAGGAGAGGTTCATTCAACTTTGGGTTGCACCGCAAGATCATGGTAAAGTTAAAAAAATGAGGATTCAATAAAGAAGTGCCCCGGAGTACAAGAATACATGGTTGAGGGGGAGGCAGTTATAAATGTCTATTCTGCACAAGGGAGGGACAGGTCCTGCGGGATCCATGCCTGGTTCATTTTTATGAACGTCAGCTTGTCCACGTTGGCTGTGGACAGGCGGCTGCGTTTGTCAGTAATGACACCCCCTGCTGTGCTGAATACACGGTCAGACAAAACGCTGGCCGCCGGGCAGGCCAGCACCTCCAAGGCATAAAATTGTAACTATGGCCACGTGGACAATTTGGAGACCCAGAAGTTGAATGGGGCCGAACCATCAGTCAGTACGAGGAGGGGTGTGCAGACGTACTGTTCAACCATATCAGTGAAATGCTGCCTCCTGCTAGCACGTTCCGTATCAGGTGGTGGTGCAGTTAGCTGTGGCGTGGAGACAAAACTTTTCCACATTTCTGCCATGCTAACCCTGCCCTCAGAGGAGCTGGCCGTGACACAGTTGCATTGATGACCTCTTGCTCCTCCTCTGCCTTCGCCTTGGGCTTCCACCTGTTCCCCTGTGACATTTGGGAATGCTCTCAGGAGTGCGTCTACCAGCGTGCGCTTGTACTCGCGCATCTTCCTATCACACTCCAGTGCAGGAAGTAAGGTGGGCACATTGTCTTTGTACCGGGGATCCAGCAGGGTGGCAACCCAGTAGTCCACACACGTTAAAATGTGGGCAACTCTGCTGTCGTTGCGCAGGCACTGCAGCATGTAGTCGCTCATGTGTGCCAGGCTCCCCAGAGGTAAGGACAAGCTGTCCTCTGTGGGAGGCGTATCGTCATCGTCCTCCGTATCCCCCCAGCCACGCACCAGTGATGGGCCTGAGCTGTGTCGGGTGCCACCCCGCTGAGAACCTGCTTCATCCTCATCCTCCTCCACCTCCTCCTCCTTGTCCTCCAGTAGTGGGCCCTGGCTGGCCACATTTGTACCTAGCCTATGCTGTTGCAAAAAACCTCCCTCTGAGCCACTTCTAACAGACTGGCCTGAAAGTGCTAAAAATGACCCCTTATCCTCCTCCTCCTCCCCCTGGGCCACCTCCTCTTCCATCATCGGCCTAAGCGTTTTCTCAAGGAGACATAGAAGTGGTATTGTAACGCTGATAACGGTGTCATAGCCACTGGCCATGTTGGTGGAGTACTCGAAACAGCGCAACAGGGCACACAGGTCTCGCATGGAGGCCCAATCATTGGTGGTGAAGTGGTGCGACTGACGCGTGCGTGCTGCAGCTGAAACTCCACTATGGCCTGCTGCTGCTCGCACAATCTCTCCAGCATGTGCAAGGTGGAGTTCCACCTGGTGGGCACGTCGCATATGAGGCGGTGAGCGGGAAGGCCGAAGTTACGCTGTAGGATTATGCCTTCAGCAATTGTATTTTAACACTTTGTGTAATATACCCTTTAACAGACAGAAATACAATGGGAGATGCACGGTAGCGTGTGAAGTTAATGAGGATGACCCTCTCAGCACTTGTATATACACCTTGAGTGTAATATACCCTTTTACGGACAAATTAACACTTGGCCTGCAACTGCTGGAACACCAGATTCAGGGTATTGCTATTTTGGCAATTGAATTTCACCCCAGAACAAAATATATCCTTTTACGATCAGATTAACACTTGGCCTGAAACAGCTGGGACACCAGATTCAGGGTATTACTATTTTGGCAATTGAATTTCACCCCAGAACAAAATATACCCTTTTACGGACAGATTAACACTTGGCCTGCAACAGCTGGGACACCAGATTCAGGGTATTGCTATTTTGGCAATTGAATTTCACCCCAGAACAAAATATATGTTTTGGCGGACAATATTATACTTTGCCAGCCACAGCTGTGACACCAGATTTACGGTATTGCTATTTTGGCAATTGAATTTCACCCCAGAATAAAATATACCCTTTTACGGACAGATTAACACTTGGCCTGCAACAGCTGGGACACCAGATTTAGGGTATTGCTATTTTGGCAATTGAATTTTACCCCAGAAAAAAATATACCCTTTTACGGACAGATTAACACTTGGCCTGCAACAGCTGGGACACCAGATTCAGGGTATTGCTATTTTGGCAATTGAATTTCACTCCAGAACAAAATATATGTTTTGGCGGACACTATTATACTTTGCCAGCCACTACTGATACACCAGATTCAGGGTATTGCTATTTTGGCAATTGAATTTCACCCCAGAACAAAATATACCCTTTTACGGACAGATTAACACTTGGCCTGCAACAGCTGGGACACCAGATTCAGGGTATTGCTATTTTGGCAATTGAATTTCACCCCAGAACAAAATATATGTTTTGGCGGACACTTTTATACTTTGCCAGCCACAGCTGAAACCACTGCTTTATGGTATTGCAATTTTGGCAATTGAATTTCACCCCAGAACAAAATATACCCTTTTATGGACAGATTGACACTTGGCCTGCAACAGCTAGGACACCAGATTCAGGGTATTGCTATTTTGGCAATTGAATTTCACCCCAGAACAAAATATATGTTTTGGCGGACAATATTATACTTTGCCAGCCACAGCTGTGACACCAGATTTATGGTATTGCTATTTTGGCAATTGAATTTCACCCCAGAACAAAATATATGTTTTGGCGGACACTATTATACTTTGACAGCCAGTGCTGGGACACCAGATTTAGGGGATTGCTATTTTGGCAATTAAATTTCACCACAGAAAATAATCTATCCTTTGCCAGACAGCAGACAGTATTATACTTGGCTATCCACCAGATTTAGGGGATTGGTATTTTGGCAATTGTATTTAACCCCTTAATAAAATATAGAAATTGCTATCCTGAGTTTCTAGGGGTGATAATAACCACAGCCAAGCCCCTGATGTAGGATATAGCAAAAAAAAAAAACTAGGATTGATGGATTGATGGACTTGGTGGCAGCTTGTTCTGGTGCACCACAAGTCACAAAATATCCGCCAATAACCCCAGAAAAAAAGTGACAGAAAAACGCTCTGTGCAGCCTAAAAACCAGTAAGCAATTAACTAGCAGAAGTTGAATCATTCACAGCTGTAGATTGATCACTTCATTGGGTGCTAATGCTGACTTGTCCCTGCCTAATCTCGCCCTCACGGAAGCTGCGTCCTCTCCCTACACTAATCAGAGCAGTGTGACGTGCGGCGCTACGTGACTCCAGCTTAAATAGAGGCTGGGTCACATGCTGTACTTGGCCAATCACAGCCATGCCATTAGTAGGCATGGTTGTGATGGGCTCTTAGGGCAAGAAGTAAATCGCTAGCTGATTGGCTGCTGTGCAGCCCTTCAGAAAGCGGGAAGAAATCGCCGAACAACGGACCCAAACCCGAACTTTTTTGAAAATGTTCGGGTTCGGGTCCGTGTCCCGAACACCCCAAAATTCGGTACGAACCCGAACTATGCTCGAACTGTTCGCTCAACACTAGTAATGAGCTAAACCTTGTATCAGTTGTGGAAGAGTCATATCATTACTAGGATGTCAGTCTTGGTAATCAGTAACAACTGATATACAGTATTTATAAATTCTGAGTTCTTATTTCTGTAATAAAAAAACACTGAAAACCAATGTTACAAAGAAAAGAAATAGAATTAGTGAATAGGAGAACTCAATGACAATGTTAAGTCTCCTATAAAATAAAAAAATATGTCTTTTATTGAATGCCACTTGCAATTATAAAGCTTGAGAACAATGGTCCCTCATTTGGTCTTCCACTATGATGTCTTCCTCTGTTAGATAGAATAGTCGGTAAACTGGAGCAGGTAGGCATAGTGACAAGGAATTATATGCCTGAATACTGGGTAAATAAATATTTATGTGTAATACAGAGCCATTATGGCTAGGACTATGGGTTAGCTGTATTCAAAAACATGAGGTTTGTTTGAATGTGTCCTTTGGATTTTGTCTGCATTATCAATGAACATGATTCTTTTAATAGATGCTGGATTATTCTGCTTTCCCTACTGCACTTCTATTGTCACCAACACTTCCGTGAATCCTGCCTGCTGAGCTAGAAACCCTTGATTTCACAGACAGGGCCATTATGTGTACCTGCCCCTTTCATGGAGGATTGTCATGAAGATACGGGTGGTTGAAGAAGGGGCTTTGTGTATACTTTTGAATTATTCTTTCACTTTTTTTAACCTGCTCAGGAGGATGACACATATCACGTGCTTTAGTTAGTAAACAGTTATCTTTTCCCTGCTTTTGCCAGGTCTAAAAAAGTGGGCATGGCCTGGACAGGGATGGACCAGTAGGTCCGTCTCATTCATCATTTTCTACGGCTGGTTTAGATGTAGAAAATGGTCTGAATGTAAGCCATTAAGTGCCCCATAATTTGCAGTTCTTTATGTGATAGATTACGTTTTTGGATTTTCTTTAAACAGAGTAAGGAAGTATCAAATATTTTGAATAATTTCAAATGAAATACCAGGTATAGGTGGATGACATGCAAAGTAGTGACTAGTGAGCCTATATTACTGCATCCCATGATCTAGCTCAAGTTGCAGTAGCACATCATACAAGGAAGTATAGTGATTTTTCACAGGAATTACAGGAATATATTACAAAAAAAAGTATAAATTTTTTACTCAACCATATTTTTTTCAGTTTCAATGGTCTGCTTTTTTTATACAGACCATTTGCTCCCCCGATGCCAGTTTCAAAGTTCTAACCCAACTTATATATGGCATGGTGGGAGGAGGAACTTCATCCATTGTATGTCCAACCCCTTTGGTAACCAAATTATATGGTATGGCCACAGCATTGATGATGACATTGGACATTGCTGTGGCACTTAAACAAGATTTCTGGGATTATATAAACAATAATACTCTCAATTTAAAATTTACATGTACAAGAAGTTCTGTGTTTGGACATTAATTTGAAAGGAGTTCTAATAAGACAGCGGGTGGTTACTATATTACAAACTCCTTGCACTAAACACCATTCTAAATGCTCAGAGCTGTCATCCAAATCATACAATTAGAGACATTCTAGTTGAAGAGCCCACTACTGTAAAGCCAAGAAGGTTTGCAATACATCAGCAGATTTCTCTAAAGCTTGTACCGACATCAATACAAGATGTTGCACCGACATCAATACAAGATGGAGCAAAAGAGGATATAAGAATTGGATGCTTGAAGCCGCAAAATAAAAAGTTAAACATAAAACACTTTCTGCAAGACAAGCCTAATCATACCAGTGCTGACAGCTCTGTAGCTGATTATCCCTACAGTACAGATTTTGAAGAAGACACAAAGCCTACAAAAAACTACCAGACCATTTATAATAGTATACAAATTTATTTGATAGTCAATGTATTAACAATATGATTAGCATATATTAAAAACAGAACATAACATAATGGACGTAAGTGCATGAAAAAGGCATCACCTGGAGAGAGGACACAGCATGAAACAACTCCTGACAGCAATAATAATAAGACAATAAAGTGCAAGTGCGAATATAGGCCGAAAGGCCAGTAATTACCAATTGGAACAGTTACCCATGCTGGGCTCCCTCCAGGATGACGCCAACCCCAACCCCCAGATTTTGATGTCGTCATACATCTTAGGAAAAATTTTTACAAGAAAAATAAAATGTGTTGCAAAGTGTGGTCATAGTATAGTATCGCCAAAATTATTTCAAAGCCCTGATACTGGATGGTTGAACCAGCAAGGTTTTTAGAAATGCAGTAGATTTTTCATGTAATGTATGTATTTACACAGTAATATATATATTTTTTAATCCAGTTGGCAGCACTAAAGTTTGATCATTAGAGATGGCCTTGCGGTTCGCCTGGCGGTCGTTTCACGGTAAACTTTGCGCAAAACGCAACTTTGACCCATGACACATCTATCAGGTGGGACACGACAGCCAATTAAGACTTTTCAGCACATGCACACACCCCCATCCTATAACAGAAACTGATCTGGCAGCCATTTTACATTCTGTGTTTTCCCAGTGTAGGGAGAGGTTGTTTTGTGGAGCAGGAACAGACTATTAGGGACACCCAACACTAGCTAATAGGGCCACAAAAGTCCTTTTAAGGACTGGTATAGGTGTGCTATCGATAGGTGTGATATACTGAGGGGTGTGATATACTTATAATATACTTTCTAACATAGAAAGTATATTATAGTTTATTTGTATTGTGCAGTAGTTGTGTGCGGTTCTGCTGCACTACCGCAGCTATATAGAGGGACAAAGGCTATTGGATTGGGACAACTAATTGCAATGGGTGGTGATATACCTGTTGCCCAAAAAAAATAAATTATTGAGGGGTGTGATATACCTATGATATACTTTTTAACATAGAAAGTATATAGTGCATTTGTATTGTGCAGAAGTTGTGTACTGTTCTACTGCGATACTGCACCTATATAGAGGGACAAGTGCTATTTGAAACGGGTGTGATATACCTGTTGCCCGCAAAAATAATGATTGAGGGGTGTGATATCCCTTCTTCCACAAAATACTGATTGAGGGCTGCGATATACCTGTTGCCCCAAATAAACAGGGTGGTGTGATAGAACTGTTGAGTCAAAAAAAATAATTAAGGGGTGTGATATACCTGCTTCCACAAAATGCTGATTAAGGGGTTTGATATACCTGCTTCCACAAAATACTGATTGAGGGCTGTGATATACCTGCCTCTACAAAATACTGATTAAGGGGTTTGATATACCCGCATCCACTAAATATTGATTGAGGACTGCAATATACCTGCTTCCACAAAATACTGTTTAAGGTGTTCGATATACCGATTTCCAGCAAATATTGATTGAGGCATGCGATATACCTGCCTCTACAAAATACTGATTGAGGGGTTTGATATACTGCTTCCACAAAATACTAATTGAGGGCTGCGATATACCGGCTTTCACAAAATACTGATTAAGGGGTTTGATTTACCAGTTTCCACCAAATATTTATTGAGGCCTGCGATATACCTGCTTCCACAAAATACTAATTAAGGGGTTCTATATACCTGTTTCCACCGAAAATATTGATTGAGGGCTGCGATATACCCGCTTCCACAAAATACTGATTAAGGGGTTTGATATACCCGTTTCCACCAAACATTGATTGAGGCCTGCAAGATACCTGCTTCCACAAAATACTGTATATACATAAGACATGGACCATTCTTTGTTCTCGGTGGTGGCGCATATGTGTGGGCTGGCATGAGGAAATTTAATTACTGGTGGTCATCACAGGTGTTGAATTCCTCCGAGATCCATGCCTCATTCATTTTTAAAAATGTGAGGTAGTCCACACTGTTGTGACCATGTGAATGCACGTATCAGTCATGATCCCCCCTGCTGCACTGAACTTCCTTTCGGATAGGACACTCGACGAGGGGCAAGCCAAGAGTTCCATGGCAGATTGTGCCAGCTCTGGCCACAGGTCAAGCCTGCACACCCAGTAGTCCAGGGGTTCCTCGCTTCTCAGAGCGTCCACATCGGCCGTTAACCTGATGTAGTCAGACACCTGTCGGTCTAGGCGTTCCCTGAGGCTTCATCCGGAGGGCGGCTGTCGATGGGTTGGCTGCAAGAATGATCTCATATCCTAAGTTACTAACATATCTTCAAATCGCCTTGTTCTTGCAGGCGCGGTAGGATTGGTATCCGCACCTGTTTTGCTGAGGGTGGAAACTCCTTTGCCAGTGCCCGCAACAGCAGAATGCAGCATCACTCGCAGCAAGGCCTGGAAATGCTGCATTCTGCCAGCCCTCTGTGATGCTGGTAACATGTCTGCCATTTTGTGTTTGTACCGGGGATCTAAGTACGTTGCCACCCAGTACTGGTTGTTGCCCTTCATGCTTTTTACACGGGGGTCCCTCTTCAAACACTGGAGCAAGGCCCCCATTTGCCCTAAATTGGAAGGGTTCAGCGCCCTGGCTCCTGCTCATCGCCCAGGAAAATGTCGTCTTTGGTCTTCTCCCGCCAGCCACGGACAACATCAGGGATCCACGAAAAGTTTAAAGTCCAGCTCAAACAATGCTCTCCTTGCTCCTCCTCCTCCCCCATCCACCATCTTCCTCTGACTCCTCTTCAGACTCCTGCTGACTTGTCTCAGATGGAGTAGCCCCCCCTGGGAATTCATTCAGCATTGCGACTTCCTCATCTTCCAGCTCCTGCTCCTCGACGGCTTGATCAATGGCACGACGCAATGCACACTCCAGAAAGAAGGCGTAAGGTACGATGTCACTGATGGCACCCTGGCTGCGACTGACCAGTTTGGTGATCTCATCAAATGGCCGCAGAAGTCTGCATGCGTTGAGCATGAGCAGCCACTGGCGTGGTGAAAAGAAACCAAGCTCCCCAGAACCTGTCCTGCTGCAGAGTTCGTACAGGTAGTCGTTAACGGCACATTGCTGCTTAGGCAGCCTATCAAGCACATACAAGGTGGAGTTCCAGAGCGTCGGGCTGTCACAAATCAAACGTCTGAAGGGAAAGTGGTGTCGCCACTGAACGTCAGCAAGGCAAACCATGGCCGTGTAAGATCTTCTAAAATGATTTTCCTGGCCTGCCGCAAGACGTTCTGGACCCCGGGGAATTTGCCTAAGAAACACTGCACGACTAAGTTCAGGAGGTGTGCCAGGCACAGTACGTTTGTCATTTTGCCCTGTTTCAGCGCGCTCAGCAGATTGGCACCTTTGTCACACACCACTTTACCAACTGTCAAATTGAGCGGGGTTAGCCACTGATCGGCCTGTGACCGCAGAGCTGAACGCAGTGCTGGAACGGTCTGGCTCTTGGCTTCCTGGCACAACAGCCGCAGCACAGTATGGCAACATCTCACCTGGCACGTCGAATAGGTTCTGGGGAGCTTGGAGGTCACAGCGGAAGAGGTGGTAGCAGTGGAACAGGAGGAGTCAGCCGAGGGGGAGGCGGAGGATGGAGTAGGAGGAGGAGGAGAAGAAGAGGCAGGCCTTCAATCCTTGGAGGTAACACCAAATCCACACGGGAGCCACGAGTTACATGCTTGACGGCCGTCAGAAGGTTCACCCAGTGGGCAGTAAAAGTTATGTACCTTCTCTGGCCGTGTTTGCTACACCACGTGTCTGTGGTCAGATGTATCTTGGCACCGTCACTGTGTGCCAGAGATATATTCACTTGCCGCTAAACTTGGCCATATAGCTCTGGGATGCCCTTCTGGGAGAAATATTTCCTTCCAGGGAGCTTCCATTGTGGTGTGCCAATGGCCATAAATTTTCTAAAGGCCACCGAGTGCACCAGTTTATATGGCAGTAGTTGGCGAGCTAGCAGTTCCGACAAACCAGTGATCAGCTATTGGGCAAGAAGGTTATACGGCATCATCAACTTTTTACGCTCGAAAATTTTGGCCACGGAAGCCTGCCTTCTGCCAGATGAACGCGACGATGGCGCGGTGGAAGGTGGAGTGGAGGATAAATGGGAGGAGAGATGAGAAGGAGAAAAGGCAGGATGTAATCGCGCTCACCACGCGATAAGTGGATAAGGTGAGTTAATTTTTTTTATTTTTTAACCCCTAAATCCACATTTTAGTAAGCATTCTGTATTAAGAATGCTATTACTTTCCCTTATAACCATGTTATAAGGGAAAATAATACAGTGAATTAACATCATCTCCTATCAAACATGCGTGAAAATCGCATTCCATCTGCACATGTTTGCGGATGCTATGCGACTTTCACGCAGCCCCATTAATTTCTATTGGGCCTGCGTTGCGCGAAAAACGCAGAATATAGAACACTACGCAAAAGTGTAGTGAAAATCACCACTCATCTGCACAGCTCCATTGAAGTGAGTGGGTCCAGATGCAGTGCAGGTGCAATGCGTTCACATCACGCATTGCACCCACGCATAATACTCGTCCGTGTGAAAAGGGGCCAAAGGGATTGGCACTATGGAGGTCACTGTTAAAGAGGCGTTCACTGTGGATGTTACTGTTAAGGGGGCAAGCCGCTGTGGAGGTCACTGTTAAAGGGGCAGACACAGTGGAGGTCACTGTTAAGGGGGCAGGGGCCACTATTAAAGGGGCTACTGCTGTGAAAGTCACTGTTAGGGCAGCAGGGTACTGTGGAGGTCACTGTTAAGGGGGCGGGCCCCAGAGGAGGTCACTGTCAAGGGAATGGGGTGCTGTGAAACTAACTGTCAAAGGGACGTGCTGCTGTGAAGGTCAAAGTTAAGGGGATGGGCTGCTGTGGAGGTCCTATTTTAACGTGGTGGGGCACTGTGGGGGGGACAGTGTTAAGGAGTGGGGGACTGTGGAGTTCACTGTTAAAGGGGCGGAGTTTTGTAGAGGTCACTGTTATGGGGGATACTGTTGATATCTTTTAACAACACACAGAAAGATTAAATGAAATAGATGAAATATACCCGTGCGAAGCTGGGTCCTTATGCTATTAAATCCTCCTATATAGATTACATGATCAGGAAATTAAAAACTAGAATATCGGAGCACATAACAAAGGGTATGGGCACAAATACAATGTGTTCTAAACCAAGAGGCTTACTGGATTATGTGTTTGAACATTCCCAGCTGGCTTAAACCATAGGAGTTATTGATATGGGATTTAATTATATGATATGGTTAATGATATGATTATTATTGTAATCTAGGTTCAACATATTGAGGGTAGACTTAACATATTCCCTTCAGTTTTGGACTGAGGTGCCTTGGGCCAATCAGCAAAATCTGTTCTGGGGAGCACACTGTAAAGCTACATACAAATATTATCAGCTCACAGAGTGGCAGACAATGGCAAGATGCTACAAGATGATTGATGGTGGGGTTCCCTGTGGATACTGTCTTACTTTATTGCTATTTTTTGGGCAAATAATAAAAGGATTGATTGCCTTGATAAAATCATGTGTACTCCCCTGTATCTTACACTGCAATGTGTGACATCACTTTTAGTAATGGGACCTTTATATGAGTCTAGCATTGTATTGACAAGTTAAATAGCAAAGCAAGAGATGTTACAAACTAGGAAATTAAAGTCTCGTTGAAATGTAAAAAGTAATCCTCAGCTTTACATTCTCATTTTTTCTCGCATCAGAGTGAAACACTGACGAGAGCTAATTTTAAGAGGATTTGACTAGCGTTTACTGAAAAGGAGTTTTTTTTTTTATTTGGGGGCAACAAGTTAATTTCCTTCCCCTGATGTGCCCACTGGAGCATAAGGCTTTTCTCATCTTACCATCTCTGCCCTGTCAGAAACGAAGTATGTCAACAATGGAGCCATTGACTGCCTAAGTACTAACAATAGGACCACCGAGCCAAATAAAGCTGTTGCTCTGATTTCACACAACTTAGAGATTTTCTGTAATTACTCTGTGAAAGTTAATAACCATGAAAGGATCATGCTGCGCTCCCCAGTAATTCCAATCTCTATATTCTCCAGAACTAGCTGATCACTGCAGTGTATTTGTATATCTAGACTGAAGATTACATACATGCTCATTGTAGCACCTTCAGCAGGCACACAGAACAGAACCTGCCTGTAGGATATGTTAAGGCACATGCTCAAAAAATATAATAATATTAATTATAATAATAATAAAAACAATGACAGAGTAGCATTGGCAGCTCCGTGAATAACACTGTTGCCTTGCAGCACTGGGGTCCTGGGTTTGAATCCAACTAATACAACTTCTACATGACATTTTATGTTCTCTCTGTGTTTCTCTTTACTCCAAATTCCTCTTTTTATGAAATTGGCTCTAGTCCGAGTGTGTTTCTGAGGTATGGAAATCAGACGAAATTTCAAAATAAACTGTCATGAATGTATATGGTAATGCTCTATTATCTGCAGGTTTTATATCAAATTATTAGAAAGGAGACGACAACAAAAATAGAAGATCCTGCTCCCCTATCTTTCTCACACATACACTCAGAAACAATAGCATGGAGGACATAACACTGTACAGCAGTACTGAGCAAGCTGTGAATCCAGCAACGAGGTGAGACCTACTAGAAGCAGGAGCAGTGTGTAGGTGTTTGTTTCTCGGCAGCAGATTTCTATTCTCTACTAGAGATGAGCGAACTTTAAAAAAAAGTTTGGCGTTCGGGTTGTGGTAACTCGCGCATCCAGTTATGGATTCCACTACCGCGGACTATGGAATCCATAAGGGACGGCTTCCACCAACCCGAACTGTTGAACAGCCGAAGGACCTGGGGTGACATCACCGTCCCGTGCTGAGCAACGCCCCCTGCACTGATCACATGACGGTGACATCACCCCAGGCCCTTGGCTGTTCAACAGTTCGGGTTGGTCGAAGCCGTCCCTTATGGATTCCATAGTCCGCGGTAGTGGAATCCATAACTGGATGCGCGAGTTACCACAACCCGAACGCCAAACTTTTTTTTAAAGTTCGCTCATCTCTAGTAGAGAATAGAAATCTGCTGCAGAGAAACAAACACCTACACACTGCTCCTGCTTCTAGTAGGTCTCACCTCGTTGCTGGAGGATTCCATATGCCGCGATAGTCCGCGGTAGTGGAATCCATAACGGGATGCGCGAGTTACCACAACCCGAACGCCGAACTTTTTTTTAAAGTTCGCTCATCTCTATTCTCTACTCCTCCCTCTTCACTTTGCCATAGACATTTAAAGGCTGCAGCTGTAACCTGGTTTCTAAGTGAAATTGAAAATTCCTCTCATCTCTGCCTCACGTCCACTGATTTTCAGGGCTGGTTTTTAACAAAGCGTGGCCCTGGACACCTTAAAGTTGGGCCCCAAATACTGGAATATTGTACCCGCAACATAGTCACACCCAGTGAATTCAGAAAGTAATGTACAGAACACCGCAGTGCTTATCACTGGTACTTCCAAGAGTATTTCAAGGCCCCCATTTATTTATCAGTACCAGGACCAAATATTACCTACACATGGTTACTAAACAAATTGTACTATATGAAGACTAATATTACCAATGATACCACAATACAAATCACACAATACCACCACACCATGAACACTACCATTAGAGCCATATAGTGACTGACTATCATTCTGTTACTGAATAAAAACCACTGTACAAAAGGTCATAATTACAGCCATCCAGTGGCAACATAGTCGTAAAGACCATTTCTACCTAGTCCTTTTTGTACTCCAAACAGTAATAGTGCTAAAATTAATGTTGAACAGACTTCTTTGATGCCCCTAGCTTTCTCACAGACAGTTCTTTCCCCCTTTGTTATGTAGACTACGGCCGCCCTTTACACATACTGCCACCCATGGCTCGCCTCTGTTATAAACACTACTCCCCTGGTTCTATCTCTCTCACAAAACATACAATGCCACACTGCAAAGACATAGTTTTATGCCCAAATGAATCAAAAAAATTGTCTTTCATTATACAGTCTCTCATAATGCATATTTAACCAACATAATTCAATATACAGCAGATAAGTGAAGACAACCAGTAGACACTGATGATATAGTTAATAACCACATAAGGTCTCAATAATGTCATGGTTACCATCTGATAACTACATCACAATAACCCTCAATAGCACTTTATACAGGTTTGTCCACAAATTGAATATCACCCGAGAGGCTAGGGAGACTCGTCCCCGTCACCGCCTGCCATTGGCTGCAAATTACCCCCTTACCTTTCAGATCAGACACCTATATCAGACCTCAGACCAGGCCCACATATCAAACCTCAGATGAGACCCCCCCACATCTCAGACCAGACCCCCTTTAGACCTCTATGTCAGACCCCATATCAGACCCCAGTTTAAGACCTCAGATCAGACCCCCATTAGACTTCCATGTCAGAAACCCCCCAATATCAGACCTTAGATAAGACCCCCCCCCCAAAAAGGACCTTAGATCAGACTTAAAAATAAATAAATAAACTTACCTCTCCACCTCCGTTGTCACTCTCCAGGTATGGCAGTCTCCCAGGCTCTCTTCTCAGGTCCCATGAGGCACAGTTACCTGACTGCTAGAGATGTCCCGAACTATTTGCCGGCGAACGGTTCCCGGCGAACATAGCTTGTTCGTGTCCGCCATGGCGGGCGAACATATGCGATGTTCGCGTTCGCTCCTATACTTTATCATTGAGCAAACTTTGACCCTGTACCTCACAGTCAGCAAACACATTCCAGACAATCAGCATACCCTCCCTCCCAGGCCCTCACACCTCCTATCAAAAAGCAAGGACAGCATCCATCTTAGATTCATTCTGAAGCTGCAGTGTTAGTAGTTGTAATCACAATGCGATTAATATAACCTGTATTAATCGCATTGCGAATTTAACTTAGAGCTGGGTTCCTAACGGTTGTATTGCTAGAATATAACGAAGATTGAGAATATAGCGCTATATTCGTTATATTCGTCAATTCTAGCAATACAAACATTAGAAACTCAGATCTAAGTTGTAATCGCAATGCGATTACTATAACCTGTATTAATCTGTATCAAATCCAGTGCTGAGCCACGCCCCCTGCACTGATCACATGACGGTGACGTCACCCCAGGTCCTTCGGCTGTTCAACAGTTCGGGTTGGTGGAAGCCGCCCCTTATGGATTCCATATGCCGCGATAGTCCGTGGTAGTGGAATCCATAACGGGATGCGCGAGTTACCACAACCCAAACGCCGAACTTTTTTTTAAAGTTCGCTCATCTCTACTCACTAGTATTCCCCTCATAAGGTTTTGTGTCTTGTTTGCGAAACTGAACAAGCCGAATCCGACACTAAAAAGAATGTAACTCAATGGTGCTTGATCCGGTTTGTTCATTTTCAATTTAATACAACTGCATCTGAACTGTGGGAATTGCAGCCAGTTCTATTAAATTGTACTGAAGCGATTTCCCCAGGTTTTGAGAACCTGTGCCGGATCTCTGAAAGGAAAACACATATGTAAAAGTAGCCTTAATCTGCTAAAATTTTTCATTAAACCCTTATTATAGCCTCATGCAGCCCAGGGTCATTAACACATTCAAATCTAATGCAGGTTTATAAAATTTTCATATTTTATCACACTTTTTGAATGTTTACACTCCAATAACCAATTAAAACTGTCAGACTACCAGGATGCATATTAAAAAGGTAAATTGGATACTCTGGCATTGGTAATTTTTGGAAAATAAATGCATTTTAATCATAAAAGTTCTTGATAATGAATGTATCTGTGTTATTACATAACTTAAAACCATAGAGGTAGGTTGTCACTTTTAATATCACTCTTAAATGATGATGTTTTCTTGTTTCTTTGTCTAAGGTATCAGTAATAATAAGATGATAAAATCACAATTTTATTCAAATGAAAACAATATTTCCACGGTTCCTTTCAGATCACTGCTATATTGCTATATGATACCTCAACGGTTAAGACCTTGTGACCAATATTAAAATAGGTATCTTAATATAAAATAAAATAGCCATGTAGCATCTACTTTATAAAAGTACATATTGTTCTGAGTGCTAACTTAAATAAAGATGAGCGAACACTTGGATGTTCGGGTTCGAGAAGTTCGGCCGAACATCCCGAAAATGTTCGGGTTCGGGATCCGAACTCGACCCGAACTTTATCCCGAACCCGAACCCCATTGAAGTCAATGGGGACCCGAACTTTTGGGCACTAAAAAGGCTGTAAAATAGTCTAGGAAAGGGCTAGAGGGCTGCAAAAGGCAGCAAAATGTAGGTAAATGCCTTGCAAACAAATGTGGATAGGGAAATGAATTAAAATAAAATAAAATAAATAAAAATTATCCAATATAAATTGGAGAGAGGTCCCATAGCAGAGAATCGTGCGTCATATCACCCACCACTGGAGAAGGTTACTTTCAGTTATTTCGGCCCCAGCACCCAGACAGAGGAGAGAGGTACCACAGCAAGGAATTATGCATCATATCACCCACCACTGGAGAAGGCCACTTAGTTATTTCGGCCCCAGCACCCAGACAGAGGAGAGAGGTCCCACAGCAAGGAATAAGGCGTCATATCACCCACCACTGGAGAAGGCCACTTTCAGTTATTTCGGCCCCAGCACCCAGACAGAGGAGAGAGGTCCCACAGCAAGGAATCATGCGTCATATTACCCACCACTGGAGAAGGCCACTCAGTTATTTCGGCCCAGCACCCAGACAGAGGAGAGGTTCATTCAACTTTGGGTTGCACCGCAAGATCATGGTAAAGTTAAAAAAATGAGGATTCAATAAAGTGCCCCGGAGTACAATAATACATGGTTGAGGGGGAGGCAGTTATAAATATCTATTCTGCACAAGGGAGGCACAGGTCCTGTGGGATCCATGCCTGGTTCATTTTTATGAACGTCAGCTTGTCCACGTTGGCTGTGGACAGGCGGCTGCGTTTGTCAGTAATGACGCCCCCTGCCATGCTGAATACACGTTCAGACAAAATGATGGCCGCCGGGCAGGCCAGCACTTCCAAGGCATAAAATGCTAACTCTGGCCACGTGGACAATTTGGAGACCTAGAAGTTGAATGGGGCCGAACCATCAGTCAGTGCGTGGAGGGGTGTGCACACGTACTGTTCAACCATGTTAGTGAAATGCTGCCTCCTGCTAACACGTTTTGTATCAGGTGGTGGTGCAGTTAGCTGTGGCGTGGAGACAAAACTTTTCCACATTTCTGCCATGCTAACCCTGCCCTCAGAGGAGCTAGCCGTGACACTGCTGCGTTGGCGACCTCTTGCTCCTCCTCTGCCTTCGCCTTGGGCTTCCACCTGTTCCCCTGTGACATTTGGGAATGCTCTCAGGAGCGCATCTACCAGCGTGCGCTTGTACTCGCGCATCTTCCTATCACGCTCCAGTGCAGGAAGTAAGGTGGGCACATTGTCTTTGTACCGGGGATCCAGCAGGGTGGCAACCCAGTCATCCACACACGTTAAAATGTGGGCAACTCTGCTGTCGTTGCGCAGGCACTGCAGCATGTAGTCGCTCATGTGTGCCAGGCTCCCCAGAGGTAAGGAAAAGCTGTCCTCTGTGGGAGGCGTATCGTCATCGTCCTCCGTATTCCCCCAGCCACGCACCAGTGATGAGCCTGAGCTGTGTCGGGTGCCACCCTGCTGAGAACCTGCTTCATCCTCATCCTCCTCCACGTCCTCCTCATCCTCCTTGTCCTCCAGTAGTGGGCCCTGGCTGGCCACATTTGTACCTGGCCTCTGCTGTTGCAAAAAACCTCCCTCTGAGCCACTTCTAACAAACTGGCCTGAAAGTGCTAAAAATTACCCCCTCATCCTCCTCCTGGGCCACCTCCTCTTCCATCATCGTCCTAAACGTTTTCTCAAGGAGACATAGAAGTTGTATTGTAACGCTGATAACGGTGTCATCGCCACTGGCCATGTTGGTGGAATACTCGAAACAGCGCAACAGGGCACACAGGTCTCGCATGGAGGCCCAATCATTGGTGGTGAAGTGGTGCTGTTCCGCAGAGCGACTGACCCGTGTGTGCTGCAGCTGAAACTCCACTATAGCCTGCTGCTGCTTGCACAGTCTCTCCAGCATGTGCAAGGTGGAGTTCCACCTTGGTGGGCACGTCGCATATAAGGCAGTGAGCGGGAAGGTCGAAGTTACGCTGTAGCGCAGACAGGCGAGCAGCGGCAGGATGTGAACGCCGGAACGCTCGCACAGACAGACCGCACTTTATGCAGCAGCTCTGACATGTCGGGGTAGTTGTGAATGAACTTCTGCACCACCAAATTCAGCACATGCGCCAGGCAAGGGATGTGCGTCAAACCGGCTAGTCCCAGAGCTGCGACGAGATTTCGCCCATTATCGCACACCACGAGGCCGGGCTTGAGGCCCACCGGCAGAAACCACTCGTCGGTCTGTTGTTCAATACCCCGCCACAACTCCTGAAGGAGGCTACAGGAGGCAAAGAATGATGCCCTGCGATCCTTGGCGGTGGAAGGACATGCGCCAAGGAACTCTCCGCCTGGGGCCCAGCCGCCACTACATTTACCCAGTGTGCAGTTAGGGAGATATAGCGTCCCTGGCCGTGCTTACTGGTCCATCTGTGGTTAGGTGGACCTTGCCACAGATGGCGTTGCGCAGTACACACTTGATTTTATCGGATACTTGGTTGTGCAGGGAAGGCACGGCTGTCTTGGTGAAGTAGTGGCGGCTGGGAACAACATACTGTGGGACATCAATGGACATCAGCTGTTTGAAGCTGTCTGTGTCCACCAGCCTGAATGACAGCATTTCAAAGGCCAGTAGTTTAGAAATGCTGGCATTCAGGCCCAGGGCTCGAGGGTGGCTAGGTGGGAATTTACGCTTTCTCTCCAAGGTTTGTGAGATGGAGAGCTGAACGCTGCCGTGTGACATGGTAGAGATGCTTGGTGACGCAGGTGGTGTTGTCAGTGGCACATCCTCCTTTTGGTGGGCGGCAGGTGCCAACATTCCTCCCGAGACAGAGGATGAGGCTGAGGCAGAAGAGGGAGCAGGGGGAGCCAGAGTGAGTTCCTTGCTTTTAAGGTGTTTACTCCACTGCAGTTCATGCTTAGCATGTAGATGCCTGGTCATGCAGGTTGTGCTAAGGTTCAGAACGTTAACGCCTCGCTTCAGGCTCTGATGGCACAGCATGCAAACCACTCGGGTCTTGTCGTCAGCACATTGTTTAAAGAAGTGCCATGCCAGAGAACTCCTTGAAGCTGCCTTTGGGGTGCTCGGTCCCTGGTGGCGGTGGCCAGTAGCAGGCGAACTCTCTTGGCGGCGGCTGTTCTGCTTTTGCCCCCTGCTCCCTCTTTTGCTACGCTGTTGGCTCGGTCTCACCACTGCCTCTTCCTCTGAACTATGAAAGTCAGCGGCACGACCTTCATTCCATGTGGGGTCTAGGACCCCATCGTCCCCTGCATAGTCTTCCACACGGTCTTCCTCCATGACCTCCTGTTCGATCTGCACACGGCAGAAAGACGCAGCAGTTGGCACTTGTGTTTCGTCATCATCAGAGACGTGCGGACTGCGATGAGATGGTATTCCCATATCCTCATGATCAGGAAACATCAGAGGTTGTGCATCAGTGCATTCTATGTCTTCCACCACTAGGGAAAGGCTAGGTGGAATGCCTTGGGAAACCCTGCCAGCAGAGTCTTCAAACAGCATAAGAGACTGCTGCATAACTTGAGGCTCAGACAGTTTCCCTAATATGCATGGGGGTGATGTGACAGACTGATGGGCTTGGTTTTCAGGCGTCACCTGTGCGCTTTCTGCAGAAGACTGGGTAGGAGATAATGTTGTGAACGTGCTGGATCCACTGTCGGCCACCCAATTGACTAGCGCCTGTACCTGCTCAGGCCTTACCATCCTTAGAACGGCATTGGGCCCCACCAAATATCGCTGTAAATTCTGGCGGGTACTGGAACCTGAGGTAGTTGGTTCATTAGGACGTGTGGCTGTGGCAGAATGGCCACGTCCTCTCCCAGCACCAGAGGGTACACTAACACCACTACGACCGCGTCCGCGTCCCTTACTAGATGTTTTCCTCATTGTTACCGTTCACCAAGCACCACATTAAGAAAAAAAATATTTGGCCCAATGTATTGATTTCAAATTCAGGCCTTTTTTTACAGGCACCTAACACTATCTGCCTATTTATTTATGTAGCGTATTACACTAATCCAGGCACAGCAGTAACCACTGATTTAGGGGAATATCTCTTTTAGGGCTACTATTTAGGCCCTGGATGAAAGGTATCCTTTTATGGACAGATTTAAACTAGGCCTGCAACAGCTGGAACACCAGATTCAGGGTATTGCTATTTTGGAAATTGAATTTTACCCCAGAACAAAATATATAATTTGCAGGACACTATGAAACTTGGCCAGCCACAGCTGAAACCACTGATTTATGGTATTGCTATTTTGGCAATTGAATTTCACCCCAGAACAAAATATATGTTTTGGCGGACACTATTATAGTTTGCCAGCCACAGCTGTGACACCAGATTTATGGCATTGCTATTTTGGCAATTGAATTTCACCCCAGAACAAAATATATGTCTTGGCGGACACCATTATAGTTTGCCAGCCGGTGCTGGGACACCAGATTTAGGGGATTGCTATTTTGGCAGTTGGATTTCACCCCAAAACAAAATATACCCTGTTACGGACAGATTTAAACTAGGCCTGCAACAGCTGGAACACCAGATTCAGGGTATTGCTATTTTGAATTTCACCCCAGAACAAAATATATAATTTGCAGGACACTATGAAACTTGGCCAGCCACAGCTGAAACCACTGATTTATGGTATTGCTATTTTGGCAATTGAATTTCACCCCAGAACAAAATATATGTTTTGGCGGACACTATTATAGTTTGCCAGCCACAGCTGTGACACCAGCTTTATGGTATTGTTATTTTGGAAATTGAATTTCACCCCAGTACAAAATATATGTTTTGGCGGACACTATTATAGTTTGCTAGCCAGTGCTGGGACACCAGATTTAGGGGATTGCTATTTTGACAATTAAATTTCACCACAGAAAATAATCTATAGCACAACAAGTGCTGTGACTGAACAGCCGGATGAAGCGGTGAGTCCGCGAAACGGCCGTCGCTGTTTTCTGTGAATTTGCTGTCCATGTGAGTCCCCCTGTATATCGATTTGTTCTCTGCAATAAAGAAGACTTTGAAGGGATGGTGAGTGCGCCTATCTATTCTACTTGTTGTGCTATATTGCTTCTGTTGAGGCTAGCACCCCGGTCCCAGGACTGTCGGATGAGGCCGTAGTGGAGTCCTCACACGTGTTTTAAAGGCACAGGGCAGTGCCCTCGTTCATTCTTTTTGACTAGAAAATAATCTATCCTTTGCCAAACAGCAGTCAGTATTATACTTGGCTATCCAAAGCTGAAACACCAGATTTAGGGGATTGGTATTTTGGCAATTGTATTTAACCCCTTAATAAAATATCGAAATTGCTATCCTGAGTTTCTAGGGGTGACAATAAGCACAGCCAAGCCCCTGATGTAGGATATAGCAAAAAAAAAAACTAGTATTGATAGACTTGATGGCAGCTTGTTCTGGTGCACCACAAGTCACAAAATGGCTGCCGATCACCCCAGAAAATAAGTGTCAGAAAAAAGCTCTGTGCAGCCTAAAAACCAGTGAGCAAGTAACTAGCAGAAGTTCTATCATTCACAGCTGTAGATCGATCACTTCATTAGGTGCTTTTGCAGACTTTTCCCTGCCTAATCTCGCCCTCACAGCAGCTGCAACCTCTCCCTACACTAATCAGAGCAGTGTGATGTGCGGCGCTACGTGGCTCCAGCTTAAATAGAGGCTGGGTCACATGCTGCACTTGGCCAATCACAGCCATGTCATTAGTAGGCATGGCTGTGATGGGCTCTTAGGGCAAGAAGTAAAACGCTAGCTGATTGGCCCTTCAGAAAGCGGGAAGAAATCGCCAAACAACAAACCCGAACTTTTTTGAAAATGTTCGGGTTCGGGTCCTTGTCCCGAACACCCCAAAATTCAGTACGAACCCGAACTATTCTCGAACTGTTCACTCAACACTAAACTTAAATAATCATGGATGCAGTACATTGCCAATCAGCTGCTGCACAAGAAACAAGAAAGACAAGAATGTTATAGAAAGTACTTACCAAATAGAAATTAAATGCTCTAAACGTTGTTTGGCAGTATCATCATAACAGAATCCCCAGAAATGTCCAAAAATTGGCAGTACACCAAAAATAATATGCAGTGTGGGTAATACAAATAGGCAAGGGGATCGCTAGGAACTAGAACAATCAGTAACATGAGGCTTGAACAGGGGTGGGTTGACTATAGACTTTACAGAGAAATTTCCTGGTGGGCCGATACCTAGTGGGCCACCCTAGCCCCCCTCTCTGCTATTGGCTGGGTACATAATTAGTTCTCAGCGGTAATTAATGCTGTGATTTAGGCACTCATATACCCAGCCAGCAAACGCACTTGCCATCCTGAATTCAACTGCTGTGGCCCACACCTCACCTCCTAAGCATCCTGTTCCATATCTTAATAGGAGACAAGGAGGACAAAAAATTGTAGCTATTGATGGCCACCACAAAGGGGCAGTTTTTGGGACAGTATATTGTGCAGCACTATGGTATATGGTTCGGCTGGGATGGTATTTTACGCTATGGTATTGCTGACCCCACCTAGATGTGTTGCCCTACCTTCTGTCAATTTGAACCACTCTACAGCATGGGGGCGACTTTAGTTTTTTTTTCCAGGGCCACTTTAAGTTCCCAGTCCGCCCCTGGTCCTGAGGTATGTGTTTTGTCCCCACCAATCCCCAAAAATGTATAATGAAGAAAACATAGCTATAAGGGTACTGCAAGTGGCATAAACTCTGTCCAGTCCACACTTTTGCAGTATGAGCAATATGAATGATTTTACGAAAAAAAATCTGCAGCATAAATTGACCTGAAGAGCAGATTTTAATCCATAGCATGTAAATTTATGCTGAGGATCTCCATTGTGGATTTCTTCCTCTGCAATTCGAGAAATAAATCCACAACACATCCACTACAAATCCATATGTAACTTCTCCACTTTTCGCTTTGGATTTTGCTGCAGTTCTGCAGCAAAATTTGCAGCTGACTTTCCATTAAATATTATGTCCCGCATGGACGTACCCTAAACAACTTTTGAGATACCTGATAACTTTTTGAAAACATGGTAATTGCTGCCTCATTGCCTCAAACTTCAGAGTTGGCTGCCCTCCTTAGTGTGCTACACAGTAATAATGGCTCTTTAGTGGCACCTATAAGGGTCTATTACACCGCCCAATATTCAGGCAGTGCAAGCGCTGGTGAATGAACATATCCATTGGTGCTCATTTGTACTGGCTTGATTACACAGGCCGATGCAGACTTTGAATGAGGAAGGAGCTGCTAGAATTCATTACACCAGAAGCTGAACAGACATTCACTCCACTGAGAGTTCAGTTTTATGGAAGCAAAGAGGCCAAAATAGGTATTTAATACAGTTATAGATGTTCCTATTGTTAATAGAGTGATTAGAGCTATATATTGAACTGCTTATATGTGTTTACTTGCAGTTCCACCAAATAGCAATCTCCAAACTGTGGCCAAATTGCATAAAAGCATTTAAACTATACAAACTACGTACAGTCTGCAAACTGCTCATACCAGATCATATAGAGCAAGTAAACTATTTGTTAAGCCTCAGATGTATCTCTCAGAGAGATCATAAAGTGCTTAAATAACTTAAAGTGAAAGTACAGAAACTGAAAAGAGAAATATATCCACAATTTTATGTTGAATGACAAGATTGAACAGTTGAACCGCCATTTTGTGATACTTTAGTCAACACGTTTTTTGTACATGGACTGTCTGCTAAGGAGGCAGCAGTGTTATATATGAAGAAAAGTTGAAGTTAATAAAGAAGTTATTTCAAGCAATTGGTGTACTGCTTCCATAGAAGGCGCTAGAGGAATCAAAGAGTAATAGACAGTCTGGTTAGACTAGAAAAGTTGCGACAACAGTATAGAGCGAATAGAGAAATCAATTGTATATGCTAACTCCTAAGGGTAGAGTGGCATTAATTAAAAATTAGCTTTTAATGGCAATAGTTAAAAAGTGTGGAGATTAAACAAGTATATCAAAACACACATTAGACAATACAACCGACAATGGGTATCGGGTAGGACACCATCACTATGGTAGGTAGTTATGGGAACAATTCCTGCTACACCTCAGCTGAGGTGTGAGCAGTCTTACCCGAACCGGGATTGGAACCAGGGTAGATAGATGAAGGACCCTAGGTCTCTGCAATGGTTATCAATGTCGGGTATCCGGGATTCAGAACTCGGTGTCAGCAGCTTGTGGAATCCCAGGCGTCATCCGTATGGGGGTCACTTGTGATATGGCGGGGTCTGTAATATGGTAAGTAGGTCCTAAACCCTGGTCAACCCTAACAGTGAGGGGAGGGGGCTATTTTACTACTACCTATCTATACAGAGCACCCGTCCCGAAAGGGGCGACCCCGTTCGCATGCCTGTCCCTAGACTCGGTCCTTTCCCTGGTTCTCAATTCTAAAATTAATTGCTGTGCTGGAATTTGGCAAAGTGTCCCAACGTGGCACATTTCTGTCACAGTCGACTCTTCAGGGGACAATTAGTCAAAGTGTGCAAGCACTGCTAGACCACTCCAAGAGGTCATTACAAAAAGGGGGTAACGGGAGGTGGCCTCTCTAGTGAGAGATGGCACACCAGTCAGGAGATGATAATCCTGCGTTTGGTCTGGTATTCAGAGATGCCCCTGTTATAAAAAGGAGGGGGATCTTCCCAAAAGTTAGACTATTAAGATACAGATAGTGCCCTATGGTTGGGGGAGCCTACCTACCAGCCGCGCTGCAGTGTTTGGTCTCGATTATAAATAATGCGGTCAATAAGTCATGCCTCCCTATTCAAACGCCGTTCTCTTCGCGCGCGTGACCGTCGCATGACGTCAGACACCGGCATTGCGATCACGTGAGGAGGGCAGTCAATAATGATGTAGAGGGAGTGTTCGCAAGGTACTGTTGCCTGGAGACCGCAAAGCGTCCAGGAAAAAGAGAAACTACACGTCTGATGTAGCACGTGCAAAGTAACACTAACTATGGTAGTGATATAAATTATGGGCATTACGTGGCAGAATCTAGCGGTGGTATAATTGCTGCGATGGTTTAAAACTCAAAACTATTGCATCATAATGTCAGCAATTATACCACCTCTAGATTCTGTCACGTAATGCCCATAATTCATATCACTACCATAGTTAGTGTTACTTTGCACGCGCTACATCAGACGCGTCGTTTCTCTGCTTCCTGGACGCTTTGCACCGGTCACGTGCATGAAGAGAACGGCGTTTGAACAGGAAGGCGCGACTTATTGACCGCATTATTTATAATCGAGACCAAACACTGCAGCGCGGCTAGTAGGTAGGCTCCCCCAACCATAGGGGCTATCTGTATCTTAATAGTCCAACTTTTGGGAAGATCCCCCTCCTTTTTATAACAGGGGCATCTCTGAATATCAGACCAAACGCAGGATTATCATCTCCTGACTGGTGTGCCATCTCTCACTAGAGAGGCCACCTCCCGTTACCCCCTTTTTGTAATGACCACTCCAATCCTCTTGGAGTGGTCTAGCAGTGCTTGCACACTTTGACTAATTGTCCCCTGAAGAGTCGACTGTGACAGAAACGTGCCACGTCGGGACACTTCGCCAAATTCCAGCACAGCAATTAATTTTAGAATTGAAAACCAGGGAAAGGACCGGGTCTAGGGACAGGCATCCGAACAGGGTTGCTCTGTATAGATAGGTAGTAGTAAAATAGTCCCCCTCCCCTCACTGTTAGGGTTGACCAGGGTTTAGGACCTACTTACCATATTACAGACCCCGCCATATCACAAGTGACCGCCATACGGATGCCACCTGGGATTCCACAAGCCGCTGGCACAGAGTTCTGAATCCCGGATACCCGACATTGATAACCATTGCAGAGACCTGGGGTCCTTCATCTATCCACCCTGGTTCCAATCCCGGGGTTCAGGTAAGACTGCTCACACCTCAGCGGAGGTGTAGCAGGAATTGTTCCCTTAACTACCTACCATAGTAAGGGTGTCCTACCCAATACCCATTGTCGGTTGTATTGTCTATTGTGTTTTGATATACTTGTTTAATCTCCACACTTTTTAACTATCACTATTAAAAGCTAATTTTTAATTAATGCCACTCTACCCTTAGGGGTTAGCATATACAGTCATGTGAAAAAATTAGGACACCCTTTGAAAGCATGTGGTTTTTTGTAACATTTTTAATAAATGGTTATTTCATCTCCGTTTCAACAATACAGAGAGATTAAAGTAATCCGACTAAACAAAGAAAACTGAAGAAAAGTCTTTTCAAGATCTTCTGTAAATGTCATTCTACAAAAATGCCTATTCTAACTGAGGAAAAAGATAGGACACCCTTGCCCCTAATAGCGAGTGTTACCTCCTTTGGCTGAAATAACTGCAGTGAGACGGTTCTTGTAGCCATCTACCAGTCTTCGACATCGGTCTGAGGAAATTTTACCCCACTCCTCAATGCAGAACTTTTTCAGCTGTGAGATGTTTGAGGGGTTTCTTGCACGTACAGCCCTTTTCAAGTCACCCCACAGCATCTCAATGGGATTCAAATCTGGACTTTGACTTGGCCATTCCAGGACTCTCCATTTCTTCTTTTTCAGCCAATCTTTGGTTGATTTACTAGTATGTTTTGGGTCATTGTCATGTTGCATGGTCCAGTTCCGCTTCAGCTTTAATTTTTCTAACTGATGGTCTCACATGTTCTTCAAGCACCTTCTGATACACAGTAGAATTCATCGTGGATTCTATGATGGTGAGCTGACCAGGTCCTGCTGCAGCAAAGCAGCCCCAAACCATGACACTTCCACCTCCATGCTTCACAGTTGGTATGAGGTTCTTTTCTTGGAATGCTGTGTTTGGTTTACGCCAAACATGTCCTCTGCTGTTGTGTCCAAATAATTCAATTTTGGACTCATCTGTCCAAAGAACATTATTCCAGAAGTCCTGGTCTTTGTCAACTTTATCTCTGGCAAATGTCAGTCTGGCCTCGATGTTTCTCTTGGAAAGCAAAGGTTTCCTCCTTGCACACCTCCCATGCAAGTTAAACTTGTACAGTCTCTTTCTGATTGTAGAGGCATGTACTTCTACATCAACAGTAGCCAGAGCCTGCTGTAGTTCTCGAGATGACACTTTAGGGTTTTTGGAGACCTCTTTTAGCATCTTGCGGTCTGCTCTTGGGGTGAACTTGCTGGGGCGACCAGTCCTGGGCATGTTGGCAGTTGTTTTGAAAGCCCTCCACTTGTAGACTATCTTCCGGACAGTGGAATGGCTGATTTCAAAATCTTTTGAGATCTTTTTAAATCCCTTCCCAGACTCATAGGCTGCTACAATCTTTTTCTGAAGTCCTCTGACAGCTCTTTTGCTCTCACCATGGTGCTCACTCTCACTTCAACAGTCAGGAGCACACCAAACTAAATGTCTGAGGTTTAAATAGGGCAAGCCTCATTCAACATGCAGAGTAACGATCTACTAATTATGTGCACCTGGTGTGATATACCTGTGTGAGATCTGAGCCAATTTAAGAGGGAATACATGTGAGGGTGTCCTATCTTTTTCCTCAGTTAGAATAGGCATTTTTGTAGAATGACATTTACAGAAGATCTTGAAAAGACTTTTCTTCAGTTTTCTTTGTTTAGTTGGATTACTTTAATCTCTCTGTATTGTTGAAACGGAGATGAAATAACCATTTATTAAAAATGTTACAAAAAACCACATGCTTTCAAAGGGTGTCCTAATTTTTTCACATGACTGTACATTAGACTAGAAAAGTCAGAGATATCAAAATTCCTCTAATGCCACAGCACAAAAGGCACTTCAGAGTGCTGCACCTGCCACACAAACATATGAATGCTTGTTCCCAAAAAGTTGCCCAAAGATTGTGTGGTCTAATAGGTCCTATTGTAGTTATGCCTCCATTTGTGTCCACACTGTATCATTGCTCCCACACACAAATTGTGCCCTATACAAAGTACCAGTACACACTTGGTTCCTGCATAATAATAGTTATCCACACATAAGTGCCCCCCAGAGTATTGGTGCCAACTTAGTGGTTTCCACCATGTCATCACACCCCTTTAGTGTGATAGGGTGGACAGATAGATTACCACTGTTGTAGATGGATAAGGAACCACTGCTGGGAATGACGATTCCTGGCTGGCTTTCCTAATTAGGGCCCTCTGGACATAACTTTGGGGAACCAGAAATGTCACACCCACTACTGCTTGGTTTTACCCACTATCCATAAAACAGGATTCATTTTTTTTGTTATGTTGATATGTACTGGAAGGGAGTTTGTTAATAAGTCCTTTTTGAGTTTATAAGAATGGCCAAATCGGTTATTGTTATCCAAAACCAGGAGGGAGACAAAAACAGAGATCTTATGCATGTATTTCCAATATACATTATCTTGTTGGAGGATCCACACCTAGTCTTAAGAGCCCTTTACACGGGACGATTATCTAGAAGATTTTCAGGAAGGAAGCGTTCCTTCCCGAAATGAATAATGGAATGCCTTTAAAGTGTTGAATGCCACATGGCTAGAAATGTCTGACATCGGTTGGAAGAGCATGACCAAGACTTCCAAGTACTAACCTGGCTCCTTATTTCCCGGACTCGAACACAATTGAGCATCTATGTGACCAACTTCATTGTTATGTCCACCCTATGGATCGTCCCCACACACCCTCTAGCAGATGTGGGATGCACTGCAGTCAACATGGCTCCAGTTACCTGTGACAACCTACCAGGACCATACTGAGTGACTCCCAGCTTGTCTAGCTGCTGCCCGTGCTGCACACACTGGTTACTGGATATTAGCTGGTGATCATAATAATGTGACTGCATTGTGTAGAAGTTTATGCCATGCCTAAAGAGTGGATTAATAAATCAGCAAGGTTAAAGATTCTTCTAAGCCTTTGGGATTTAGAAAAACCACCTGACTAAATTATTTAAACTTCACTGAAAGGATGGATGAGCCCAAACTGACTAAAATTCTGTCATGGGACTTCTGAAAAATAACAGACTTAACTTACAATAATACTGAGTAAAACTGAATAGCATGAAAGAGTGGAATCACATGTTCCAACGCAGCAGTTCCAAATATCTCCCAATAAGATAAAAGGGGTAATAAGGCCATATTCACATATCCGTGATGACATCTGTGACAAGATAGTCAGTGGTTCATCCGTGAAGAATCTGTGTTTGCTCCTGGTCATCTGTATTCCACACACACAATGTTACATTGAAAATTAATTTCCAGAGCATCTTCTAGCAACGATCTGTGAAACATAGACGAAACACAGATGCCACCCATGTTGTGTCAGTGTTTTTCAGGGACCCATAGACTATAATGTGAAGGATTTGTACACATGAACAAAATTAGGGTAGTGGTACATCACAGATGTGAAAATACACACATTAAAATCAGTGGGCATATGTGTTGTCCATGGAGAACATGTTGATTACCTGTTACTTGCACTGATACAACAGTATTGTATAGGAAGTGCCAGACGCATGTCTCCTTCCCGCTGCTCTTTTTCCCCTTCCCCTTAAACATTTTCCCAAAATACAGAGAAACTTCAGCTGCACCTCCCTCCTCCCCGTCTACGTTACCAGTTGATACTTATCATTTCAGGGGAGACCGAGGAGGTTTGTGAAAATTTGCAGAGGTCTGCATGCAAGGAACAAGGTATTATATCATTTAACTCCTACAGGACCGCCTAACGCAGGGATGCGTCCTGCGGGCGGTCCTGTTGTTCTGAGACGACGCATCATCTCGCGAGAGCCGAGACTTCCTGTGAACACGTGCGCGTTCACAGTGAAGCGCGTCTCAGGAGTTCTGCTACAGCCTGCCAGCGATGATCCATCGCTGGCAGGCTGTAGATGCGAATTAAATCGCATCAAAGAGCTATATCAGACGCTGTTTTGTGAACAGCGTCTGATATAACTGCTACCTGGTCCTCTGGTGGTCCCATTTGCTGGGATCGACCACCAGAGACACAGGTAACTATGTAAAGTTGCACCAAACACTACACTGACCCCCCCCCCACCCATTAACCCCTTGTTAACCCCTTGATCACCCCTTCTAGACCCCCTGATCACCCCCCTGTCATTGATCACACCCCTTGTAAGGCTCCATTCAGACATCCATATGTGTTTTGCGGATCCGTGGATTCACGGATCCGCAGATCCTCAAAACACGGACACCGGCAATGTGCTTTCCGCATTTTGCAGATCCGCACATTGCCAGAACTATATAGAAAATGCTTTTTCTTGTCCGCAATTGCAGACAAGAATAGGACATGTTCTATATTTTTGCGGAACGGAAGTGCAGACCCGGAAGCACGGATCCGTAATTCCGGATCCGAGCGGGACAAAGTCTGTCCCCATAGAAATGAATGGGTCCACAATTCCGTTCCGCAAACAGAATTTCGGACGTGTGAATGGGGCATAAGGGTCCCCTATCACCGCCAGTTAGTTAGCTACTTGTTAGGTAGCTAGTGCCCAGCCCACCGCACAGCAGTCACTGATTTTGGCAGAGATTTTTTCATCCACATTGACCGATGCGAATGAAAAAATCTGTGCCGTTCATTTTTTTTTTTTTTTAAGCGCAGAGGCTGAACGGAAAAAAAAAATCTCATTACCCGTATGCTCAATATAAGGAGAATCGCAGATACTCCTAATGCTGGCCATACGTGTAATGATTGCGGAGACCTTCAAATGCCAGGGCAGTATAAATACCCCACATGTGACCCCATTTTGGAAAGAAGACACCCCAAGGTATTCGCTGAGGGGCATAATGAGTCCATGAAAAATTAAACTTTTTGTCAAAAGTTAGCAGAAATGGAGACTTTGTGAGAAAAAACAATAAAAAATCAATTTCCACTAACTTGTTCCAAAAAAAAAAATCTTCTATGAACTCGCCATGCCCCTCATGGAATACCTTGGGGTGTCTTCTTTCCAAAATGGGGTCACATGTGGGGTATTTATACTGCCCTGGCATTTTAGGGGCCCTAAAGTGTGAGAAGAAAAATGCGTAAAAATGCCCTCCTAAGAGGTACTCATTGGAATTTGGGCCCCTTTGCGCATCTTGGCTGCAAAAAAGTGTCACACATGTTATATCGCCGTACTCAGGAGAAGTAGGGCAATGTGTTTTGGGGTGGATTTTTACATATACCCATGCTGGGTGAGAGAAATATCTCTGTAAATTGACAACTTTGAATAAAAAAAATGTAAAAAGTTGTCGTTTACAGCAATATTTCTCTCACCCAGCATGGCTATATGTAAAAATACACCCCAAAACACATTGCCCTACTTCTCCTGAGTACGGCGATACCACATGAGTGACACTTTTTTGCAGCCAAGATGCGCAAAGGGGCCCTAAAACCAATGAGTACCTTTAGGATTTCACAGGGCATTTTTACGCATTTGGATTCTCACGCTTTAGGGCCCCTAAAATGCCAGGTCAGTATAAATACCCCACAAGTGACCCCATTTTGGAAAGAAGACACCCCAAGGTATTCTGTGAGGGGCATGGCGAGTTCACAAAATTTTATTTTTTGGCACAAGTTAGCGGAAATTGATATTTTTATTTTGTTTTTTACAAAGTCTCATATTCCACTAACTTGTGACAAAAAATAAAATTTTACATGAACTCACCATACCCCTCAAGGAATACCTTGGGGTGTCTTCTTTCCAAAATGGGGTCACATGTGGGGTATTTATACTTTCCTGGCATTTTAGGGGCCCCTAAAGCGTGAGAAGAAGTCTGGAATCCAGACTGCAAAAAAGTGGCACACATGTGGTATCGCCGTACTCAGGAGAAGTAGGGCAATGTGTTTTGGGGTGTATTTTTATATATACCCATGCTGAGTGTGAGAAATATCTCACAGATATTTCTCTCACCCAACATGGGTATATGTAAAAATACACCCCAAAACACATTGCCCCACTTCTCCTGAGTACGGCGATACCGCATAAGTGACACTTTTTTGCAGCCTGGGTGCGCAAAGGGGCCCAAATTCCAACGAGTACCTTTAGGTTTTACATGGCGGCTCACAATTTAGCCCCGCCCAAAATGCCAGAACAGTAAACACACCCCACAAATGACCCCATTTCGGAAAGTAGACACCCCAAGGTATTTACTGAGGGGCATAGTGAGTCCAACTGAGATTTTTATTTTATTTTTGCCAGAAGTTAGCAGAAATTGAAACTTTTTTTTTTTTTTTTTTCTCAGAAAGTGTCATTTTCCGCTAACTTGTGAAAAAAAAATGAAATGATACATGAACTCACCATGCCCCTCCGCGAATACTTTGGGGTGTCTTCTTTCTAAAATGGTGTCATTTGGGGGGTATTTATACTATCCTGGCATTCTAGCACCTGAAGAAACATGACAGATGCTCAGAAAGTCAGAGCTGCTTCAAAATGCCGAAATTCACATTTTTGCACCATAGTTTCTAAACGCTATAACTTTTACCCAAACCAATAAATATACACTTAGTGGACTTTTTTTTTTTATCAAAGACATGTAGAACAATAAATTTTGTGAAAAATTTATATAGAAATGTAGTTTTTTTTTTTTAAATTTACAACAGAAAGTGAAAAATGTCATTTTTTTGCAAAAATGTCGTTAAATTTGTATTAATGGCAAAAAAAGTAAAAATGTCAGCAACAATGAAATACCACCAAATGAAAGCTCTATTAGTGAGAAGAAAAGGAGATAAAATTAATTTGGGTGGTAAGTTGTATGACGGAGCAATAAACGGGTAAAGTAGTGTAGTGCAGAATTGTAAAAAGTGGCCCGGTCATTAAGGGTGTTTAAGCTAGGGGGGCTGAAGTGGTTAAATTCTAACAGTTTTTGATGTTTACATTAATTGTTGATTAAGTTATTACAACAGTGTTATGTGGTGAGAGATTTGTTTCAGGAAGATGGAGCACTGGACTCCTACAACAATATCTTTATAAGTGTGCTCAGGGGCGTAGCTTACGGCTCATGGGCCCTGGTGCAATAGTTCAGCTTGGGCCCGATCTTCCCTCAGTGCTTTGTGTGTCTTCTTATGCGGCAAAAGGGTCTTTGGGCCCCCTCAGGCTCCTGGGCCCGGTAGCGACTGCTTCCTCTGCACCCCCTATAGCTACGCCCATGAGTGTGCTCATTCCACAGTGTTTGTTGTGCTACATTTTAATTCTGATGACCAGAAACTGTTGCAAGACAGAGATTACTGATCAATTATTACTAAGCTATAATGAATGCTTATGACCTGTCAGGGGTTTAGAAATAAGGGCTACAGATCCATCTGAAACAGCAGTTCTTTAACGGATTCAATGTGAAACAGGGAGCCCGGTGATAACCAAATGCACTGAAACTGAGGCTGTAGAAAAAAAACTGTTCAAAATTTTTAAGAATGACCAATTGAAAATTTCTAGCCCAAAATGTGTAAAATGCAATAATAATAAAAAAAAAAAGTTTCTCCAAAGGTGTCCATAGCCTTTAAAGGAATTCTCCAGGAATTAAAAAAAATGAAAATACTTAAATATCACTTTATTATAAATATATTCCCCATAGCTTTCATTAAATGTAATAGCTTGTTTTGTCTAGGGAGCAATCATTGGGAGAAATAAAATGGCTGCTATCCTATTAGTACACACAAAACCTGTCCTAATCACACAGCAGGACAAGTTACTTCACAGCACTGAGCTAAGAGCTGCCTCATCCTCCTCTCTGCTCTGCTTGTCAGGGGTTATGATCCTGAATACAGTTTAATATGATCTTCAGCAGAATCTCTGTGGGAATGGAGTTCATGTGGAGACATGAAGTACAGAGAGGACGGAGAGGAAAGACTGTGTCAATGTGTTGCTGTGGTAATAGAGACTGTATAAAATTGATGCTGCTCATTAGCCACATACCCATGTCTCCTCATAAACTCCATTCCAACAGAGATTCAGCTGAAGATCATATTAAACTGTATTCAGGATCATAATACCTGACAATTAGGAGAGGAGTAATATTTAAGTTTTTTCATTTTCTTAATAAAGTTGGTTCTTCTGACCAATTATTAGTGAAGACAAGCAGGGGACTTGTGGCAGGTTATTCTTAAAACTCCATTGGAAACTTGTAAGAAATGTGTTCCATACAAAAAATAGGATAGAATCAGTGCATAAGACTGAACAGCTTGGTATACAAGTTTCAAAACCTGTGTACTAATTAAAGGGAATTTAGAATTTTGGTTTATAGAACTAGATTGATAGATATTAAATCTTAAGTACTGGTCACCTTTGCAGACATATCCGTGTAAATACGTGTATTCCTTAGGAAATAACAATTCCGAACACATTTTCCTAGATCTCTACATTGTGCCATTCCACTGTTCTTCCTTGAAAATCATGTGTTACCAGCTCGGGGTGGTGGTGTTACATTTTTCACACTGTCTAATCAGAATTGAGACAGTTGTCAGTAGATGTGTAGGTGAAATAACAGGAATAGCACAACACAGAATGGCTACCTTATGTGGAATATAAGTACTTATTAAAACAGACATGTCAGAATAGCCGATAGCTCCTAAGTGGTAGAGGGGCTTTTGAGCCCCAATAATTTATTTTCTTTTAGTCAGAGTGTCAGGGTTGAAGCAAGTATCTCCATGTCCATAGACAAAGGCTCACATTTACTAAGGTGAGTGCACCTATACTTTGCTGTAAACTGTGCCAAAATGTGGTGCAATTTGGCACTTTTGGCTATGTTTGGTGCATCTAGCTTTAGAGAAAACTTCTGCGCCTAACTCATCAAGAAGCAGGAATTATCATGAAAGTGGCATGACTTAGCAGGAAAGGGAGTTTGCTCTAAAATGCAAAATTTCTGGCATAAAAATCTGTTGAAAAGTAAGCAAACCAATAGGCATTATAGTGTCAAAGTTAGACCGATGTCTAATCATGCATCAAATTTATTATTCAGCATGCCATTGTGATAAATTTTGCACACATCTAGATAGCCTGTCTAAGTTTACACCAAAGTCTACACCAAATTTAGTATTGACCAAAGCCATTAGTTACTTGATGGCTTTTTTAATCTTTGCAGCCTTTTATGCAATAGATTTATTATACTACATCAAATACAAAGCCTGGTGACTCCTGATATACATGGTCTAAAAAAACACTAACTAGCAAAGCATAGGTTTGACATGAATGGATAAAGATAGAAACATGTTAGCCCAAAGTCAGACATCCTATTAAGTCCGGGCTGAAAAAAAAAAAATGTAACTTTTGGTAGCTACTGCAATAGTTAAAGGGGGTTTTCTATGTTGTACTTAAAAAACCTCTTTGAGCTAAGAGAGGTCAGTCCGAGCAGTATTTACCCTTCCATCATTCTTCCGATTACATGATCCTGGCTGGGATCATGTGACCGTCCAGCTGCCTGTGGGCTCTTCCTCTGATATTGCCAGCAGATGAGCCCACAGCCAGTCAGTGACACCAGCCAGGATTGCAGAAGAGATGGAAGGGTGATTACTGCACTTCTGTCTCCAGAATGGGGCCCCTGAAGTGAAGAAGAGCACACTGTGCATGCACTGTATGCTCTCCATTCACTGCTAAGGGAGTTCTGAAAACAGCCGAGCAAGAGTTCTAGGCTGTTTCCAGAAGTCCCATAGCAGTGAATGGAGAGCAAGCTGCGCGTAAGCCGACAGCTCTCTATTCACCGCTATGGGACTGCTGGAAATAGACAAGCCATCGCTCAGCTACTTTCAAAACGAACATAGCAGACACCAGAGGGTGGCCTCGCATGCGTTGCTGTTCTCCCTCACTTCAGAAAAGCAGGTGCCAGAGGTAAGACCCATACCTATCTGACACTGATTACATATCCCATCGATATGCCATCAATGTCCTTTTAACCTTTCTGCATGCGGCACTGGCACTCTACATGTAAGGGTATACAGTTCTGCCGTGCAGAGGCAATGCATTCTTTCAGGTGGGGCTTGCTCCTAAACCAGGCTGTCCCTTACAGTGTCAGGTAAAAATAATCTGTTCACTGCAATAAAACAGAATATTCTGGGGAGGATTCATGTGTTCTACATAATCTACCGGGGAGGGTAATACTTCTTTCCTGTCTGCTACACAGTCTTCTAAAAAGAAATGGATATGAGCATTTCCCCATACAAAACAATTTTTTTTATCATTGCATTTTACTCATTTTAGGCTAAAAGCATTTTTTCAATTCGTCTTAATAAAAAAACTTAAGCATTTTTTGTGATACATGGGGTTAAAAGTCAGTCTATTTGCAGACTGTTGCTCCTGAGTTTTTTCAGATGATGGCTAATGGGAAGAATTATCGCTAATCTCCTGACTTCATAAACAAGCATTCAAAACATATTCTTATCAGTCTCATAGGAGTTTAGCTATAGGCTAGGGCTACATAGTGACAATAAGTCATGCAACTACACTGCGACATGTGTTGCACTACATTTTTTTATAATGATAGTCAATACATGCTGTGACTGCGACATGACAGTTGCATAAAAATCCAACTTGGTTGGATTTTTGCGACTATTGTGACCAGTCGTGACATGTCACTGTGTCACACCATTGACTGTAACATTATAAAAATGTCACACAATACTTCTACGACAAAAAGTCGTGAGACACGTCACCATGTAGCCCTAGCCTTATGTGTTTATGAGGTCAGGGGATCAGAGATGAGACCCTAAATGTGTCCATAACCTTTATTAACATACCAGTTATAATTTCAGGCATGCATGTGGTTTTAGGAATAATATGAAAATGATGTGGCTCAGAATACAGTGAAAATGTAACGTGGGGCAGATTTGTTTGTGACTGTCCAATTCATCTGAAGTAGACATGCAAAATTTCCCATGCTTACAGCCCTTTTAATCCCATTTAGATAAATGGAATGGATTTCAGTGGCAAAAATTCCTGCAACAAATCTTCTGCTTGTGAACGCACCCTAAAAGAACCGTATGTTAAATGTAAGTATAAGAAGCTGCTAATGGAGAGTGAACGTATACTGAAGAATCAGCAAAAGTTAATTTACTTCCAACAGCAGGAAAACTGTTAGCAAACATATTATTTTAAAATAAAGTTTGATGACACACAGCAAGTACTGAAGAAGCTAGATGCTGTCACTTTAAGAAATTCATATTTAAGGACTCAAAGCTATGAAACAATACTTTGTAAGTTAAATATTAACTACAAATATGTGCACATAGACAGTATTACTTGTTAGATATACGGTATACTTGGACCTATTAGGAAACATAGCCTGAGGGACTGCTGCACTATACATTTCCTACAAGGAATAGTATTAAAAAAAAGAATTTAATATCATACACTATATCCACTGTAGTTAGTATTTGATGGTGCAAATTGAAAATGTCAAGGTAAATAAGATATGATGGGACACATACACAGTCTAAGGGTATGAGACATATAATGGAGTATAAAGCAAATGCTATGGTAGCATTCAACCTCACCCAATTTCTAGCTAGAAAGAGAAACAACTGAGCCCAGTGTAGTATAATAGAAAGCATAACAGAAATAACAGAAACTAGGAGTACTCACTTGGGTTTTGTTGTGTAAAATTCCATCATAGCTTCCTCTGCGTCCCTTGTTCCTAGGGTGTGACATCGCAAGTCCAAGTCGGTAAGGAGCTTGCTTTACAAACACATGCCTAAGCTGAAACTGAATAGCTGAGCCACTTGACTAACCATTACAATCCTATATACAAACCCACATAGGAGGGGCTATGCTCTGGTCTGATGGTCAGAGCCTTGAACAGCTGAGACCGAGATGAAGCATCCCTCTAGTACTCCTGATAATACACTTCTCAAACAAATTAAGGTAACACTTAAATCGCACATCGGTTCTCAATGAATGAAATATTAAAGTTGAAAATCTTCACTGATATAAATTGTGTCATTTGTTGAGCACTAAATAAAGTGTCAATGGAAACCATAATCATCAACCATTTGAGGGATGGATTCCAAATTACCCCGAAAAGCAAACAATTCAAATCACAGGCAAATCCAATTTGCATGCATTTCATCACAGCATAATGAGTAGTGTGTATGGCCCTCACATGCCTGTATGCACTTCCGACATTTGCCATGCGGATGGTTTCCTGGAGGATATCCTCCCAGACTTTGAACAGGGCACCAATGAGCTCCCTGACAGTCTGTGGTACTACTTGGCACCTCACAGAATGTCCCAGAAGACTGGGGAATGTAAGAACAAATCATTGGCTTCAATACCTTCATCATTCATCAACTGCATATACACTCTGGCCTCTTGGGTTTCGGTACTGTCCTGCACCAAGAGGAACCCAATGCCTGCTGTACCAATGTAGGGTCTGACAATGGCTCTGAGAATTCCATCCTGGCACCAGAAGTCAGGGTACTGTTGGTTATCACATGAAGGTTTATATGAGCCTCCAAGAATATGCCTCCCTAGACCGTCATTGACCCGCCACCAAATCAGTAATGCTGGATGATGTTGCAGGCAGCATAACATTCACCATCTTCAGACACCAATAGTGGAGCTGCTAATTCTCGTGTTCTTTGTCATATGCCAATCAAGCTGTTTGGTGCTGGACTGTGAGCACAGAACATCAGACCCTCATGCCACCCTTACAGACCAGTAGTCTGCTGAAGGTCATTTTGTAGGGCTCTGTCCAGTGTTTCTTTAGTTCTTCTTCAGATACTGGTCCTGATGCCCTTCTACAGGCCTGTTTAGCATTCTTCGTGTAATAGCCCATTTTGCCCATTTTTTTTTCTTTTCCCATTTTTCTTGGACAATTCATCTGCCAGGATGATAGGCAGTAGCCTCCTGTTAACTAGAATAATTTTGTCAGTCACAAAATCTGTTCTACAGTCAGTGTCGTAACTAGAGTACTATGGGCTACAGAGCAAACTTTGCCCAATGCCCCACCATGTATTATACAGTACACAACAATATTTTGCTTCCCTTCATCTCTCCAATTCCCCTTCATGTACGATTCTTTTACATCTGGATTGTGCTGCAGATTTCACTCTATATTTTGAAAGGAATAGTTCAGCAGTGAAAATCTGCATCTTTTTTTTGCGACAAAGTTGGGAGTGGGGGGGGGGAGGGGGTTTTATAAGTACTACTCCAGTTTTCTGGAGTAGAACATCAAAAATTTGGGAGCAAGTCCAGTTTTGCCAGAAAGTGTGCAGTTTTCGGACATCCATGCCTCTTAATAATTCTGATGCACCATTTGGCACTGAGTTCTCTATAATTACCCCAGAATATCACAATATCACTAGAATAAGCAGAACCTAACTATGAACAATATTTTTCATGGGATAACCCCTTTAAAAGAATTTCAGAAATGTAACCATTACAGATTTATTGAATTACCTCTGCTCCATGTCCCTTTGTTGTTTATAAAAGCTGTTGCCATTGGTAAACCCACCCATGGCACTGCCATTTGGTGATTGTAGAAATCTTTTTCTATCCTCTCTGAAATGTTTGGTGCATGCTTGCCCCTCTGCACATCTACAAAAGCTGTACTTCTTTCTATTACTGCACATATCGAAGTGTGTCATCATATCAGTATTATGCATAGTCCGCCAAAAGTTTAGAGATCCAGAGCAGAAATTGGCAACTCACATGGGAGATTCGGCTTTACCAATTTTATACTAAACATTCTCTTTAGAGCATGCAGGGCCATCCAGATATATTCATACTTGCCTCCTTTTTATCAGCATTTTTAGTGACACCTTACTTATTTTATATGTAGTCCACACATAAGTACAGGCTACACCCTCACAATGGCAAATTGTCTCAAGAACAGTGCCAGTAGACCACCTATAAAATATAGTGCCAGCAAAGTGCCCCCGATAAACAGCATCACCAGGATGTTCCAAAGAAACCACTTCAACGAAGTGCTTCCCTTCAAATGGCCATATAATTGAAAAGTGAAATTCTGACTGCCTGCAGCTACCACAGGGGGATCTGACTTCATGCAAATTTACAGAGCCCCCATTAACCCCTTCAGGACACAGCCATTTTTCACCTTCCTGACAGAGCCTATTTTTGCAAATCTGACGTGTGTCATGTTATGTGGTAATAACTTTGGAATGCTTATCCAAGTGATTCTGATATTGCTTGTTTTACCTTTATTTATAAAAAATCTAAAATTTACAGAAAATGTGCTATTTTCTAAATTTGAATTTCTCTGCTTTTAAGACAGATAGTAATACCTCATAAAATAGTTATTAATTAACATTCACCACAAGTCTACTTTATGTTTGCATCACATTGTAAAATTCATTTAAATTTTTTTAGGATGTTAGAAGGCTTAGATTTTTAGAAGCAAATTTTACAATTTTTAAGGAAATTTCCAAAATCCACTATTTTATGGACCAAACAGTTTTGAAGTCACTTTGTGGGGCTTTATGTAGTAGAAACCACCCATAAATTACCCAATTTTAGAAACTGCACCCCTCAAGTTATTCAAATGTTGTTAACCCTGTACATGTTTCTTAAGAATTAAAGAAAAATGGAGGTGAAATTTCAAACTTTCACCTTTTTTACATTTTCAATCGATTTTTTCCTGTAAGACAGCAAGGGTTAACAGACAAACAAACCTCAATATTTATTACCCTGATTCTGTGGTTTACAGAACCACCCCATATGTGGTCATAAACTGCTGTATGGGCACACCGCAGGGCCCAGAAGGAAAGGAGAGACATATTGTTTTTGGAGGGCAGATTTTGTTGGAATGGTTTTTAGGTGTCATGTTACATTTGAAGGCACACTAAGGAACCCCTAAAGTGGAAACCCCCAAAAACTGACCCCATTTTGGAAACTTATCCCCCCAAGGACGTTATTGAGGGTTGTACTGACCACTTTGACTCCACATGATTTTAATAAAATTTTAAAACACTTTGCTGTGAAAATGAAAATTTTCATTTATTCTAATAAAATCTTGTATAAGCTCCCCATTTTTCATTTTCACAAGGGTTAACAGGAGAAAAAACACTACAAATTTTGTTAAGCATTTTCTCCTGAACACGGTAACACCACATATGTAGTCGTAAATTGCTGTTTGGGCATACAAAAGAGGAGCGCCAAATGGTTTTTGGAGGGCAGAGTTTGGTGGAATGGGTGCTATGTTGCTATTGCTCAGCCTCGGGACACCAGTACAGCAATTTTCTGTAAACCATACATTTTATTTTTTTCTCAACTGAGCTTTTTCATTGGTTCTATTTTGGGATACATATGACGTTTTTATTTAGGGTCTTAGGAAGCCAGATAAAGAAAAGGTGGCAACTCTGCTATTGCTTTTTTGAGTTTTGTTATTGAGGTGAACACAGTGAAGGAGATACCAATTTTATATAGCTTTTTTAGGTTTCACTACTTTTATACAAAGCAATTTTGAAACAAAATCCAACTTTTCTGTCGCCATTTTCTGTCCCCCTTATTTTTTTTTACTTTTCTGCCGATCGTCTTGTGTGGGGGTTTATTTTTTGCAGGATAAGTTGGTATATTCATTTATATCATTTTGGGGTACATAGTACTTTTTATTGCTTCCTATTAAGCTTTTTTTAAGGTAAGGTGAGAAAAAATTGTTTAAAAACAATTATTTTTACAGTATTCACCTGAAAGGGTAGACCGTTTGATATTTTTATAGAGCCGGTTATTATGGATGCAGCGATACATAATATGTCTATTTGTTTTATTTTTTATTATTGTATATGGCCTGATGAGGGGAAAAGTGTGTTTTTTCAAAATTGTATATGGCTTGACAAGGGGAAAGGGTGCTTTTTTTTAACTTATTTTTTTTAAACCCTTTTTTTACTTTTTAAAACTTTTTATTTTTGTCACACTGTGGGACATTAACTTTTTGGTGTCTGATCCCTTCTACAATGTATTACAATAAATAGGGGGGAATTTTTCATGAGGGGAAGAAGTCAGTCAGTTTGAGTCTGCATTGGAGTACTTTATGCCATATTTATCAAATGTCTGATGTTACTTGATAAATTTGTCTTATCCTCAGACCTAACACTTTTGTCTAAAGAACTACTCCAGTTTTCTTGCTCCATCCTTCTCCTGGTGTGAGATTGAGACTTTTTTTGCAACTTGTTTCAAAAGGACTGAATAATAAATCTGGAGTGAAACTCATTAACATAGCTAACCACACCTACCTTTACACATTGCGAAACTGGAGTGAGTGGTGTAAAAATGCAAAAAGTCGCGAAAGTTTGCGCACGTGAGTGCAAAGCCCTATTTTTCTGACTTTTTAATGCCATAATTCTGGAGTGAAGGTATAATAAATCAGGGTCATTGTGTTTTGTACTGAATTTTTGGGTATCACGGAATCTCTAGGAGGCAAGACCCGATGCCTGTGGAAGGCATTGGGCTGCATTCCCAGTCGGGGTCGGAGAGGGAGCCCCCTCCCTCTGCAAACTCTGTGTATGCCGCAGTCAGCATTAACCGTTCCATACAAAAGGTTTATGTGCCAGCATCGATGTATTCACTGATGCCGGAGTATACAGCAGGGGCTCGGCTGTCAGTAAGAGCTGGGCCCCTGCTGCAGCTCCATCACCCACCAGATCAGAGTGCCATACATGTATGGCAGCTGTCGGGAAGTCACTTCCCAAGCGGGTAACTTGGATCTCCCAGGTTGAAGATACTGGAGACTACAATACACTTTGTGGTTGCTGGACATCATGGTAACACTATATAGACTTTCCTTATGATCTTTTTGATCAGTGGTATACATGGGTTCTTCATTCAAGGATGGCAGAAGGAAATAGGTGGACGCAGATGCAACTTGAAAAAATGGCTTTACTTAACTCACAAGAGGCAACAAGCTTGGTGGTTACGATGCTCTTACAAAAGGCATCTGGCTTGATGGGTAAAGGCAATGAGATTAATGGTTACTATAGTTTCTTATATGTTTCTTGGTAATCCAAGCTCTAAACATGTTTTTCTCTACTTGCTGCAAGCTGACTGGTCTAGTTTGGCTGATCTAACTGCTCACAGGTCCAATGACACTTCAAGGTACATGAGCTAGGAAGTGCAATTCAGCTACCACTTCTCCAGGCTACCCTGCTGCTGCAGGTGTTGCTGCTTCTTCAGCCCTATCTAGGCCCCTTGGTGGTGTACCAACTGATGAGTGCCACACTTCCTTCCACTGGCTAGCTAACTACCATGCAGTTTGGCTGCTTCTCTCTCCACCAGCTGCAGCATTTCCAAGCTTACTGTCTACTCTAACTGACCAAGAGGTCCACAGAGGCACCTTTACTTATACAATCTTTGTACTACACAACATGAGGATTACTTGGGTCTGGCTCTTAACCCCTCAATAACCAACATTTCATTTGGTGTTTCTCCTTAGTACACAGAATTTTATTACACTAACAGTGCAGTTTATATGGCACACAATTGCTGTACCCACCAACATCTTGTCTAATTGTATATAAATTAAACAGTTTTTTTCCCATATTATAGGCTATGTGTGACACAACCACCATACAGTATACCTCCTATACAATATACAGGGTGTTTAACCCACGGTAGTGCATATAATTATAAATACAACACAAGTACAAGTGAGATAGCACATCACAAAAGTATTACATAACAGGTGCATTGCTGGCATATTCCTCAATAATCAGTCACTGAACAGTGGAATAGTTCAACATGGGTGGTACTGCCACTATAACAGGGTCAATTGTAACCCATGACAACTGAACTTAACTGTATGGGACAAATATTTAGTTGGAATGATTGCTACCATTGTCAAGCCTCTTACATACCAGCATGCCTGTAAATGAACAATTGTGTTAAAAAAAAGTTCAACTTCAGTGAACACTTTTTTACTTAAAGTGGTACAAAAACCTTTATGATTACAAACCTCAGATGAGGAACGATATTTTAAAACAAACGAACCAGTCATCAATACATAAAGGGCTTGTCTGGGTTCAGAGTTAAACCCGGACATATCCCTTTCTTCCCCCACTCAGCAACCTCTGACATTAGTATTGGAGACTTCCACCTAGCAGTCTTTCCGGTGACGTCACCAGCACTTTTGGGCAGACTTTAGCACTGCCCTAGCCTGTAAAACAGCTAGAGCAGCACTAAAGCTCGCCCATTAGTGCCAGTGACCTCACCAGGAACACTGCTAGGGGGAAGCCTCTGCCTAGCAGTGTAAAAGAATATAAACAAACAGCCCTTGACCTGCACCATACAGCCCAGGAAAAGGGAGAGCATCAGAGTGTGAAATGCTCCGATGCTCATATCAGAGGACCTGCCTAGGTGAAAACAGGGATATGTCAGGGGGTTCAGCATTCTCTACCTTGGATTACTGTTATCTGCACAAGAGCTCTTCTTTGCTAAGTTTGTGGAAGGGTTGGTATAACCAAGCCATCACTTAGACAAGTACAGCTCTATTCTGGTTGCAAGGAATGGGTCTCTATCGCAGTCCCAACCTGGACCCCACTGAGCCTCTCCTGGGTTTGTGTTCAGCACTGCTTAACTCTCTCTGGCAACTTCCAGCATGACATCTGTTCCAAATCTCTGTATACTCTCCCAGAGATAACCCCACCGAAACTGAAATCTGATGCTATTTGTCTATATCTTAAAAATTAAAGGGATGGTCTGGAAATTAATACAATGAAATAATAAAGAATAGTGAAATATTACGTTGCTGTTAATACATTACCAAATATCATTCGTTATTTATAATGGCTCATTTTATCTAGGAAGCAATCATCAGTTTGAAATAAAATGCCCACCATCCTATTAGTACACACAAACCTATCCTTATAATACTGCAAGAAGGCTACTTTAGACCACTGGACTACAGACCTGTTTCAGATCTCCTGCTTTGCTTGTCTCTCCCACACGCCGGATCAATCCTCTATAGCAGCCTAATGGCCTGATGAAGGGTTTGTTCCCAAACCCGTAATGTTGCCTGTAACTATGTCCGGCTGAAATAAAACTCAAAAAGCATCAAAAAATTTAATTGGAGTGCTGTCTGATACTTATATACAGTGAAGAGTCCTTGTGGTGGAGCATTGGACATTACCCCTGACGTGCACCCATTAAGTCAGAGAAAGGAGCGAGTGCTGTGATCCCTATTGAGAAAAAAATTCTTGTCTCTCTGTAATTATAATCCTATATAAGAACTGATGAGTTCTTCAACTGAATGTCTGTAGGAATGGAGCTCACAAAGAGACAGCGGAAGAGCAGACAGAGAGGAAAACAACAGTATGTGTCTTGTCCGTTCTATCTGCATTTCAGTTGTCTCCTCATGAGCTCTATTCTTACAGAGACTGAGCTGAAGATCTTATAATTTGTAGGTAGGACCGTAATTACTGACAGGCAGAGTAGAAAGAAGGATAATGCAAGTCTATATGTCAGTGTTGGTGGTATATGGGATGATCATTTTATTTCAGACTGATGATTGCCCCTAGACAAAACATGGCAATATGTTTTGCTAATGTATTTATAATAAAGTAATATTTCAGTATTCTCAATCATTTTATAAGTTCCTGGAAAACCCTTTTAGATTGAGGTGGTCGGTCTTTCTTCAACCTAAACTCTAGCCACCTGACATACATGGACAATATTGCTTTAATTTGCAACCTCAATGGAAACTTTAGAAGAAACTTCAACTTAATAATAAAAAAAATGAGCTGATCATCAACCAGCATCCAATAAATATGTTACCCATCTACATTATTGAAATACAGAAATAATGAGTCATTGGAACGGGAAGAATATGATTGATCAAAGACGTTCAGAAATGTTTGATCAATAGTTAGTTATAAACAAAGCTAGGACTGGAACTGATAGAAGTTAGTGTGTGTTCACCATGCAGAAAAACCTAAATTGGCTAACATACATATATAGTTTGAAAGGCTAAAAAAAAATCTGTCCCTCCAGTTCAGCTTGTTATCCTGCAAGTTGAACCCGAGGTTAGGCAAAAAAAAAAACTTGGAGGTATAAGCCAATTTTCATCATTTTAGGGGGAAAAAATCCTCCTAGACTCCAATCAGGCAATCAGAATAACTCTCTGGGTCAACGACCCCTCTTCAGAGATCTAGTAACTATAACCTGTAATATTATTACACTCCATAAATATATCCAGGCCCCTCTTGAACTCTTTTAGTGTGTTTACCATCACCACCTTCTCAGGCAGAGAGTTCCATAGTCTCACTGCTCTTACAGTAAAAAATCCTCTTCTATGTTTGTGTACAAACCTTCTTTAATCCATGTCCTCTCTTCACAGTCCTGGGTATAAATAGATGATGGGAGAGATCTCTGTACTGACCCCTGATATATTTATACATGGTTATTAGTGAATAACCCAAATTTTGATAATCTTGCAGGGTACTGTAGTCCCCCCATTCCAGTTATTACTTTAGTTGCCCTTCACTGAACCCTCTCCAGCTCTGCTGTCTGCCTTGTCACAGGAGCCCAGAACTGTACACAGTACTCCATGTGTGGTCTGACTAGTGATTTGTAAAGTGGTAGGACTATGTTCTCATCACGGGCATCTATGCCCCTTTTGATGCAACCCATTATCTTATTGGCCTTGGCAGTAGCTGCCTGACACTGGTTTCTACAGCTTAGTTTGCTATGGGAAATTTACTTTTACATTCCGCATTTCATCTGACTGTTTATTTTCCTTAGTAAATACAGTGGATAAAAAAATATTTAATAGCTTTGCTTTCTCCTCATCGCTCTCTACAACTCCCCCCTCATTACTCTGTAGAGGCCCGACACCTTCAGATTTATACTTTTTACCATTTATATAATTGAAGAACATTTTAGGGTTAGTTTTACTCTCTTTGACAATGAATCTCTCTCCAGTTTGGCTGCTTTTATTTGTCTTTTACATATTCCATTTTTTCTCCAGTTTTTCATTGCTTCCTCACTACCCTCCTGTTTTAGTGATTTAAATGCTTTCTTTTGTCATTTATTGCTTCCTTTATGTTTCTATTTATCCACATTGTTTTGTTTTTTTTGTTCCTCACCCTTTTATTCCCATAAGGTATGTCCCTCTCACAATTAGAGTTTAGGATGCTTTTAACAATATCCAATTTTCCAGGTGCAATTTTTTGTTTTTGAGGACATTGTCCCAGTTAGTTAGGCCAATTGCCTCTCTTAGCTAGTCAAATTTAGCTTTTTTGAAGTTTGGTATTTTTGTGCCTCCCTGAAGAGACACTCTTTTGAATGACAATTTGAAAGTTATTATTGTTTGGTCACTTACATTCCATTGGTTAGTACTAAGTCCAGTATGGCCGTCCCTCTAGTCGGGTCCTGAACCAGTTGGGAAAGGAAGTTGTCTTTGTTTATTGCCAAGAACCTGTTTTCTTTATGAAACCTACAGGTTTCAGTTTCCCAGTCTATAGCTGGGTAGTTAAAGTCCTCCATAATAACGACCTCATTATGATTTGCCGCCTCATCTATCTCCTTTTTTTAGAAGATTTTCTATGGACTCTGGTATATTAGGTGGCTTATAACAAACTCCTATCAGTATTTTATTATTGTTTTGGCCACCATGTATTTCTACCTACAGTGACTCTACATGTTTATTTCCCTCACTTATATCTTCCCAAAGTGTGGGCTTTAGACAGGTGTTAGTATACATACAATTAAGAGGTTTTTGTATATTTTTTACCCTACACCTTTCTCTATGAACTGTTCTAGTCCCTCCTTCCATTTCTCCCCCAGTTTCATTACCTCGCCCCAGCTCTCTATCTGCACTGTCTTCCCCTCCTATAATGTAAACACTCTTCCCCCCACTCCCTAGTGCAAACACTCCACCAACCTTCTAGCCATTAAACACGTGAATGCTCACAAACTCCTATCAGTATTTTATTATTGTTTTGGCCACCATGTATTTCTACCTACAGTGACTCTACATGTTTATTTCCCTCACTTATATCTTCCCAAAGTGTGGGCTTTAGACAGGTGTTAGTATACATACAATTAAGAGGTTTTTGTATATTTTTTACCCTACACCTTTCTCTATGAACTGTTCTAGTCCCTCCTTCCATTTCTCCCCCAGTTTCATTACCTCGCCCCAGCTCTCTATCTGCACTGTCTTCCCCTCCTATAATGTAAACACTCTTCCCCCCACTCCCTAGTGCAAACACTCCACCAACCTTCTAGCCATTAAACACGTGAATGCTCACAAACTCTCGTTGTTTGTCTGCTTGTATAGGTGCTGCTCCCAAACAACTTCAAACCAGACTGCTGTTTTTTTTTTCTAGATTCAAAGAGTACTATGAAAATCAGTGGGATATTCTCCAAGTCCTGATGGACAATGTATCAACCAGACAACACTGAATTTCAGCGTCAAAGGTGCTTTGGATATATTCACAATATAAAAATATATTGTAAAAGAAAACATTTTTATGAATGTTACACTTAAAGACAATATTCACAATATAAAAATATATTATAAAAGAAAACATTTTTATGAATGTTACACTTAAAGACAATAGATGCATTCACTAATACCCTCTAAAAGTAAGCCAAAGTCTCAAACTGAGCTGATACTGGTGCACCTGTAAGTTTTTAGCACCTGTTAATTAGCTTATTTTAATCCAAAAAATGCACCAAAATTTTGGCACATTTTTTGCATATGGCACCACATTTAGGCAAAATATATTTTCCTGCAAAGCAACCCACACCCTTGTCGAACGAGTCTAAATTGTCTGAAAGTGTCTAAAACACAATAAATAAATGTGTTGCAAAGCATGTATACTAAATTATTATTTTTTTTGCATAAACTGTCCCGGAATTTTGACACATTTTAACTAATAAATCTCCCCAATGTGTAATCAGAAAATGACCCATTTTTTATATCTCATTTGTAGGTTAAACATATTTTTCAGAATTTTTAGTAATGCTATTCTTAATTTTCCTGGTCACAATCGATATAAAAAAATAAAAAAAAATACTTTGTTTTCTCACTGGCTACTAAACCTAATAATATAATGACAGATACTTTTTCAGTAATCATCATATTATCATCACAGGAAAAATGACACTGAAAAATAACACCTCTGTAATGAAAACACAAGCTCCAAAAAGATGTACAATAGGTAATGGACACAGTTTATATACTCCCCCTCCCTGCCCAATGATTTCAGCACAGGTCACAAAGCATGTCTACAAAACTTTTCCAAACAAGTGCAGCTCAGGCAGTTCACTTTGAGAGCATTTTTGATAAGTGTATTAAGAATTTATCGAATTGATTTTACTTTATTTTTTTTTTTTGAATTAACCCCATTCGGGCGCAGCCATTTTTCATTTATGCAATTTTGCCCTTTACTCCCCCTTCCAAAAGCCCAATTTTTTTTCCATTAACATAGATGTATGAGGGCGTGTTTTTTGCTGGACAAGTTGATACCATTTAATATTCTATACAATGTTTTGGGAAGCTGGGAAAAAAAATATTAAATGGATGGAACTGAAAAAAATGCAGTTGTGCAATTGTTTTATGGGTTTCATTTTCATGTATGGCAAACATGTTTTAATACTTTTAAAAAATAATTTTAGAAAAAAAAAATTGATTTGCACATTTTTGACACCTATGACTTTTGCTTTTCTTTTTTTGTGTATTGTATATGTTATATGTGGAAATCTGGGTGATTTGAATTTTATTTAGTTTTTTTATATGTAAAAAAAGGTTTTCTTTTTTTTTTTTTTTTTTTTTTACTTTATTTTTAGTCCTCTTAAGGAATTTGTACATGCGATCATAAGATTGGGCATATCATACCCTGTAGTAGATTGGCAACATCACTGTGTTCCTATTCAGCACTAAACTTGACTATGGCATGGCTAGGAGCTAACACAAAGTTCCCAGGTGCCATAGCAACTAAGTTGCTCCAGTAATCTTGTTGTGTTGGGAGTGGTGTTTGGGCGTTGAAGGTAGACCCTCCCTCCACAAGACTGCTCAGATGCTGTGGTCACAATTGACCATGGCTTCTGAGAAGTTAAATGTTTATGATCAAAGTTGACTCAGATCATGGACACTGCTGGCGGGTGTCTGCCTTGCAAAACAGTTGAGTAAGCCATGTTTAAAGACACAAATCTCGTTCACACACATACAGCGGATGTCGGCAAGGGAGTTAAACATTTTTAATCATTAATAGAAAATATTTAGGATTAATTTATAGAATACTTACTGTACATTACACAATAGAGAATGTTTGCTAACCACTACGGTATGTTCTGCTGTGTGTCCATGAGAAGGTGTTAAGCAGAAGACTTGCTTTAAGTTGCTATTTATAGCATGTTAATATTCAATTAATTGAATTCCATTTCTCTGGTAAGTCAACCATCCTCTTTGAGTAGTTAAAGATTATAAGCCAAAGTGTCCATCACAGACATTTCAAGCTTCAAATTCACCATAATTATATAATGTTCTTTTATTGTGTGCTGCTTGTGCATAGACTGGACAGGATAAACATGACCTCCAATTAAATCTATCATCAACACACAGGTGAAGGAAAGAGGAGACTTTTCACAGAGGCTGCTATCCCAGAAGGACTGTTAGGGTACTGATGTCACATCAAGCTGTTTACTAAATGTGTATAAAGACAAAGCATTTCGGGACTGGACCAGACCCTTCCTCTGGAAATAAATACTAAGATGTCAATTGTAAATAGTAAGTAAATAAAATGCTATGTTGGATACCTGTGCTGGTTGGAAGGCCATGTTGGACATGAGCACAGGACCAATCTCTCTAGGTGTACAGGCAGATAGCTATTATCAATTTATATCACCAAAACCACACCTTTTGACAACATCTTTTCATCAAGTTAACTCTTGGGACATTCTGGTTTTCGTTCTTCTAGAGAACTAGCTTACATGTTTCATTGAGAGAGGTGTAAGTTTTGTTGGATGTTGTAATACTCATGTTTCACTTTTAGTTGAATGTTACTTTGGAGGTCTCTCTGGTTCATCTCAAGTTGATCTAAAATGATGAAATAAAATTGTTAAAGGTGTTGTCTGTTTCTGCTATGATGTATTCTCAGGTGAATAGGAAGGAGCTGCCCCATTGAAGAGAGACAGCAGGAACTATAATTATCAGAGTAAAGCAGATAAGAATAGCTTTTCTAGGAGAACCTCTGGGTGGGTACTATTTTCTATCACGGAGACCAATTGATATATGTGATGACTGACTATTGTCGGCATAACAACGTTTCTCTTGACTTCTGCGGAAAATATATGCAAACTATCATGTGAGAAAAATAGCTAAGCGAGCCTCACATCTGCTGCAACCTCTTTCAGGACAAAAAGCCATTTATCAGAATAAAGCAGATAAGAATATCTTTTCTATGGGGAACTTCTGGGTGGGTACTATTTTCTATCACAGAGACCAATTGATATATGTGATGACTATTGTCGTCATAACGTTTCTCTTGACTTCTGGGGAAAATATATGCAAATTATCATGTCTAACATCTGATGGCATCAGATAGGTTTAGGAAAGATAATTTGAATATATTTCACAGAAACCTAGAGAGGAATCGCCTGGCACACAGTACTGGGGTACTCTTTCTCCATAATGAGAAAGAGTACCCCTTAGAAAACGCATATATTTTTGTTGAGGAACACACATTTGTATACTACTGTCTCTCTCGCTCTCTTTGAATTTCAAATGAATCTTGCCTGGTTCATGCATCTCTACAGTTATATCACATCATGGTGACAGGTAAATGTCAATATACAAGTGCATTTCAATTAGAATATCATGGAAAAGTTAATTTATTTTAGACATTCAATTCAGAAAGTGAAACTCATATTATACAGATTTATTATATACAGAGTCATCTATTTCAAGCATTTATTTCTTTTAATGGTGATGATTATGGCTTACAGCTAATAAAAACCCAAAAGTCAGTATCTCAGAAAATTAGAATGTGAAAAAGGTTCAATATTGTAGACTCATGGTGTCACACTTTAATTAGCTAATCAATACAAAACACCTGCAAAGGTTTCCTTAGCCTTTAAATAGTCCCTCAGTCTGGTTCAGTAGATTACACAACCATGAGGAAGACTGCTGACCTAAACCCCAATCTACGGAGTATTATTGTCAAGACGAAGATGAGAGACACCAGACCCAGCAATGTAGACGAGCTGAAGGCTGCTATCATAGCAACCAGAGATTTCATAACACCTCAGCAGTGCCACAGGCTTATCGCCTCCATGCCACGCCGCATTGATGCAGTAATTTCATGCAAAAGGAGCCCCGACCAAGTATTGAGTGTATATACTCTAAGTGCTTTTCAGTTGGCCAACATTTCTCTATTATAAAAAAATTTTCATTAGTCTTATATAATATTCAAATTATCCGAGATAGATTTGAGATATGCCTATATAGATGGCACTACAAGTAATGGATATGGGGGTATGGCTCAGTGTCCCCAAGTATAGGATAATCCAGAATAACAAACAATGCAAACTTGGTGTGATTTAATCCAAGTGCAATCATGGGGACATTTGCACATTTCATAGCAATTCTTGAGCAGTAAAGAGTTTCTGAGTATTCTGGAAGACATGTTAAAGCTATTATATTTCATGCCCTTGCTTTTTTAAGGGGATTACGAAGTTATTACTGCGACAATTCTACACAATTTTGACCTTTCTTTGTTTAAATTCATCAGTATTGTTCTGCAGCTCGGGTGTTTCTAGTTGGGATTTTTCTTTCCTATTTTTACTGTCTTGTTGGTATTAGACCTTTTCAGAATAGTGATACAAACATTTAGGCAAGAAGGTATAAGGTTTTAGTTAAAAGTGACCATTGCTACCTATGCTGGATTTTATTTTAACGACTGGCCACCTGAGCATTGCAAACATGCATCTTGGACATGCTAAAGCAACATTCTTCTCTTGCTGCCTTACTACGGCTTTTGCGTCAAAACGAGAGTCTGCAGGATATTGCCAGTTTTATGTAGGGACAAGCAGCTTGCCCTTCATGGGAGACAGTATCACAGCTTTCAGGGGGCACTAACCCCCCGCAAGGTGTGAAAAACACTTTTTTGAAGTCCCAGAGCTCTATATTTGGGGAGGTGGGGGGGGGGCTGTGGTGCCTGGCTGCTGTTGTCAGTACTGAGTGCAGCCAGAACATCTTTTCTGGGTCATAGGGTGAAGCCGTTATGATGGGGGAAGTTAATTTTGTCACCATATACTGTAACTTGTGTAGCAGGCAGCTGAAGTAGATGTTACTGGAGATGTTACTATCTAGGATGTTGCTCTTTATGTTATCTCAACACCAGTACTTATTGAGAGTGCCACCAGACTGCTCAAGATCTGTGTTGTGAGGGAGCATTTCTAAAGGTCAGATGTCTTCTGTTCTCCAGCTGCATGTGCCACACACAGCCAGCACCAGTGTTCCCAACCGAAATTTTTATGGGCAGATTGGAAAACTGCAATGATAAATAATAAAGATTATAAGTAATAAAAAACTGATATGAACCCATTAGCAGTCTTTAGTGTGAGCCATAAAATAATGATAATTACAATCACAATCATCTGCTAAAGTACCATCAGCCACAAAAAAATATCGTACACATAATTTTTACGTACTACCCTATTTTTACGAACTGTCCAGGAATTTCTAGATGGTTGGCTACCCTAGCCAGCACTACTAAGTGCTATAAATTGGGCACTGTGCTAGTGATTTAGACACACTTCGAAAATAATGTTATATGAGAGATCCCAAGTTATGGAAATCTCCAACCAGTGCTTAAAGAGTACCAGTCAGCAGGACCAAACTTATTAAACCATGCATACTGACTGATGCATTTATTAAAATACCTGTCTTGTGAAAATTGGATATAGAAAAAAGTATTTCATTTTTTATGCAAATAAGGGCTTCATTGCATCGGGGAGTTTGGCCATCACCGAGGAGCTGAGGTGCAAGAAGGTGCAAGAAAGTGCTAGGCCTTGCCCCTGGGTGCACTGTAGCCCTCATTTGCAGAGAGAATATGGGCACATAAGGGTACATTCAAATGACAATTGAAAATGGCTGTGCAATGGTTGTCAGAAGGCCATCACACGGCCGTTTTCAGGACCATTGTAGTTTATGCATGGTCGTTTTTTTTTTTTTTATCTCCAGTAAATCGCAGCTGTCAACAAATAGCACGTCCTATTTTAGGTCGTTTTGATGCCAGACGGACCCAATTGATATCAGCTGTATATCCCCCACTGAGGTGACTGGAGAAATTCTGTTTTAGAAAAGCCATAACATCATTATTCGAATATTATTCCGCAGCAGAACACAGAGCAGAGATTTACACTTTTCAATCCCATATGATAACATGGAGGCAATCTATGTATGACGGTACCCTCAGAGTGTTCTACAGCTATTCCTCCGTTCAAGACTCCAACTCCCACACCAACCTGATGCTAACTGACAGCTTTCTCCCAACAGTGCTAGATTTTTTTACAATTTAGGGTTAATAGTTGCGGCAAAGATGCTGCTCACGCTCTGACCACATTAATTTTTTATGAGATCACTGCTACACTGCAATGACCCTGCGATCCTGACTGCAACCAGTGTTGTCATACAGCCCAACCCTTAGGGTGCTGCCACACAATCAGGTTTTTTATGCAGTTTTTGAAGCCAAAATTAGGTGTGGATTATAAAAAAAATAGTTTAATATTTTTTGACTTTTCATTTTTCACTCCCTGCCTTCCCAGAGCCATAACTTTAGATTTTTCCGTTCACATGGCCATATAAGGAAATGTTTTCTGCTGGAAAAGTTGTACTTTCTGATGGCACTATGGGTGAAATTGGAAAAAATGCAATTCTGACAAAGTTTTATGGGGGGGGGGGGAGGGGATTACGGCATCCCTTATGCGGTGAAATTGACCTATTACCTTTATTATCCAGGTCAGTACAATTACAACACACCTACCACACTTGTTTATGATACCATTTTGAAGTGTATTTGACTTTTTGATCAACTTTTGTTCAATATTTTTGGGGAGGTGAAGTGATAAAAAAATGGCGGATTGGCCAGTTTGAATTTTTTTTTCTGTTACACCATTCGTCGTATGGGATAAATATTGTTATATTTTAATAATACACGCGTTTTTGGATGCAGCAATGCCTATAATTTTTTTTATTGTTTGTTTATTTTTATTTTGGGGAAAGGGGGTTCATTTGAACGTTTACATTTTTTAATATTTTTTGACTTTTTTTTGCCACCTTAGGTGACTATAACTAGCGATTATTAGATTGCCAATTGTGTTCTGTGATGGGTATATATTCATAAAATAAAACACCATTCACTGTATTCACAGGTCTGCCACCAGCTGGTCTGTATTGGAATATTCCCGGTATGTGTATACAGCTTTCCCGTTCACAGCCAGGGAATGCTGTTACAGGCGCGGGAGCTAGCAGCTCATGTGTCTGCAGTGCTCAGATGCCGTTGGCACATTTAAACACAGCATCTGAGGGGTTAAACGAATGCGATCAGCCTTAGGGCTGATCGCATACATTTGCCCCGTGCCTCTGCTGTTTGAAACAGCAGTAACCCGGTGGCTAAGGTGCCAGCTGCACGAGAGAGTGGGCCCCATCTTTAAAGTAGTGATGAGCTTCAGGGGCAATATTCGAATTTGTGATATTTCGTGAATATTTGGGTGAATATTCACCCTATATTCGAAAATTCGCGAATTCATAATCTCCAGTCATTATTTTCTTGATTGTGAAAATTCGCATATATTAAAATTTGCATAAAAATTCGCATAAACTGCTATTTAAAAGAGACTCATGACGTTTCTTTAAAATACCAGTTTATGCAAATGTTTATGCAAATTTTTATATATGCGAATTTTCGCAATCAAGAAAATAATGACATTTTCTTGATTGTAAAAATTCGCATATAAATAATTTGCATAAAAAATTCGCATAAACTGGTATTTAACCCCTTAAGGACGCATGACGTACCGGTACGTCATGGTTTCCGAGTCCTTAAGGACCCATGACGTACCGGTACGTCATGAGTAGTTCCGATCACTGCTGCTCAGCCGGCAGTGATCGGAATAAGGTACCTGCTGAAATCATTCAGCAGGTACCTTGTTACAATGCCCAGGGGGGTCCTGTGACCCCCCATATAGGCGATCGCTGCAAACCGCAGGTCAATTCAGACCTGTGGTTTGCAGCGCTTTGTGCGATCTCTGACAGAGAGTTAATGCCCCCAAAGTGTTAATTTTTAACCCCCCCTGCAGCCCCCAATCATATTTTGGCTGCGGGGGTGCAGGGGGGATGGTTGCGGGCGGCGGGAGGCGGTGCAGGAGGCCGCCCGCCTCCTCTGTAATGTTTCCCTGGTATCTAGTGGATCTATCAGAGTGTCAGCACATTGCTGACACTCTGAGAGAAACGGCTGGCATCTGTGCTTGATCAAATGCCAGCTGTCTAACCCCTTCCATACCGCGGTCCATACGGACCGCGGTATGGAAGGGTTAACACGGAGGGAGCTCCCTCCCTCTCCCATCGGGGGGCTGCTGTGCCTTTGCAATCCCCCAACAGGATGGGATCGCAGAAGGAGGGAGCCCCCCTCCCTCCCCATCCATCACCCGCTGCTCTCTTATGGCAGCGGGTGATGGTTGCCATGGAAGCAGCTTTCAGAAGCGTCCTGCTCTCCATGGTGCTGAAAGTCTGAATAGACCTGCTAAAGGTCTATTTAGACTTTGTAAAGTAAAAAAAGTACAGCACAGTGCACTATATATAGTGTACTGTACTGTATTATACAGACACCAGATCCACTGGATCTACAAGAAAATGAAAAAAAAAAAAAACATATCACTGAATAAAAAAAAAAAAATTAAAATACACTACACATATTAGGTATCGCCGTGTCCCTAAAAACCTGCTCTATAAAAATATCACATGACTTAACTCCTCAGGTGAACGCCATAAAAAAAAATAAAAAATGGTGTAAATAAGCCATTTTTTGGCACCTTACATCACTAAAAGTTAATACAAAGCGATCAAAAAGGCGTATGTCTCCCAAAATAGTACCAATTAAACCGCCATCTCATCCCGCAAAACATGAGCCCCTACCTAAAACAATTGGCCAAAAAATAAAAAAACTATGCCTCTCAGACTAAAACATAATTTTTTTGTTTCAAAAATAATTTTTAGTGTTAAATGTAAAAAAAAAGAAAAAAAGTAGACATATTGGGTATCTACACGTCCGTAAGTATCTGCTCTATAAAAATATCACATGCCTAACCCCTCAAGTAAACACTGTAAAAAAATAAAAATAAAAACTTTGTCAAAAAGCCATTTTTTTGTCACCGTACATCACAAAAAGTGTAATAGCAAGCGATCAAAAATTCATATGACCCCCCAAATAGTGCCAATCTAACCGCCACCTCATCCCGCAAAAAATGAGCCCCTACATAGGACAATCGCCAAAAAAAAAAAAATATGGCTCTCTAACTATGGAGACACTAAAACATGATTTATTTTTGTATTAAAAAATATTATTGTGTAAAACTTATATAAATAAATAAAAAGTATACATATTATGTATTGCCATGTCAGTCACAACCTGCTCTATAAAAATAACACATGACCTAACCCCTCAGCTGAACACAGCAAAAAATATATATAAATACGGTGTCAAAAGCCATTTTTGTCACCTTACATCACAAAAAGTGTAATAGCAAGCGACCAAGATGTCATATGCACCCCAAGATAGTGCCAATCAAACCGCCATCTTATCCCGCAAAAAATGAGCCCCTACATAAGACAGTGGCCCAAAAAAAAAAAAAAAAAAACTATGGCTTTCAGACTGTGGAGACACTAAAAAATAATTTTTTTCAAAAATGCTTTATTATGTAAAACTGAAACAAAACCCCCCAAAAAAGTCGTATTTGGTATTGTCGCGAGACGTAACAACCTGCTCTGTAGAAATAGCACACACTCTAACCTTTCAGTTCAACCATGTAAAAAACAAAAAATAAAAACGGTCCCAAAGTAGCAATTTTTTTGCAAATTTTGCATTTTAATCCCTTTTTCCAGTAACAAAGCAAGGGTTAACAGCCAAACATAACTCAATATTTATTGCCCTGATTCTCTTGTTTGCACAAACACCCCATATGTGGTCGTAAACTGCTGTATGGCCAAACGGCAGGGCACAGAAGGAAGGGAATGCCATATGGTTTTTGGAAAGCAGATTTTGCTGGACTGGTTTTTTGACACTATGTCCCATTAGAAGCCCCCCTGATGCACCCCTACAGTAGAAACTCCAAAAAAGTGACCCCATTTTGGAAACTACGGGATAAGGTGTCAGTTTTGTTGGTACTATTTTAGGGGAAATATGATTTTTGGTTGCTCTATATTACACTTATTTTGAGACAAGGTAACAAAAAATAGAAATTCTGAAATTTCATCTCCATTTGCCAATAACTTGTGGAACAACTAAAGGGTTAACAACAAAGTTTGTAAAACTGGTTTTGAATACCTTGAGCGGTGTAGTTTCTTAGATGAAGTCACTTTTATGGAGTTTCTACTCTAGGGGTGCATCGGGGGGCTTCAAATGGGACATGGTGCCAAAAAACCAGTCCAGCAAAATCCACCTTCCAAAAACCATATGGCGTTCCTTTCCTTCTGCGCCCTGCAGTTTGGCCATACAGCAGTTTACGACCACATATTGGGTGTTCGTGCAAACCACAGAATCGGGGGAATAAATATTAGGTTTGTTTGGCTGTTAACCCTTGCTTTGTTACTGGAAAAAATGGATTAAAATGGAAAATTTTCCAAAACATCGAAATTCTGAAATTTTATCTCCATTTGCCATTAACTCTTGTGGGAAACCTAAAGGGTTAATGAGGTTTGTAAAATCAGTTTTGAATACCTTGAGGGGTGTAGTTTCTAGAATGAGGTAATTTTTGGGTGGTTTCTATTATGTAAGCATAACAAAGTGACTTCAGACCTGAACTGGTCCCTAAAAAGTGGGTTTTTGAAAATGTATGAAAAATTTCAAGATTTGCTTCTAAACTTCTAAGCCTTGTAACGTCCCCAAAAAATGAAATGGCATTCCCAAAATGATCGATACATGAAGTAGACATATGGGGAATGTAAATCAATAACTTTTTTGGGCGGTATTACTATGTATTATAGAAGTAGAGAAATTGAAACTTGGAAAATTGCAAATTTTTATAAATTTTTGGTAAATTTTGTATTTTTTTACAAATAAAAATGAAATTTTTCGACTTCATTTTACCACTGTCATGAAGTACAATATGTGACGAAAAAACAATCTCAGAATGGCCTGGATAAGAAAAAGCGTTTTAAAGTTATCACCACATAAAGTGACACTGGTCAGATCTGCAAAAAATGGCCGAGTCCTTAGGATGAAATAGGGCTGAGTCCTTAAGGGGTTAAAAAAATGAATATTCGCGATTGTGAATATATTTCACGATATTCTAAATATTCGCGAATTCTCGAAGTGCCGATATTCGTGATTAAAATTCGCAATTCAAAAATTCTTGATCAACACTAGCACCGACATGTACATGTATGGTGGAGGTCGCCAAGGGGTTATCCTGGAAAAGATAATTATGACTTATACTCAGGATAGAATTAAAAAAGATAGTAACCAGCATCTTTTTACCTCATGCACACGACCATATGTGTTTTGCAGATCCGTTATTTTTGCGGATCCATTGTAATAATGCCTATCCTTGTGCGCAAACTAGAAAAAAAATAGGACATGCTCTATTTTTTTATGGAACGGAAAAACAGACATAAGGAAACGGAATGCACACGAAGTACCTTCCGTTTTTTTTGCGGACCTATCGGAATGAATGGTTCCGCATATGGTCCGCAAAAATTATTATTTATTACTGGGGTCCAAGTCCCGGCACTCCCATACATCATAAAGTGGCAGTGCTTGGTATTGCAGCTCAGTACCATTGACTTCGATGCAGCATTCAAGGTCTCTTCTAACAGCTGATCGGCAGGGATCCCTGGTGTCGCACCCATGCAGATCTGATACTGATGACCTATCCTAAGGATAGGTCATAAATATCCTTTCCTGGATAACCCCTTTAAGGACGAATGCTACTTCTCATTTTTCTTAATCCACTCCAGGTTTTGGCTTCAAAAACTGGATCAAGAAATCTGAACATGTGGCAGCACACTTAGGACACAATACTATGTGCAGCTATTATTCAGAAACACTGTAAAATATGGCAACTGTAAAAAGGCATATCAGCTGTCATTAGGAGATTTGAGTCAAAATATTTCATTTTTCTTTATCTTTATAAAAAAAATACAAAATTTACAAATAATTTGGAAAAATTTACAATTTTAAAAATCTAAATTTCTCTGCTTTTAAAACAGATAGTGAAACCTTCTAAAATAGTTATTACTTTACATTTCCCATATGTCTATTTCATGTTTGGATCATTTTGTAAATTACATTTTCTTTTTTTAGGACGTTAGAAGGCTTAGAAGTTTCGAAGCAGATCTTAAAATTTTTAAGAAAATTTCCAAAACCCAATTTTTAAGGACCAGTTCAGGTCTGAAGTCACTTTGTGAGGCTTACATAATAGAACCCACCCATAAATGGCCCCATTTTAGAAACTACACCCCTCAAAACTGACTTTACAAACTTTCCTAACCCTTTAGGTGTTCCACAAGAATTAAAGGGATTCTGTCACCTCTGATTACACAATTTCAGCTTTTAAACCAGTCATGCAGAACACAGTACCTTGAAACGGCATGTACTGGAGACTGAGGGCAGGAGCTTCATCATTGTCACTGGGCATGCGCTTCCTCCCAGGATGACTGAGGGGAGAGCGAGCATCTGACGTCACTGGGCTCGGCGCATGCCCAGTGACAATGATGAAGCTCCTGCCCTCAGTCTCCAGTACATCGCGCTGGCGCAGCCCTCAGTGGGTACTGCCCCTGCGCGAGAGTTCGTTCGGCCGTCAGGGAGGGGGAGGAGACGTTGTGGGCGGTTAGGTCTGCTTGCTGGAGGCGGCTTTGGGCACTGCAGGGGGGCGTTACTGGGCTCCAAAGAGGGAAGAAAACGCCCCTCTGGGCACCTTCAGGCTTCATTTGCATAAAGATAAAAAGTGTTTTTTAGCAAAACTACTGCACGAATGACATAATAGAAAAGGCAAGCCGATTCAAGGTACTGCTCAGCATGACTGGTTTAAAAGCTGAAATTGGGTAATCAGAGGTGACAGAATCCATTTAAAGGAAAATGAAGATGAAATTTTAGAATTTCACTTTTTTGGGCAGATTTTCCATTTTAATTCAATTCCAGTAACAAAGCAAGGGTTAACAGCCAAACAAAACTCAATATTTATTACCCTAATTATGTAGTTTACAGAAACACCTCATATGTTTTTGTAAAATGTTGTATGGGCACATGGCAGGGCACAGAAGGAAAGGAATGCCATATGGTTTTTGGAAGGCAGATTTCAATTGATAATTTTAAGTTGCCATGTCACATTTGAAGACCCCCTGATGCACTCCTAGAATAGAAACTCCAAAAAAGTGACCCCATTTTGGAAACTACGGGATAAGGTGGCAGTTTTATTGGTAATATTCTAGGGTACATATGATTTTTGGTTGCTCTATATTTTACTTTTTGTGAGGCAAGGTAACTAAAAATAGCTGTTTTGGCACCGTTTTTATTTTTTGTTATTTACAGTGTCTGACAGGTTAGATCATGTGGTATTTTTATAGAGCATGTTGTTGCGGTTGGGAAAATTCCAAATTTTTGGGTTGTTTGTTTCAGTTTTACATAATAAAGCATTTTTTTTTAAAAACTTATTTTTTAGTGTATCCATATTCTAAAAGCCATAGTTTTATTTTTTGGGCGACTGTCTTATGTAGGGGCTCATTTTTTTCAGTATGAGATGACGGTTTAATTGGTACTATTTTGGGGTGCATATGACTTTTTGTGATGTAAGGTGACAAAAAATGGCTTTTTTGACACACTTTTTTTACAGTGTTCATCTGAGGGGATAGGTCATGTGATATTTTTATACAGCAGGTTCTTACGGATGCGGCGATACATAATATGTATAATTCTTTTATGAATTTAAGTTTTACACAATAACAGCATTTTTTTAATAAAAAAAAAACATGTTTCAGTGTCTCCATATTCTGGGAGCCATAGTTTTTTTTATTTTTTGGGCGATTTTCTTAGGTAGTGTCTCATTTTTTGTGGGATGAGATGACTGTTTGATTGGAATGATTTTGGGGTGCGTATGACTTTTTGATCGCTTGGTATTTCACTTTTTGTGAAATAAAAAAAATGGCTTTGACACCGTTCTTTTTTTTTTTTTTTTTTACGGTGTTCACCTGAGGGGTTAGTTCATGTAATATTTTTATACTAATATGTATACTTTTTTTCATTTTTGTAAAGTTTTACACAGTAACAGCATTTTTTAAACAAAAAAAAATCATGTTTTAGTGTCTTCATATTCTTGCTATAGCTATAGTTTTTTTTTTTTTGCCCGATTGTTTTATTTGGGGCTAATTTTTTGCGGGATTAGGTTACAGTTTGATTAGGACTATTTAGTGGGGTATACTCCTTTGTAATCGCTTTGTGTTGCACTTTTTGTGTGTAAGGTGAAAAAAATATATACGACACCCGACGTGATACAAATAGTTAAGGCTGATTTATCAGCCTGTATTTGTGGGAGGGGCCTCTTGTTCTTAAGGCCGCTCCCCTCCAGGCTCTCCACGCCACGAGCCGATTGCCAGCCGCTTGCTCCTGTGCTCCCGTGACGTCAGCCCCCTACCTCACTTCCGGGTTCCGCCGCCCGGCGTCTAGGTTACCGAGTCATTTCTCGCCTCCTCGCTTCTCGCCTCCCCTCCCGGGTAAGTAGAGGAGGCTTCACAGCCGACGCCGCGTCTCCCTCCAGTTCGGGCATTCAGCGCGGTGTGCGATCCTCTGCCGGGGCCAGCTACAGGAGTAGCTCTTTCTCACCGCCACGGCAGGTCAGGTGATACATAGCGGTACGTGTGCTGGCTAGGCAGCTCTGGGCATGAATGTAGTGGAGCTGACATTGTTATTAAACTGCTGCCCCCTCAAGGGTTGGGTCAGATGTCAGGTGTAGCTTGGCTGCACTCAGGACAAGTTTGTGGTTGTGCTTGTGTTTATAAGTGATGATGCTGGGTAGTGACATGCTTATACCCACAGCTAGGGCAAAGTCGGTGCAACATCGTTGGAGTGCAGCTGTGGTGATCTCGCGGCTCCTTTCCCGGCTGCGTGCGTCGATCGCTGCGTTATTGGCACCAGGTCTGCTTGCGCTGGGTCCGGTTCGCCGGGCCTCAGAGCACTTGGTCCCCCAATGGGGTAAGCATGCGTGAAGCGACTGCGGCTTCCGTTCTACGCACGCCGCCGGGGGGGAAGCATTCGCGATCCGGCTTGGATCACGTTAGGTCTATGCACGCTCCACCCCACGCTGCACTGGTTCGTCTGTCAGCTCCTCCCTATATACTTAAGTTCGGCTTTACCCCACTCCACCGCATGGACCTTTTTCGCTGCGGATCAGCCAGTTCAGCGTTCGGGTCTGCTTCTCTAGTACAGGGTTTTAAAAAAAAAAAAAAGGATGGCACCATCCTCCATATCACCTTACCTGAACAGTTTCATTTTCTGCACCGGGCTCCCGCTTCCAATTAGTCGGCCAGCAGGGTAAGGGTTCGGTCATCAATGTATCATGTTTGTTTGTCATAGTTAGCCACCCAGCTCGGGTTTTTATTTTCAGGTACTTCTAAGGCCACGGTCAGATCGGACATATCTTACAGGATCGCCAGGCCAGGCCACGGGTACGTCAGGTTACCTTCATCCTCACATGCCGCTATTTTTTAACCCACAAGGTCGGGAGGCTCCCGGCCCAGTGGCACTTGGGGTACACATTCACCTGGGGTGCATCCTCGGTCACTCATCCAGTGTCTACCAAATTCATGCCAACCATCATACCACGCCACCCGCCCTCGGGTCCCACCCCTCGTACCGTTCAGGGGTTAATTTTCGCTATCAGTTCTCAGTTCTATCATGCGCAGTTTCTGAACCGTTCAGTCTGTCCTTCTGGATCGCCAGGTCCGTTTGTTTTCTGGTTGTCTCAGGTCTGTTGTCTCCTGGATCGCCCAGGTCTGTTGTCTCCTGGATCGCCCAGGTCTGTTGTCTCCTGGATCGCCCAGGTCTGTTGTCTCCTGGATCGCCCAGGTCCGTTGTCTCCTGGATCGCCCAGGTCCGTTGTCTCCTGGATCGCCCAGGTCCGTTGTCTCCTGGATCGCCCAGGTCCGTTGTCTCCTGGATCGCCCAGGTCCGTTGTCTCCTGGATCGCCCAGGTCCGTTGTCTCCTGGATCGCCCAGGTCTGATGTCTCCTGATTAGCCCGGTCTGTCGTCTCCTGGATCGCCCAGGACTCTTATCTCCTGGATCGCCCAAGCCTACTGTCTCCGGGTCCGCACAGGTCTGTGGGTGCTTCCAAGCCTCTTCTCTATGGTCCAGGCCATCACCGCTTCTTCACTCATGCTTTCCACATACATTTTGTCCACCAGTTCGTTCATCTGTGTTCACATTTGGTCGGTATCAAACCCTGGCTGAGTCAGCTACCGTCACTTCCCGCTCACACTCTTCTTTCCCCTAAGCACTCTCCCTCAGCCCATCGGGGGCACTCATCTCCCCTCCGAGTCTGTCTTGTTTATTCCATGCTTCTCGTCCTCCAGATTCCAGCCCTGTTTCTCTGTCCTCCATTTTTCTGTCAAGACAGTGGTAGAATAATTCCAGGTAAGTTGGTTACTTTCGGTGCTCGGATTCGGGTGGTTGTTGTGCTTCTCGTGCTGAGGGTTTTGTTCTTCTAGCTTTGCCACGTCAAGCACAGGATACAGTTTCCGAGGCCCCGCTTCCATACTCCACAGGTGAAAATGTCTCACGTCTGGGAGTCAGAAGATAATCTGTCCTTGCCCGGGTCATCCGCTTCCGGCCATGCTAGCACGGCTTCATTGAGAAACTGGACTGTTCCCAGACTGATCGCGGAACTCAACCGTAGGGGCATCCGTCATCCCGCCTCCGCCCGCAAGGCAGAGCCGTATCACCTGTTGATGACGGCTCCTAGCCCCACGGAGGATCAGTCCAGTATGGCTTCTTTCCACGAAGCACTAACACAAATCCAGACCTCTATTAGCGGCCTCGCCAGTTCGATGTCCGATGTTCAGGCCAGGGTGGCAGTGTTGGAGACCAGGCCTTCAGTGGCCCTCTCTTCTCCGGTCACCCCAGCCCCCCCCGGTGCCCCTCCCAGAAGTTGCAGGTAGGCCAGCTCCCACTCTTCAAGTCGCGCCCTCCCATTTTATTCCTGACCACATCAAAAAAGATATATTAGCTGGGAAGGATGTTAATCTGGCCTCCATTCTAATTGCTTCCCAAGACGTGTCAGAGAATCGGGTCATCAGCTGCGGGGAGGTCGCGGTGGTACTGAGGGCCAAGGACGCCCGGCTTAACCGGAAACTTTCCATTCCGGAATTCGTTCTGGCCTTCAGTCTCTACCGGGACATTGTCTACTCGGCTCAGCCCAATCGCAGGGAGGAGTTAGATACCTACCTGTATCGGGTCACAGATCTAGGTCATAAATACGGCGGCACCGCCTTCTATGACTATCATAGATCCTTTTCAGCCAAGGCCGCAGCGGCCCTGGCACAGTTCCAGTTTACCACCAACTGGGCTGAGCTCGACATGGAGCTCTTCTGCCGCCATTTTGCGGGTCTCCGCGCCCCAGCTTGCTCTACCTGCCAGTCTAGTTTTCATACGTCAGAGTGGTGCCCCAACTTGGCCCATCCTCCCCAGCCAGGGTCGACCCCGGGTCCTTCAGGAACCTCCAAGTCCGCAGCTTCAGTGGACAAACTAGGCAGGCCTATCGTATTTTTAGGCAGTAGTCAAATTTGTAACAACTTCAATGCTGGGGGTTGTTCATTCAATGCGTGTCGGGCCCTGCACGTTTGTTCAGCCTGCTTCCGGGCTCATCCCCGCTCGTCCTGTCCCCGGAAGTCCAAGACATCCTGACTAGCCGATATTAACATAGATTTGCTAGCAGCCCTCTTGTCAGACCATCCGGACCAAAATTTCGTGGCTTTCCTGTTGGCCGGCTTCAGGGAGGGCTTTCATACGAGCCTGGTCACATTACCTCAGGTCTCGTTGGAAGGCTCTAACCTGCGCTCGGCTGACAGTGATCCCGAAGCAGTCACTGCTCTCATACAAGCTGAGGTCCAGAAGGGTTTTGTAATTGGCCCTTTCTCCAGCATACCGTTTCACATTTGGAGAATTAACCCGATCGGCTTGGTTGTCAAACATTCGTCCAATAAAAAACGACTAATTTACGGTCTGTCAGCGCCTCATATGTGTGCTACCCCCAGCCTGAATTCTCTTATACCATCCGAGGAATATTCAATGCAGTATTTCTCGGTGGATGAGGCCGTTCAGCTTATTCTTCAGTCAGGGGTGGGGTCCTGGCTTGCCAAGGTCGACATTGCCGACGCCTTCAAGTTGCTCCCAGTGCACCCCCATCTCTGGAGGTTCTATGGCATCAGATGGTCAAACAACTTTTATTTTGCCAACCGGCTCACCTTCGGGTCCAAAAGCAGCCCCTGGTTGTTTGACCAGCTCGCTAGGGCCCTCCACTGGATCCTGGTGCGGCACGGCGGTCTCCCCATGGTAATCCACTATCTAGATGACTTCTTGCTCATTGAGAAACCCCAACAGACCCCGTCTATCCCAGCCACTCTCATCGAGATTTTTTCCCAGCTTCAGGTCCCAGTAGCCACTACTAAAACTGAAGGGCCAGCCACCAAGGTCACCTTCTTAGGGATCACCCTGGATTCCAAGAAAATGGAGGCCAGCCTTCCACCAGAAAAGTTATTAAAAACGTAGTCAGGCCGTTGCCAAAGCGGCCACTTCTAGGCTGTTGTCTAAGACCGAGCTCCAGTCCCTGTTAGGTCTCCTTAATCACGCCACCAGGGTCATGCCACAGGGCCGCTCCTTCCTGTCCAGGTTGTTGCAACTCCTGCCGGCAGCCCAGGACCAGGATGCCGTCATCCATTTGGACAGCCACGCCATTGCGGACCTGGCTATGTGGAATGCGTTTCTCACTGACTGGAATGGCATCTCTTTATTCGTTCCATGATGGGACTCCAATTCCTCTATCATCTTCTCTGACATGGCCGGCTCCTCCGGGTTCGCGGCCATATTCAGGTCCCATTGGTTGGCTGCCCAATGGCCGCCGGAAGTGGTCTCAGACGCCTCGGCCATTAGGTCATCACCACTGCTGGAATTATACCCCATTGTAGCTGCCGCCTTGGTCTGGGGTGCCAGCTGGTCTAATGCGGCAGTCCTATTCGTATCTGACAATCAATCACTGGTAGACATCATCAATTCAGGGAGGGCAAATTTTCATAAAATCATGGCACTCTTACGCAGGCTAGTATGGCTCTCCCTCACATTTAATTTCCACATACGCTGTGCCCACATCCCGGGGGAATCTAACGTGGCTGCCGATGCCCTGTCCCGTTTTAATTTTCCGGTATTCTTCCAGGAGATGCACGAGGCGGACCACTCAGGCGCCCAAGTCCCAGCCTTCAACGCATTCACCCTGGATTAGCGGTTTTCATGGCGCAAGCGGAAAGCCTGGTCGAGAAGCCACTGTCCAGTAACACCGCCAGGAATTATCAAGCCTGGGTGAAGGCCTTCGAGAAATTCAGGGCCAGGTTTCCAGAGGTTCAGATAGATGGAATAGAATACATCATGGCATTTATCGCATATTGTAACTCCCAGCTGGGTCTCTCACCCAATACCATCAAGCTTTACCTCGCAGGGCTGCAACACCAGCGCATGCTAGCTAATCCAGCGGGGGGCTCTATTCTCTCCATCCGTATCGTTAAAGCAGCGCTCAGGGGCCTGGAGAAGGGAAAAAGGGGAGTTCGGGTCCGGAGGTTGCCAGTCTCCGGTGAACTGTTCCGGGCTCTCTTGCTGGCCCTAGACAACTGTCCTTTTGGGCGCTCCCTTAGTCTGGTTCTTAAAGCAGCCATGTACCTCGGGTTTTATGGCTTCCTCAGACCCGGGGAATTTTCAGTTGGGCCTGGACAGAAGAATTTCCTTCAAAAACATCACCTGAAAGGGGTCAGCGAGCATTTCATCCTCCACCTGCCTACTACCAAAACCAGTCAAACGGGTCCTCCAACGGAAGTTAGTTTCTACCCCACAGGTAACCAGTGGTGTCCTGTTCAGGTCCTCCGACAGTTGCTGACACTCCTTTCTGCTCTTCCGTCGGACAGCCCACTGCTCCCCTGCGGGGCTAAACCCCTTTCCACCTCCAAATTCATCGCATACATCCGTTCGCTGGTTCAGGGGTTGGGATTCGATCCTAAAGGAATTTCTGGCCACTCATTTCGAATAGGGGCAGCCTCCGCCGCATCCCAGCATAATGTTCCGGCCCACATAATCCGGTCTATGGGACGCTGGCGCTCTTCCTGTTTCGCCCGGTACGTGCCAAATCCCCAGGCAGAAATTTCGCAGGCGTTTTGTACTCTGGCTCTGTAACTATTTAATAAATATATTGCATCTATTCCGAGTCTCTTGCCCCCTTTCTTGGCATACCCACGTACGTGGCTCCCGGCACACCTCAGCCACTATGGTCCGGGTTAGGGGCTCCACGCTCCGGTCTCTTAGCCCTGACCATAAATAGTTAATAGTTAACGTATGTGCTGTGTGCCGTCTTCCTTTATTTTTCTTCTCTCCACTGTTCCATAAATAGTTAAGGCTAATTTATCAGCCTGTATTTGTGGGAGGGGCCTCTTGTTCTTAAGGCCGCTCCCCTCCAGGCTCTCCACGCCACGAGCCGATTGCCCCTCCCTCCCCTCTTTTTACTATTTCTCATCAGGCACCATTCTGTGGGGTATGCCCCCTTTCTTGGCATACCCACGTACGTGGCTCCCGGCACACCTTAGCCACTATCGTCCGTGTTAGGGGCTCCACGCTCCGGTCTCTTAGCCCTGACCATAATTAATGAAATGCACAATGATGTACACTGACTCACCCGAAGAACCACAAAAGGTCAGTTTTAGTAATAACCTTACAAGAGGTGCAATGACCGCACGCAACACGTCGGGTGTCGTATATTATGCAACATGCCCGTGTGTATACATATATGTGGGCATGACGACACGACAGTTACGGGTCCGCATGCAGTAACATCAAAAAGATATACGGGCAGCAGCAAAAATTGACGAGATGGATGTAGAGAAAATTAAAAAACTCAAACCTATAGCACGTCATTTCCGCCATTGACACAATAATCGGTGGCAAGAATTGCAATTTCGCGGAATTGATAAGGTCTCCTTAGGTGTGAGGGGTGGCGATCTTTTTATCGCCGGGAGCAGATTAAAAGCAAATGGATTGTAAAGCTCAATACACAGATACCGATTCCATTTACGTCATTTCTGTGACTTCTGACTTTGTGACCTGTTATTATGTGGATAGTTGTTTCATTTAATTTTTATAATTATATATATTGTTTTTACTAGTTATATAGTTTGGATGTCCCTAATTGTGATTGAATTATGCCCTGTATTAATATTTGTCCTTACGTATTTCAGGTTATGATGTAATTGTCTTGTGATGAGAATCTCCTTGGTATTTTGCTTCATAATGGATATCACTCAGCGGTGCTGGATCCCCTTTGTGACATCTACATGGTCTTCTACTAAGTGGAGCTAACTATGGCTGTCCCATTGTATTAATTTAAAGATATTTCATAATAAATTAATTGTAGTTCTTAATAATGAATTAATTGTAGTTTTTTGTCACTTTTTGTTTGTACATTTTATGTTGTTTGTGGTGTATAATTTAGCACTGATTTAGCTTACACACATTACACATTCACGTGTCCATGGTGACTCATGATCCGGACATGGATCCCCATGTGACTTTATATTGTATAATAATACATTTTTAACATTTTTACATTTTTATTATTTATTATATATATTTTATATATATATTTTTATTGTACTTCTTGCATGTGATTATGGCACAAATTTAAAAAGTTTTGATTTATTGTGATTATTTACACTTGTACTCATCTGGGTTGTGGGTATACATGGGGTCCCATGTATCATCTATGTATGAACTGTAATAATATCTGACTGTAGTGTCACTGCTGGAACATACAATATACAGTGCCTTGTGAAAGTATTTGGAACCCTTGAACTTTTTGATCTTTTGCCACATTTCAGGCTTCAAACATAAAGCTATAAAACTGTAATTTTTTGTGAAGAATCAACAAGTGGGACACAATTATGAAGTGGAACGAAATTTATTGGATATTTCAAACTTTTTTAACAAATAAAAAACTGAAAAATTGGGCGTGCAAAATTATTCAGCCCCCTAAAGTTAATACTTTGTAGCGCCACCTTTTGCTATGATTACAACTGTAAGTCGCTTGGGGTATATCTCTATCAGTTTTGCACATCGAGAGACTGAAATTTTTGCCCATTCCTCCTTGCAAAACAGCTTGAGCTCAGTGAGGTTGGATGGAGAGCGTTTGTGAACAGCAGTTTTCAGTTCTTTCCACAGATTCTCGATAGGATTCAGGTCTGGACTTTGACTTGGCCATTCTAACACCTGGATATGTTTATTTGTGAACCATTCCATTGTAGATTTTGCTTTATGTTTTGGATCATTGTCTTGTTGGAAGACAAATCTCCGTCCCAGTCTCAGGTCTTTTACAGACTCCATCAGGTTTTCTTCCAGAATGGTCCTGTATTTGGCTCCATCCATCTTCCCATCAATTTTAACCATCTTCCCTGTCCCTGCTGAAGAAAAGCAGGCCCAAACCATGATGCTGCCACCACCATGTTTGACAGTGGGGATGGTGTGTTCAGGGTGATGAGCTGTGTTGCTTTTACGCCAAACATAACGTTTTGCATTGTTGCCAAAAAGTTTGATTTTGGTTTCATCTGACCAGAGCACCTTCTTCCACATGTTTGGTGTGTCTCCCAGGTGGCTTGTGGCAAACTTTAAACGACACTTTTTATGATATCTTTAAGAAATGGCTTTCTTCTTGCTACTCTTCCATAAAGGCCAGATTTGTGCAGTATACGACTGATTGTTGTCCTATGGACAGAGTGTCCCACCTCAGCTGTAGATCTCTGCAGTTCATCCAGAGTGATCATGGGCCTCTTGGCTGCATCTCTGATCAGTCTTCTCCTTGTATGAGCTGAAAGTTTAGAGGGACGGCCAGGTCTTGGTAGATTTGCAGTGGTCTGATACTCCTTCCATTTCAATATTATCGCTTGCACAGTGCTCCTTGGGATGTTTAAAGCTTGGGAAATCTTTTTGTATCCAAAACCGGCTTTAAGCTTCTCCACAACAGTATCTCGGACCTGCCTGGTGTGTCCCTTGGTCTTCATGAAGCTCTCTGCGCTTTAAACTGACCTCTGAGGCTATCACAGTGCAAGTGCATTTATACGGAGACTTGATTACACACAGGTGGATTCTATTTATCCAACATTGGATCATTCAGAGATCCTCATTGAACTCCTGGAGAGAGTTTGCTGCACTGAAAGTAAAGGGGCTGAATAATTTTGCACGCCCAATTTTTTAGTTTTTTAACAAAGTTTGAAATATTTAATAAATTTCGTTCCACTTCATAATTGTGTCCCACTTGTTGTTGATTCTTCACAAAAAATTACAGTTTTATATCTTTATGTTTGAAGCCTGAAATGTGGCAAAAGGTCGAGAAGTTCAAGGGGGCCAAATACTTTCACAAGGCACTGTATATATGAGTTGTGTTAAACATAATGTGATATTCAATTACAACTTTTGGGGCATATTTGGAGATACTTATACATGTTTAGGATATGTCTTGTTATCAGGGTATATATTATAATTTATAGCCATGCATTTAGGTTTATTGTCTGTGCGCCTGATATGCCCTCTATTTGCCATCATCCATCATTACGACCGTGGAGCGCACATGTTTGCAGCGTAGCATGGATTCGGTGATTAGTCTGATGGTGTGGTTACACCTCCGGACGAGTCATGTGCTGCCGCGCATCTGGTGATGTCATGCGGGATGTGTGCGCCATATAATGAACGGCACCACTTTTGAAATTAGTATACAGGTGAGATGTTTGGCTTTGATCATTGGGCAGTTTGCATTGGACATTGAGGAGGAAGTGGATTCTTTGGTCCTGCCTTTGTGCTATATATGTTTGGATTTGGACTTCCTTCAACCATCACCCCTTGAAAAAGCTGACGGCGAAACGCACATCGGGGAGGTCTGCAGGTCTTGGCGTCTCTGGACTTTGGTTGGTACACTTGTTCATATATTAATTATTTGATTATATGTGTCTCTTTGACCAATTGTCAGGGGTGTATAGGAATGTAGTGTACTTCTTGGCACTGTGTTTATATGTTATCTTAATGATTTGTACCACACCACTGGATTGGCCGGATACACATATATAACATTGGTGTTGCCTGCCTTTTTTGCACTGGCACTTTAACTTTGTGTTCATGAGACCTCGACCTGCCGACCTAGGTTAGGTTTTTAACTGTTTTTAATGTGTGTCAATCATGTATTTCTGAGTTATTCAACATATTAATAAAATAATGCTCAATAGTTGTCATTTTTGTATTATTTTTGCTTGTTTATAATAAACGATTTGTCTCTACATATTGTTTGATTGGTTAATTATTAGTTTGTGATATGCAGAGGTTCTACATTTTGAGAATTTTGAATTGGTTCCTTAAGAGGTTAATGTCTGCAGGACAAACAATTCTGTGCTGTCTGATGAATGGGGACAAGTGAGGACATGGTTCACATTGCCATATCAAAATTCAAGTGTTTTATGGGCACTTTTTACAAATAAACATAACCACTTGTTGCCATTTCAATGTACAACCAAAGATTTTCATGTGAATAATTAGAGGAAAACATAACTGGACAATACTAACTATAATCTATCCCAAATCAGATCACACTACAGTGTTCTGATAAATCTACACACATACTGAAAATTTCAGAAAGCTACTTAAAGATGCTTCGTAAAAATATACTGACAACAATATAAAAATAAAATCCTTGGTTGCTTTTAGTCCATAGGGCCAATATATTATGCCGAGAACGGTTGCAACTCATTCTTCCCACACTCTATAACAGAAAATGTGTTTAAAGGGAATCTGTCACCAGTTTTCTGCTGCCCTAAGTTTTAAATCCTAACAGCTCGGACACTTGCGAATGAGTCCCCATATTTATGAGCTCACGGCTCTCACCACCCACCTGCCTCTGATTGAGAGGTTTTTTCCAACTGAATAAGCAGGAGGTGGGAGGGAAAGCCATAAGCTCTTGGGTATACCAGACTCATCATTATGCACTGGACCTGTTCAATACAAAATTCTGTCAAAACAGCTGGGAGAATTACCCCTTCGCAACAGCCGCCGTACATGTACGGCGCAGCGCAAAGTGACTTCTAAACAGCCATTGTACAGGGCTGGTGTAGAAACTGCTTAATCAGTGTCAGGGGCCCGGCTGTTCATGCTGACATTGGTGAAAACACTGATACTGGTGCAATAACTCTTTGTCTTCCACGTTGAATGCTGACCGCAACATGCACAGGGTTTGCCGAGGGAGGGGGCTCTACAACCCCATCAGGTCTCCTTACTGCGGTGACAAGGACCCGATGGCTGGTAAGGCAGCCTGATTCCTTCCACAGACATCAGGGCCTGCCTCCTACGAAAGCCTGTGAGACCCAGCCCCCTGGCTGGGTCTTATAGGCACTCTCAGTTTATTACGCTGACAGACAATGCATTACAATACACATACAATTCAATAAAATATCACATGATCTACCCCGTCAAATGAACGCCGTACAAAAAAAAAACACAGGGTCAAAAGTCATTTTTTGTCACTTTGCCTTACAAAAAGCTTAATGGCGAGGGATCAAAAAGTACCCCAAAATGGTACCAATGAAAATGTCAACTCATCCCACAAAAAATGAGCCCCTAAAAATAAAAAATATGGCAACACAAAAAGGATTTAAAAAAAAAAAAATGCTTTGTGTAAATGTTGCAAAAAAAACACAAAAAAAATTTGATAAAATTTATATTGGCATCTCTTTCCCACACAGTGTTCGCAATACCAAACCCAGAAAGCAAAGGCAAACTTGTCGCCTTTTCTCTATCCTGCTTCCCAAAAAGCTAAATAAAAAGCTATCAAAAAGTCGTACATACCCCAAAATAGAACCAATGATAAAGCTCCATTGAGAGAAAAATAAAATGTATGGTTGACAGAAAATTGCTGTACTGGTCTCCAAAGGCTGATCAATACCAACATGGTGACCGTAAACCATTCCCCCAAAAATAGATTGTGAGCTCCATTGGGGACAGCTTGATGCTGTCTGTAAACCGCTGTGGAATATAGCAGTGCTATATAAGTGCATAAAATAAATAAAAAAAATCTTCCCTCCAAAAACCATATGGCGCTCCTTTTCTTCTCATCCTTGCCATGTGCCCAAACAGCAAATTCCGGAGAAAATGCTTACCAAAATTGTGGTGCTTTTTCTCCTGTTACCCCTTGTGAAAATGAAAAATGGGGAGATTATGCAAGATTTTATTGGAAGAAATGAAAATTTGTGGATCCGCAACACACCACGGACGTGTGAATGGACCCTAAATCTGTATTTTTTGCAGATAGGCATTTTGCATGCAAACAGAATCTTTTTGGCCCTGAGTGGTATGCATGACACCCCACTCTAGGATGGCGGAAAGAATCAGCTGCATGCAGCTGTACCTTAAGGGGTTATCCAGTAATTTATATTGATGACCTCATCAATATCAGATTGGCTGAGGTACAATACTCATGACCGCCATCAATCAGCTGTTATAAGACGCCAGCACTCCGTGAGCGACGCTCACGGAGTGCTGGAGATGGGTCTCTGTACAGCAATAAAACTAATCACAGTATAGCCATAAATGACCAAGAATAATGCAGTTCATCAAATCTCTATCATCCCCCCACTAAAAAAAATTGGTATTACTAATTCCACACTGGCATATAAGCAATTAAAGAGCTTCATATCTCAATATTTGTTTGCAAGTTCTCAATCCAGATTTTCCATTCCATACTGAAATACTTACAATGCCTCTTTTCTTCCAGGGCAAGTTTTTATATAGCAGACTTTTGTTACTGTTCAGTACCCATTCTATTATTATTGGAGGCTCAGATTTTATCCAGTTTCTGGTAATTAAAGGGGCCGTCCCATTAAAAATATTCTACAGTTTTCAAACCAGCTCCTGGATCTGAATACTTTTGTAATTGCATGTAATTAAACATTTAGCATAGCCCCTGAGTTATTCAATAAAATATATCTCTAATAAATTATTTCTTTGACCTCTTCAATAAGAAGGCCACACATGCTCAGTTTCATCCCTCAACTGCCTCCTGAGCTGTGATAGGCAGAGCTGAGACACGCCCCCTTAGCTGCAGCAGAAAAGACACTCCCCTTGAGCTGTCAGCATGATATAAATCTAGCAGAGCAATGAATGGGGAGATCTCTGGATCCATGTGAGGTACAGGGCTGGTTCTGGCTTTGTTAGAAAGAGATTGTCATATATTATATGAAACAGAAGATTCATACTTATCTGATCCACTGCCACGGAGTGTTTATATGGCCATTTATAGTTATGGTCACATGTTCTGTTGCAGGCATTAGATAAAATGTAATTATTACCAAAGAAATCCTTTCGGGTAGTAGTTTCAGAAAATTGGTTGCAATTTTCAAAAGCGTAAATTACCTTCAATAAAGTTTTAGAACAATCTTAACTGAGTCACTTACTTGAAGATGCAATATATTGGGAATTTCCTCCTGTAATTAATTGCCATATTCAGGAGTCGCATTATTGTTTATTCACTGAACCAATGTCTTTCAATTACATTTGACTAATTATAATAATGGTGATTCATCTATTTCAGGAAATAAAATTGTAACTGAATTCCCCAGTCCATGAATTCCCAGAACAGACTTACATGTCCATGTTATTGTAGGCAAGGTGTCTTACATGTTTCTAGCATTGTTCATTCATTATTGTTTCCGGACTAATTCTTCCAATTAAGCTAAAATGTGCTGTCTTGATGAAAACCTTTCCCCTTGAACTGACACTGATTTAACCCAATCCAGTTTTACATCATAAAGTCAGACTATATGATTCCTGTAATTGGTGTCTCACTGAGTGAAATGCTTTGATACCAAGAAAGGTGACAACATGTAACGTGACCCGAAAATGTCTAAGCAATCAGCCTGGAGAGTTACAAAATTTCTTTCTATGTTAAATAGGGGTGCACAGCTTGTTTGTCAAGTTGAAAACATGAACTCTTTCAGTGCTAAACTAGAAGAAATTCAGCTAGATCTTTAGGCTACTCGGTTGGGGTGTTCCTTAAAGAACCATTATGTACAATTGATATTCTGATGAAATCTACTAAAGTTTACTAGACCTTAGGAAACACACATCTAATGAAAAGAATTCATGAGGTTTGGAGCAAGGTTACGTGCTGAACTCCACACACTTTGCATCTTAAAACTTGCAGTCAATTAGTGAGGCCTCATGTTTATTGGAAGAGACAGTTATATTTTCCTCTCACAAACTCCTTTTCAAATCCATGTTCCCACTCATTATCTGCTCTGCCTTTTCATCCTTTATATTGTTTTTCACAATCAGAGTGCATTCTCTGCCAGGTTTCATCCATGCTACAGACCCCCATCCCTGCCCTTAATCATCCATGATACTACTATGCCATTTAAAACTAACACATATACATACAATATACATAATTGCTGCACTAAATTTTCCTGTCTGCCAACTCACAAAGCTGTTGTCTGGTACAATGTATCAGCTCTGGTAAAAACATTCAGCCGTGAATTACGAGAAATATTTGTGCTGCTATTTTTAATGGAGGGGAGAGAGTGGCACTTGTGTATAGGGAAGATATTGCTGAAGTTGAGCGGGCATAGAGGAAGGCAACAAAAGTAATACAGGAAATGGGGGCACTGTAGTACCAACAAAACAGTAAAATTGAGGTTTTTCAGTTTAAAAAAAGGATAGTTTAGGGGAGATCTAATTACAATGTACGTACAAATACTGTACATGAATAGAAAGTACCTGTCTTTGCAATGATATGTTTACTTCTATGCCTGTGACCATGACAAGGGGCATCTATTATATCTAGAAGAAGGTTTCTCCACCATCATAGACACAGTAGGACTATGGAGCTCTCTGCTAGAGGAAATCAAAATGGTTGATTTGTTGATGGAGTTCAAGAGGGGCCTTTCCTGAAAGATCTAATATCACCCGTTATGTGTGCAAGTTTCTTTACCTACGACTGGGTTGAAACTGCAGCATAATAAGTTTGTGGACTCGTGTCTTTTTTCAATCCTACTAAGGCTACTTTCACATAAAACTGGGGTCTAGCAGGCTGTTCCGGCAAAGGAACAGCCTGCAGGAGTCCATCGTTTGAGGCATAGCCGGATATGGCCGGAGCACCCCCAGACTCCATTGATTATAATGGGACCCGGCTTGATTTATGGCATTAGTGGTGGGATTTGCCTGGACAAAAAATGGTGCTTGATTTAGTTTTTGTCCAGATAAACCCCAGCACTCATGGTGGAAAACGGCCAGATCCCCACCAGGTCTTATTATAATCAATGGGGTCCGTATACAGTGAACTCCAGCATTTCTCTGCCATAACAGCCTACCAAATAGCTTTAACGCATACAAGTAGCCTACCAATGTTATTATGGTTGTTCGGCTCATAGGGTTTTGCCTAGATCAAGCGATTCTCTGACCTAGACAACCCAGTCTTCAAGTACAGTAGTATATTGGACTGGCAGAATGAAAACAATATTTTCCAGTAGTGCTTGTTGTAGAGAGTCCCATTTTTATGCTAATGCTGTCATGAGCTTCAGAAGTGCCCTTTGCATTCTATACGTGGACATCACAAGTGCCATATACACTGTATCCCCTTCTTCCTAGTTTTCATCCACTATAGCTCTTCTTAGTAGGAATATGTTGTCACTCATTAACAGAATGTCTAGTCCCATTGTGCTCTTGATAAGCTGCACATACAGTTCTTGTGTCCAAGCAGTTCCAGCGTTTTATGCACCAGGCTTTATGGGCTCTTTAGATGGTATGCCTGGAAAGTTGTCCTTGGGACTACTGTAAGGTCAATAGTTGCAATAATACAAGTTAGCTAATTTTAAACTGATTTTTTTTCCTATTAACCACTAGCCATGCGCATGCCTTTCATATAAGTGGAATACTATTTAAATTGTAAAAAAAACGGATCAAATCCAGTGCTGAGCCATGCCCCCTGCACTGATCACATGACAGTGACGTCACCCCAGGTCCTTCGGCTGTTCAACAGTTCGGGTTGGTGGCAGCCTCCCTTATGGATTCCATATGCCGCTATAGTGGAATCCATAACAGGATGCGCGACTTACCACCCGAACGCCGAACAACGGACTTTTTTTTAATGTTCGCTCATCTCTAATAGCCAGTTATCTTCCTCTCTCCCAGGACAGCACCATTAAAGAGGGGCCTCCCTATTAGGCCCCATTTACACAACTGTGGACTAAAAACGCGGATCCTCAAAATACAGACAACGCCCATGTGTTCCCCACATCGCGGTGCGGACCCATTGACTTTGATGATTACAACTGTTGTCGCCCCTGAGGAAGCCAGAGTGCGAAACCCGGGTCGGGCAGAAATTTGGATCGATTTTACTGTTATATGCCTTTTATCTACCTTTGTCTGTGAGTAGAATAAAACTGTTTTTCTATTACCATCTAGAGGGTACTTCACTATTTGCCGATCATTTAACCCCACAGAGGAGGCGGTCTGAGGAGGATCGAACCCTTTGATTGAGGAGGACGGAGGCGAATACCCCGATTCATTCACGTGTGTTGAAATCTGGAGCAGCGCGGTTTCAAACTTTTATTATATGACTTTCCAGTGTGTCCACTCACCACACTACATCGAAACCAGCAGCGCAAGTAACCATCCGTGTTTTGGGACACAGGACTGACATTTTATTTATTTTCTCTTATCTACTGCACTACATAGATATATTCACTGTACAGTACTTCAACCTGCCTATGTTAATTTAAAAATGTGATAGATTATTAAAGAAACTCCCCAGTTTATTATTATAGATACGATCAGATAGCTGAGATGACTTCTAGGTGTAGAGAAAGCTGGCCAGTGACCTCTTCTCCCCAGGACCTACCTTCTCAAAGTTGCTGCAGGGACCCCCATATTCAATCATCTGGTAGCATCTTCCTGCTGAACGAGCAAGTAATAGTTCAATATATCAGTATGGTGGGCGCTCAAAATACATTTTACTGGTGGACCCTAGGCATCCCAATCCAACACTGATAACACCTGTGAAGACATGTGTAGGAAGTTCTTTCAGTCCTTCCCAGGAGCAGAGGCATTGCTAGGCTCTCAAAAAATACAGGGCACAAGCCCCTATGCATATGTGCCAATTCTCAAAACAAATCTATATGTAGCTAAAATCTATGATAATGGGATCCCATCCATGTGGTAGATGCTCGATTTGCATAGTAACATAGTTAATAAGGCTGAAAAAAGACATCTGTCCATCGAGTTCAGCCTGTTATCCTCCAAGTTGATCCAGAGGAAGGCAAAAAAAAAAACTGTGAGGTAGAAGCCAATTTTCCTCACTTTAGAGGAAAGAATTCCTTCCCCACTCCAATCAGGCAATCAGAATAACTCCCTGGATCAACGACCCCTCTCTAGTAGCTATAGCCTGTAATATTATTACACTCCAGAAATACATCCAGGCCCCTCTTGAACTCTTTTAGTGAACTCACTATCACCACCACCTCAGGCAGAGAGTTCCATAGTCTCACTGCTCTTACCGTGAAGAATCCTTTTCTATGTTTGTGTACAAACCTTTTTTCCTCCAGACGCAGAGGATGTCCCCTTGTTACTGTCCTGGGGATAAATAGATGATGGGAGAGATCTCTGTATGACCCCTGATATATTTATACATAGTTATTAGATCTCCCCTCAGTCGTCTTTTTTTCTAAAGTGAATAACCCTAATTATGATAATCTTTCAGGGTACTGTAGTTGCCCCATTCCAGTTATTACTTTAGTTGCCCTCCTCTGAACCCTCTCCAGCTCTGCTATGTCTGCCTTGTTCACAGGAGCCCACAACTGTACACTGTACTCCATGTGTGGTCTCACTAGTGATTTGTAAAGTGGTAGGACTATGTTCACATCACATGCATCTATGCCCCTTTTTGATGCAACCCATTATCTTATTGGCCTTGGCAGCAGCTGCCTGACACTGTTTTTTACAGCTTAGTTTGTGGTTCACCAAAATTCCTAGGTCCTTTTCCATGTCAGTGTTACCCATTGTTTTACCATTTTGTATGTACTGGTGACTTGCACTATTCCTTCCCATGTGCATAACCTTACATTTGTCAGTGTTAAACCTCACCTGCCATTTCTCTGCCCAAGCCTCCAATCTATCCAGATCCACCTGTAGCATTATACTGTCCTTTTAGTGTTAATTAATTTACACAGTTTAATGTCATCTGAAAAATTATATTTTACTGTGCAAGCCTTCTACAAGATCATTAATAAATATATTTATGGCCCAATACTGACCCCCTGTGGTACCCCACTAGTGACAGTGACACAATCTGAGTGTGTACCGTTAGTAACCACTCTCTGTTTTCTATCTCTCAGCCAGTTACTTACCCACATACAGAATATTGGCACCAAATTTGCAATGCGCAAATCCTGTGGAATACTCCTTGTCATTATAGAGTCCTTAAATATCAGAAATAAGGGTCTGGCTATGACATTAATGAATTGGCTTAGGATACGGGGTGTATGCCATCTGGTCCTGGTGATTGATCTATTTTAATCTTTTTAAGACGCCGCTTGCTGGAATATGCAAACAACTAAAGAATGTATCAACCCCTTAAGGACTTAGGACATACCGGTACGGCACTGGTCCCGAGTCCTATGGACCCATGACGTACTGGTACGTCATGAGTATTTCCGATCACTGCTGCTCAGCCGGTAGTGATCGAACAAGCGTACCTGCTGAAATCATTCAGCAGGTACCTTGTTACAATGCCCAGGGGGTCCTGTGACAACGATTGCTACAAACCGCAGGTCAAACCAGACCTGCGGTTTGCAGCGCTTTCTGCAATATCTGATCACAGACCGCGGGATCATAGACTAAATGTTCCCCAAGTATTAGATTCTAACTCCCTGCAGCCCCCAATCATATTGTGGCTGCGGGGTGCAGGGAGGGTGGTTGCGGGCGGAGTGGGAGGCGGGCGGTGCGGCAGGCGGGATCGCAATACTGATCCCCACCCACCTCCTCTGTAATGTTTCCCTGGTGGCTAGTGGCTTTAGCACATTGCTGACACTCTGCTAAAAACTGCTGACATCTGTGCTGCAGATGTCAGCAGTTTTAACCCCTTCCATGCCGCGGTCCGTACTGGTAGGATGTAAAAATAAAAAAACCACATATCACTGAATGAAAATTAAAAAAATAAAATACACTACACATATTAAGTATCGACGCGTCCGTAAAAACCTGCTCTATAAAAATATCAAATGACCTAACCCTTCAAGTAAATACTGTAAAAAAAAAAAATGGTGTAAAAATAGCCATTTTTTGGCACCTTAATTCAAAAAAATGTAATACCAACCGATCAAAAAGGTGTATGCACCAAAAATAGTGCCAATTAAACCGTCATCTCATCCCGCAAGAAATTGCCAAAAAAAATAAAAAAATATGGCTCTCAGACTATGGATGGAGACATTAAAACATGATTTTTTGTTTCAAAAATATTATTGTGTAAAACTTAAATAAAAATAAAAAAATACATATTAGGTATCGCCGCGTATGTTACAACCTGCTCTATAAAAATAACACATGAACTAACCCCTTAGGTGAACACAGAAAAAAAAATAATATAAATACCGTTTCGAAAGTCATTTTTGTCACCTTACATCAAAAAAAGTGCAATAGCAAGCGACCAAAATGTCATATGCACCCCAAGATAGTGCCAATCAAACCGTCATCTCATCCCACAAAAAATGAGCCCCTATATAAGACAGTCGCCCAAAAATAAAAATATGGCTTTCTAGAATGTGGAGACACTAAAAAAACATTTTTTCAAAATGCTTTGTTATTAAAAACTGAAACAAAAAAAACAAAAAGTAGTCAGATTTGGTATTGTCTCGTCCGTAATAACCTGCTCTATAGAAATAGCACACAATCTAACCTGTCAGATCAGATTGCTAATTTTTCCAAATTTTGGGTAAATTTGGTATTTTTTATAAATAAAAATAAAAATTTTCGACTCCATTTTACCACTGTCATTAAGTACAATATGTGACGAAAAACAATCTCAGAATGTCTTGATAAGAAAAAGCGTTTTAAAGTTATCACCACATAAAGTGACACTGGTCAGATTTGCAAAAATGGCCGGGTCCTTAAGGTGAAATAGGACCGAGTCCTTAAGGGGTTAATCAACTGGATAGTACGTACAAATACTGTACATGAATAGAAAGTACCTGTCTTTGCAATGATATGTTTACTTCTATGCCTGTGACCATGACAAGGGGCATCTATTATATCTAGAAGAAGGTTTCTCCACCATCATAGACACAGTAGGACTATGGAGCTCTTCTGCTAGAGGAAATCAAAATGGTTGATTTGTTGATGGAGTTCAAGAGGGGCCTTTCCTGAAAGATCTAATATCACCTGCTATGTGTGCAAGTTTCTTTACCTACGACTGGGTTGAAACTGCAGCATAATAAGTTTGTGGACTCGTGTCTTTTTCAACCTACCAAGGCTACTTTCACATAAAACTGGATCTAGCAGGCTGTTCCGGCAAAGGAACAGCCTGCAGGAGTCCATCGCTTGAGAGCATAGCCGGATATGGCCGAGCACCCCCAGACTCCATTGATTATAATGGGACCCGCTTGATTTATGAGCATTAGTGGTGGGATTTGCCTGGACAAAAATGGTGCTTGATTTAGTTTTTGTCCAGATAAACCCCAGCACTCATGGTGGAAAACGGCCAGATCCCCACCAGAGTCTTATTATAATCAATGGGGTCCGTATACAGTGAACTCCAGCATTTCTCTGCCATAACAGCCTACCAAATAGCTTTAACGCATACAAGTAGCCTACCAATGTTATTATGGTTGTTCGGCTCATAGGGTTTTGCCTAGATCAAGCTGATTCTCTGACCTAGACAACCCAGTCTTCAAGTACAGTAGTATATTGACTGGCAGAATGAAAACAATATTTTCCAGTAGTGCTTGTTGTAGAGAGTCCCATTTTTATGCTAATGCTGTCATGAGCTTCAGAAGTGCTCTTTGCATTCTATACGTGGACATCACAAGTGCCATATACACTGTATCCCCTTCTTCCTAGTTTTCATCCACTATAGCTCTTCTTAGTAGGAATATGTTGTCACTCATTAACAGAATGTCTAGTCCCATTGTGCTCTTGATAAGCTGCACATACAGTTCTTGTGTCCAAGCAGTTCCAGCGTTTTATGCACCAGGCTTTATGGGCTCTTTAGATGGTATGCCTGGAAAGTTGTCCTTGGGACTACTGTAAGGTCAATAGTTGCAATAATACAAGTTAGCTAATTTTAAACTGATTTTTTTTCCTATTAACCACTAGCCATGCGCATGCCTTTCATATAAGTGGAATACTATTTAAATTGTAAAAAAAACGGATCAAATCCAGTGCTGAGCCATGCCCCCTGCACTGATCACATGACAGTGACGTCACCCCAGGTCCTTCGGCTGTTCAACAGTTCGGGTTGGTGGCAGCCTCCCCTTATGGATTCCATATGCCGCTATAGTGGAATCCATAACAGGATGCGCGACTTACCACCCGAACGCCGAACAACGGACTTTTTTTTAATGTTCGCTCATCTCTAATAGCCAGTTATCTTCCTCTCTCCCAGGACAGCACCATTAAAGAGGGGCCTCCCTATTAGGCCCCATTTACACAACTGTGGACTAAAAACGCGGATCCTCAAAATACAGACAACGCCCATGTGTTCCCCACATCGCGGTGCGGACCCATTGACTTTGATGATTACAACTGTTGTCGCCCCTGAGGAAGCCAGAGTGCGAAACCCGGGTCGGGCAGAAATTTGGATCGATTTTACTGTTATATGCCTTTTATCTACCTTTGTCTGTGAGTAGAATAAAACTGTTTTTCTATTACCATCTAGAGGGTACTTCACTATTTGCCGATCATTTAACCCCACAGAGGAGGCGGTCTGAGGAGGATCGAACCCTTTGATTGAGGAGGACGGAGGCGAATACCCCGATTCATTCACGTGTGTTGAAATCTGGAGCAGCGCGGTTTCAAACTTTTATTATATGACTTTCCAGTGTGTCCACTCACCACACTACATCGAAACCAGCAGCGCAAGTAACCATCCGTGTTTTGGGACACAGGACTGACATTTTATTTATTTTCTCTTATCTACTGCACTACATAGATATATTCACTGTACAGTACTTCAACCTGCCTATGTTAATTTAAAAATGTGATAGATTATTAAAGAAACTCCCCAGTTTATTATTATAGATACGATCAGATAGCTGAGATGACTTCTAGGTGTAGAGAAAGCTGGCCAGTGACCTCTTCTCCCCAGGACCTACCTTCTCAAAGTTGCTGCAGGGACCCCCATATTCAATCATCTGGTAGCATCTTCCTGCTGAACGAGCAAGTAATAGTTCAATATATCAGTATGGTGGGCGCTCAAAATACATTTTACTGGTGGACCCTAGGCATCCCAATCCAACACTGATAACACCTGTGAAGACATGTGTAGGAAGTTCTTTCAGTCCTTCCCAGGAGCAGAGGCATTGCTAGGCTCTCAAAAAAAATACAGGGCACAAGCCCCTATGCATATGTGCCGAATTCTCAAAACAAATCTATATGTAGCTAAAATCTATGATAATGGGATCCCATCCATGTGGTAGATGCTCGATTTGCATAGTAACATAGTTAATAAGGCTGAAAAAAGACATCTGTCCATCGAGTTCAGCCTGTTATCCTCCAAGTTGATCCAGAGGAAGGCAAAAAAAAAAACTGTGAGGTAGAAGCCAATTTTCCTCACTTTAGAGGAAAGAATTCCTTCCCCACTCCAATCAGGCAATCAGAATAACTCCCTGGATCAACGACCCCTCTCTAGTAGCTATAGCCTGTAATATTATTACACTCCAGAAATACATCCAGGCCCCTCTTGAACTCTTTTAGTGAACTCACTATCACCACCACCTCAGGCAGAGAGTTCCATAGTCTCACTGCTCTTACCGTGAAGAATCCTTTTCTATGTTTGTGTACAAACCTTTTTTTCCTCCAGACGCAGAGGATGTCCCCTTGTTACTGTCCTGGGGATAAATAGATGATGGGAGAGATCTCTGTATGACCCTGATATATTTATACATAGTTATTAGATCTCCCCTCAGTCGTCTTTTTTCTAAAGTGAATAACCCTAATTATGATAATCTTTCAGGGTACTGTAGTTGCCCCATTCCAGTTATTACTTTAGTTGCCCTCCTCTGAACCCTCTCCAGCTCTGCTATGTCTGCCTTGTTCACAGGAGCCCACAACTGTACACTGTACTCCATGTGTGGTCTCACTAGTGATTTGTAAAGTGGTAGGACTATGTTCACATCACATGCATCTATGCCCCTTTTGATGCAACCCATTATCTTATTGGCCTTGGCAGCAGCTGCCTGACACTGTTTTTTACAGCTTAGTTTGTGGTTCACCAAAATTCCTAGGTCCTTTTCCATGTCAGTGTTACCCATTGTTTTACCATTTTGTATGTACTGGTGACTTGCACTATTCCTTCCCATGTGCATAACCTTACATTTGTCAGTGTTAAACCTCACCTGCCATTTCTCTGCCCAAGCCTCCAATCTATCCAGATCCACCTGTAGCATTATACTGTCCTTTTTAGTGTTAATTAATTTACACAGTTTAATGTCATCTGAAAAAAATTATATTTTACTGTGCAAGCCTTCTACAAGATCATTAATAAATATATTTATGGCCCAATACTGACCCCTGTGGTACCCCACTAGTGACAGTGACACAATCTGAGTGTGTACCGTTAGTAACCACTCTCTGTTTTCTATCTCTCAGCCAGTTACTTACCCACATACAGAATATTGGCACCAAATTTGCAATGCGCAAATCCTGTGGAATACTCCTTGTCATTATAGAGTCCTTAAATATCAGAAATAAGGGTCTGGCTATGACATTAATGAATTGGCTTAGGATACGGGGGTGTATGCCATCTGGTCCTGGTGATTGATCTATTTTAATCTTTTTAAGACGCCGCTTTGCTGGAATATGCAAACAACTAAAGAATGTATCAACCCCTTAAGGACTTAGGACATACCGGTACGGCACTGGTCCCGAGTCCTTAAGGACCCATGACGTACTGGTACGTCATGAGTATTTCCGATCACTGCTGCTCAGCCGGCAGTGATCGGAACAAGGTACCTGCTGAAATCATTCAGCAGGTACCTTGTTACAATGCCCAGGGGGGTCCTGTGACAACGATTGCTACAAACCGCAGGTCAAACCAGACCTGCGGTTTGCAGCGCTTTCTGCAATATCTGATCACAGACCGCGGGGATCATAGACTAAATGTTCCCCAAGTATTAGATTCTTAACCCCCCTGCAGCCCCCAATCATATTGTGGCTGCGGGGGTGCAGGGAGGGTGGTTGCGGGCGGAGTGGGAGGCGGGCGGTGCGGCAGGCGGGATCGCAATACTGATCCCCCACCCACCTCCTCTGTAATGTTTCCCTGGTGGCTAGTGGCTTTAGCACATTGCTGACACTCTGCTAAAAACTGCTGACATCTGTGCTGCAGATGTCAGCAGTTTTAACCCCTTCCATGCCGCGGTCCGTACGGTAGGATGTAAAAATAAAAAAACCACATATCACTGAATGAAAATTAAAAAAATAAAATACACTACACATATTAAGTATCGACGCGTCCGTAAAAACCTGCTCTATAAAAATATCAAATGACCTAACCCTTCAAGTAAATACTGTAAAAAAAAAAATGGTGTAAAAATAGCCATTTTTTGGCACCTTAATTCAAAAAAATGTAATACCAACCGATCAAAAGGTGTATGCACCAAAAATAGTGCCAATTAAACCGTCATCTCATCCCGCAAGAAATTGCCAAAAAAATAAAAAATATGGCTCTCAGACTATGGATGGAGACATTAAAACATGATTTTTTGTTTCAAAAATATTATTGTGTAAAACTTAAATAAAAATAAAAAAATACATATTAGGTATCGCCGCGTATGTTACAACCTGCTCTATAAAAATAACACATGAACTAACCCCTTAGGTGAACACAGAAAAAAAAATAATATAAATACCGTTTCGAAAGTCATTTTTGTCACCTTACATCAAAAAAAGTGCAATAGCAAGCGACCAAAATGTCATATGCACCCCAAGATAGTGCCAATCAAACCGTCATCTCATCCCGCAAAAAATGAGCCCCTATATAAGACAGTCGCCCAAAAAATAAAAATATGGCTTTCAGAATGTGGAGACACTAAAAAAACATTTTTTCAAAAATGCTTTGTTATTAAAAACTGAAACAAAAAAAAACAAAAAGTAGTCAGATTTGGTATTGTCTCGTCCGTAATAACCTGCTCTATAGAAATAGCACACAATCTAACCTGTCAGATCAGATTGCTAATTTTTCCAAATTTTGGGTAAATTTGGTATTTTTTTATAAATAAAAATAAAAATTTTCGACTCCATTTTACCACTGTCATTAAGTACAATATGTGACGAAAAAACAATCTCAGAATGTCTTGATAAGAAAAAGCGTTTTAAAGTTATCACCACATAAAGTGACACTGGTCAGATTTGCAAAAAATGGCCGGGTCCTTAAGGTGAAATAGGACCGAGTCCTTAAGGGGTTAATCAACTGGATAGTGAAAAAATATACAATTAGTATTAATTTAAAAACTGCCACAGTACAGGAGTGGTCTATATAGCAAAATGTACCTGTTCAGAGTTTTATGTTGGCAAAATGATACGAGAATTAAAGTGGTTGTGCAGGCAATATATGTTGTTGACCTATCATCAGGTTGCCAAAATATGCCTGTCGTCTCAGAAGTTTTGGACGTGCAGCGTAATGACAAGTACTGTGTATGTTTAAGTGAATGGAGCGAGTATTATAATTACACTACACTGCTGCTCCACAAGAGATGATGCTGTAGGAGAGTACCTGGGGTGGTAATAGACGGTAGGTACGTGCCACCGGGGGTCCTGGTCCCGGTGGAGTAAGAGCCGGAAAAGTGTGTTTTGCAGCGGTTATGCTGTTAACACAGCGGATCCGGGCCGGCTCTTACTGGGAGCAGGCAGATATGCAGGTGAGTGCCTGTCTCCCCACGGTCCAGGCCAGGTTTGCAGGGAGGGTTTAAAACCCGACCAGCAGCAAGGGTGTGGGGTGGAAGCTGTTGTTCTCTTGCTGTGAGAGTGAGAGGTGAAGGTGAGCTGGGCTGTGTACTGAGGCCTGTAAAGGACTGTGCGGGGAACCCCAGCTGAAGCCAGGAGGGATCCGTATTCCGTGGCTAGAAGCCGGACCCAGGGGCTTGCTTCCCCAAGGAGAAAGAGGTGACATTACTCCTGGCTTTGAATAGACTTTTCTTGATGTGATGGAACCAGGCCTCAAGTAGCCTGCAGCTGGTTTGGGACTGAACTATTGTTTTGCCGTTGTGTGTGACCACCCTCCCTATGAACTGCACTGCCTTTTCACTTGTGTTCACCGTGTGAATAAAGAAAGCACCGTTTAACACCAAGACCTGTCTGTGTTGCCTCTATACTGCACTCGCTACCACTGCCTACCAGAGCGGATCCCCACAATTGGTGGAGGATGCGGGCATACTGCAGTGAGGCTGGCAAAGAATATTTATCCGGGTGGTGCACGGCTGCATGTCATACATTAAACCAGCAAGCTTGGTCATCCCTGACAAAATGGAGGAGCTGGTTAAGCAGTTGGTGCAGAGCAATGCACAACAGCAACAAACAAACAGTTTGCTGGTACAACAGTTGGCGCTTATGCAAGAGGCTCTGAGTGCATCCCAGCGAGAGACCCCACCGGCAGTGACTCCTTCGCCGCCAGCTCCCAGGGATAAAGTCCGGTCTGCATTAAGGAAAATGGCTCCGGAGGATGATGTAGAGGCCTTCCTGATGGTGTTCGAGAGGACTGCGGAACAGGAGAACTTACCGTCGGGACAGTGGGCAGAAGTGGTGGCGCCATTCCTAGTCGGAGACGCCCAAAAGCATACTTCGACCTCAGCCGTGAGGACGCCCAGGATTATGGGAAGCTAAAGGCTGAGGTAATGGCACGCTTAGGTGTTACCACTTATGTGCGGGCGCAGAGAGTTCATCGGTGGGCCTTTTCCGAGTCCAGACCCGTCCGGTCTCAGGCATACGACCTGGTGCATCTGGTGAGGAAGTGGCTCCAGCCGGAAACTTTGAGTCCCTCCCAAATGGTCGAGCGAGTGGTCGTGGACCGTTTTGTGCGGACACTGCCAAGGGCCATACAGCGCTGGGTCGGTCAGGAGACCCTGGCAACCTCGATCAGTTGGTAAGCCTAGTCGAGAGGTATGTGGCGACCCAGGATTTGGTGCGGGACTCCACGCAGGCACGGGAAACCCGTCAGGCTCCCCCTCAGGCTAGGGATCCGGAAAAGGGTCCCAACCACAAAGGGGGAAGGCTAGTCCTACTCCGGGGAAGAGAGCCGGGGAGGGACCACGGGGATTCAATGTTGGCACTGCCACGGACTGGGACATAGGGCCGCGAACTGTCCTCAAGCCCCTGAACCCATGGACTGCGGGTTCGTTCGCCGGTCCTCTTTCTTTGCCCGGCCTGTATGTACCGCGGACCTCCTACTGGCCGCCGATATGCCACCCCTGTGCCAAGTCTCGATCGATGGGCATCCGATTAATGCTTTGCTGGACTCTGGGAGCCTTGTGACCCTTGTGCATGAGTCCTTAGTGTCTGAGACCCTACCAGAGAAGCAAACCCTTTCCATTGTCTGTGTCCATGGGGACCGCCAGAGTACCCCACCGCCAGGGTTACCATGTCCGTGTTGGGCCGAGAGGTGCAGCACGTCGTCGGTGTGGGACGCCAGATCCCTTATGCCGCCATACTGGGAAGGGATTTTCCGTTGTTCTGGGCTCTATGGAAGAGTGATATGCCTTACCTTAGGGGCGGACAACGATCGGGCCCAGTGCCCGAAGATCCCGATGCGGGGGTACCAGCCGTAGGGGTCACCACATCACCTGTAGAGTGTCATCCCGATAGGTTTCCCTAGAGGTGTTGGCAGGCGAATCTGTGGAAACCCCGTCCATCCCGGACCTGGAGGTATCCCGTGACACGTTCGGGACCGCCCAGCTCCAGGATCCGACATTGTTGCGGGCGAGGGAAGGGGTTACAGTGGTAAATGGGGTGGCTCAGCACCCAGGCGCCGACTTGGTGTTTCCCCATTTGGCTTTTAACCAGGACCTGCTGTACAGGGTGAACAAGGTGCAGCAGGAGGTAGTGGAGCAGCTGGTGGTACCCCAGCCATACCGCCGTATGGTACTGGACTTAGCCCACTCCCATGTGCTGGGAGGACATTTGGGTGTAAAAAAACCAAGAGCGGATTCTGCAAAGGTTCTATTGGCCCGGGGTTTATGAGGAGGTCAAAGGTTTTGTCAATCCTGTCCAGTGTGTCAGATGACAAGCCCCCAGCCCCACTATCGCAGTCCCCTAGTGCCCATGCCCATCATCGAGGTTCCCTTTGAAAGAATAGGGATGGATCTGGTAGGCCCCATAAACAAGTCGGCCAGAGGGCATCAGCATATCTTGGTGGTCCTAGACTACGCCACCAGATATCCTGAAGCGATCACCCTACGACATACCTCGGCTAAGCTCATAGCCAAAGATCTCATGGGTATGTTTGCAAGAGTGGGGATTCCGAAAGAGATCCTGACCGACCAGGGGACCCCCTTCATGTCTAAGGTGACGAGGGAGCTCTGCAAGCTTTTAGGGGTTAAAAGGTTGCACACGTCCATGTACCATCCTCAAACTGACGGACTGGTGGAGCGGTTTAACAAAACCTTAAAAACTATGCTCAAAAGAACCGTAGCCAAAGACGGAAAGGATTGGGACCTGTTGCTGCCGTACGTATTGTTTGCAGTGCGAGAAGTGCCCCAGGCATCTACGGGGTTCTCGCCCTTCGAGCTATTATACGGTCGACGTCCAAGGGTTGCTGGACATCGCTAAAGAGGCGTGGGAGCAACAGCCCACCCCACACAAGAGCCTCATAGAGCATATAGAAAAGATGCAGGACCGCATAGAGACAGTCCTACCAATCGTCCGGGAACATATGGAGGCCGCCCAACTGGCACAGAGCCGGGTATACAACCGGAGTGCCCAGGTCAGGACATTTAACCCAGGTGACCGGGTACTGGTACTAGTCCCCACCATTGACAGTAAGTTTTTGGCACGGTGGCAAGGTCCCTACGAGGTGAAAGAGAAGGTAGGGCCAGTAAATTACAGGATATCCCAGCCAGGACAGCGGAAGCCAGAACAGGTATATCATGTAAATTTACTGAAGTCGTGGAGAGATAGGGAGAATCTCGTTGGGGACGGCCCAAGCACTGTCTTGACTGCAGGGAAGATCCCCGCCCCACCGGAGGGCCCGGAGGGCACCTCCACAGTAAAGATAGCTGGTGGACTGTCGCCCAAACAAGCTCAGGAAGCCAAAGAGTTCGTGAGTCGAAATAGGGACGTGTTCTCTGATCTTCCTGGTCGAACTTCAGTAGTCCGACATGACATCGTCACCGAGCCCCACGTCAGAGTGCGGTTGAAGCCATATCGGGTACCGGAGGCCCGACGACAGGCCATTTCAGAAGAAGTAAAGTCCATGTTGAGGTTAGGAGTCATTGAGGAGTCCAGAAGCGAGTGGGCCAGCCCCATAGTCCTCATCCCAAAACCTGACGGTACTCTACGCTTCTGCAATGACTTTAGAAAGCTCAACGAGGTGTCGAGATTTGATGCCTACCCCATGCCTCGGGTAGACGAGCTCATAGAACGGCTGGGAAAGCTCGCTATTTCTCGGTCCTCGACCTTACAAAGAGGTACTGGCAGGTGCCTCTCACGGAGGCGGCAAAGGAGAAGACGGCCTTTGTCACCCCGAGGGGTTGTTTCAGTACCGAGTTTTGCCCTTTGGCCTACATGGCGCTCCAGCCACCTTCCAGCGATTGATGGGCGTCATCCTACGGCCCCATCGTCCATATGCTTCGGCATATCTGGGCGACATCATTGTGTTTAGCCAGGACTGGGAGAGTCACCTGCCCAAGGTTCAGGCCGTAGTTGATTCACTTAGAAAAGCTGGACTGACGGCCAGCCCAAAAAGTGTTCGATCGGGTTTGAGGAAGTCCGGTACCTGGGATACGTGATTGGGCGGGGAGTTGTCAAACCCCAGGTAGACAAGGTTGAGGCGATCAAGAGCTGGCCCAGACCTCTTACCACGAAGCAAGTGCGTTCGTTCCTAGGCATGATAGGGTATTACATGCGCTTTATCCCCAACTTTGCCACGGTAGCGGCCCCATTGACAGGACTCTTGAAGGGGAGGAAGACGGTAATGGTCCGCTGGGATGAGCAGGCGGAAGAGGCGTTCTCCCGTTTGAAGTCGGCTCTGTGTGGGTCACCGATTTTGGTGACACTCGACTTCACACGGGAATTTATTGTTCAGACGGACGCCTCTGGAGTAGGCCTAGGGGCAGTACTCTCTCAGGAAGTCAATGGGGAAGAACACCCCGTTGTCTTCCTGAGTCGCAAGCTCACTCCAGCGGAAACCAGGTATAGCGTGGTAGAGAGAGAATGCCTGGCCATCAAGTGGGCCCTCGAGTCCCTTAGATACTATCTGTTAGGGAGAAGGTTCCGTCTGGTGACTGATCATTCCCCTCTCCAGTGGATGAGCCAGGCCAAGGAGAGGAGTGCCCGGGTCACCAGATGGTTTTTGTCCCTCCAGAATTTTAAATTCAGTGTCGAGCACAGAGCAGGCCGCTTACAGGGGAATGCAGATGCCCTGTCCCGGGTACACTGCTGTACATGTGTCCAACCTCTCAGGATTGAACAGGGTGTGCAACCCTGCAGGGTTGAACAAAGGGGGATATGTAGGAGAGTACCTGGGGTGGTAATAGACGGTAGGTACGTGCCACCGGGGTCCTGGTCCCGGTGGAGTAAGAGCCGGAAAAGTGTGTTTTGCAGTGGTTATGCTGTTAACACAGCGGATCCGGGCCGGCTCTTACTGGGAGCAGGCAGATATGCGGGTGGGTGCCTGTCTCCCCACGGTCCAGGCCAGGTTTGCAGGGAGGGTTTAAAACCCGACCAGCAGCAGGAGTGTGGGGTGGAAGCTGTTGTTCTCTTGCTGTGAGAGTGAGAGGTGAAGGTGAGCTGGGCTGTGTACTGAGGCCTGTAAAGGACTGTGCGGGGAACCCCAGCTGAAGCCAGGAGGGATCCGTATTCCGTGGCTAGAAGCCGGACCCAGGGGCTTGCTTCCCCAAGGAGAAAGAGGTGACATTACTCCTGGCTTTGAATATACTTTTTCTTGATGTGATGGAACCAGGCCTCAAGTAGCCTGCAGCTGGTTTGGGACTGAACTATTGTTTTGCCGTTGTGTGTGACCACCCTCCCTATGAACTGCACTGCCTTTTCACTTGTGTTCACCGTGTGAATAAAGAAAGCACCGTTTAACACCAAGACCTGTCTGTGTTGCCTCTATACTGCACTCGCTAGCACTGCCTACCAGAGCGGATCCCCACAATGCATAGTGTAATAAACATGAAGCAGCGGTCACACGGAGTGCCGTCTCCTTTGCAAAAGGCTTATCGGCGGGGGTGCCAGGTGTTGAACCCCTGCCGATCTGATATTGATGACCAATCCTGAGAATAGGTCATCAATGTACATGGCAGGAAAACCTTTTTAAAACAGCATATTTCTAAGCATATCAACAGTATCAACACAAAGGCTGACACACCTTTTTTCAAGAAATGTGAGATATGTCCATGGAGTCATAAAGGACTCAATGAAGTATTTTCATATGCATTTTTTTTTTTTATGAACTATAAGGGGAATTTTGATTGAAGATTCAGAAAGCTACTGTACCTAAAGTAGGGTTTTTTAAAAATATCACGTCAGTAAATTACAAAGTAAGTAAATATTATTATAATAGCCAAAACAAACTATTATCACATCTATATGAAAGATATGAAAACTGGGATTGTGCATTTAAAAAGCCAAGGCCTTATACAAAATTCTCAAATAAATGTGTTAGGCTGGAGGCCTGTGTCTGATTCTGTCCTGCTGTCCAGGGCAGGCACAGGCATCGCTCCACTCTCTCTGTGTGTATTGGGACTAGTGCTCAGAGAACTTCCTTATAGCACTGATAGAGTTAATCCTTCCCTTTTTCTCCCTGGTGAGGCTGCTGATTAAGTTGCTGATCAGTCGCCTTATTTAGCTGGGCTGCGGATCCACCTCTATGCCTGAGATTTGACATTTTCTAGTCTCTAGTAACCAGTGAAGGTGTGATCTCGTCTGACTACCTAGGTACAATACCTTGCCTGTCTACTGATTCTGCTCCTTGCTGCCTGCCCCAACCTTGGAATTGCTACCAGAACTGTGTGTGTACTCAGCCCGCCCCGATCTTGGAACTGTTATCTGGAATACACGCTTACTCAGCCTGCCCCGATCTTGGACTGTGTTCAGACTGAGTCCTTGGTACTTCGCAACAGTGTCTCTGACCACCATGGGTCAGCAGCAAATTACACCACTACTCCAGGCAGCCTGGTTGGTTCCCTGCAGTGGAGTCTAGATTCCTGTACATGAAGCTGAAGGATGAATACCAAGGAACCACTAGGACAACACCCTTAGGTTTAGTCAAAATGGTTAGTTGGCACAGTGGGTCCACTTAATCTCAATACTAATACAATTGAGTGGCTAGGATTAGTAAACAATACTTTTACATCCTCACATTGATGGGGTACCTGTTAAATAAAAGAGAAGAAGATTAATGATAAGTACTATCTAACAATGTTGGAATACCTTCATATATATAAGAAGGCTAACAGCACACTCTCCTGTACCCATAGGTTCATATTGCAGTATGAATACATCAACTAATGGCTAGGGCTAATGTATAATATAATAAAAAGCATAATTGAACAGAAATACCATAAATATCACTGCACTGTATTAACTGGTATTTCCAGTAAGATAGCAATTGTTCACAATATATTTGAAACAGAGCAAAAGTAAAAAATATTTAGCCAGTAAGACCCAAAGAAGAAAAGCGGAATAGAGCTGCATTCATTCTAATAGCAGGAGTTTCTATTAACCATTATGGACATGTGCAACAAAGAATAAGATCCTTGGTTGCAGTAAGTCCTAAGACATACACACATAGAATAGTAGAACACGCCTAGTCTAGTAATTGAGAAGTGATGCTGCCCATGTTGGGCAGTACTATCTACATAGTAAGATGATGTATTATGGTGGGATCAGAGGTTGGGAAAAAAATAGACTTAACATGACTTAGGTGCATTAAGAGTTTACTAAACTATGATAAAAGACGCATACAAAGACAAAGATCAAGTAAAGTAATAATCACTGAGTCATCAACAAATGGGCGGTCTCCATCGGCCAACGCCCAACATGGGACTCAACGCACACACAATACTAAGAGTGGTAAGATGTCTTCAATGGAGCTGAGCCCTCTGTTCCAAAACTAAGGGGGTAATTCATTATCTAGAAATACACCTACGGTTAGTTGCGCTGCAATTTGCAACTTTTCCCCGCTCATGCCAAGTCTAAAAAAGTGGTCATAGCGTGAATGGGGATGGGCCGATAGGTCAGTCTCATTCATCATTTTCTACGCCTGTTTTAGGTGTACAAAATGGTGTAAATGTAAGCCAGCTGGGAAGCTGGCCTACATTTAGACTGGTGCCGTTAGTGCCGAAGTGATGTAGAGGCCCGCGCCTCTTCATAACTTCGGCGGATCCACCGCCAGATATAGAGGTTATTAAGACAGACGCTTAAAACGACGTGTTTTCTACTTTCCTGGCCCTCCTAAAGGTTAGCACGCATGTACAGTTACCTCATACTGCAGCCAGGTATAAACATCACTAAGCAGTTACATGATGTTAAAAGGGAAGAACGAATTAAAAACTGTGCTTTACATTCCACTCCTGGTTCTTCCACTTTAATTCATTTCAACCAGTCTCAAAATATGCAACGGCTATTAACACTGTGGTATGCCTTAGTTTCAAAGCATATTCATAAAGGTATCTACAGAATGTGATCTTTTCTACATAATCACTCAAAGCTATACATGTAAGAATACTGCCCCTAAATGTTTAAAAGGAAACCACCTTGGTACCACTGGGTTTTTGTCAAAAAATAAAAAAATTATGTATGTTGGACTAAGGGTACTTTCACACTAGCGTTATTCTTTTCCGGTATTGAAATCTGGTAAAGGGTCTCTCTCAATACCCAAAAAAAAAAGGCTTCCGTTTTGTCCCAATGCATTCTTAATGGAAAGCAATCCGTTCAGTATGCATCAAGATGTCTTCCGTCTGTCCCTTGTACAGTATTTGACCGGAAAAAATACCGTAGCCTGCTGCAGTATTTCTTCCGGCCAAAATTCCAGAACACTACCGCACTTGCCAGACTCGGCATTAATTTCCATTGAAATGTATTAATGCCGGTTACGGTACCAAGTGTTCCGGAAATTGCCGCAATGCCGGACCCGGTTTTCCGTTCTGAGCATGCGCAGTTCTTTCTAGCTTTGAAAAAATTAAATACCGGATCCGTTATTCCAGATGATACAGGAAAGACGGATCTGGTATTTCAATTAATAAGTCTAACTGATGCCATGAAAAAGTTATCCGTTTGCATTCGGATTTTCAGATCCGACAGGCGGTTCCGGCAACGGGACTGCCTGCTGGATTCTAACAACGCTAGTGTTAAAGTACCCTAACAAGAGTTTCTTCTTTGCTTCTGATCTTATTAAATGCTCAGTCTCTTGTGCCATTTCTTGATCTTGACTTTAGAATCACTTTAGGTGGCGTCAGGCCATCTCAATTAAAGGGTTCTCCCAACACTTTTAAAGTGGTTGTATTGGACTCTAAAATGAAAAGTTTTAATTTTTTTTGCGTCCAATACAACCACTCTGAAATTATCTATAGTGTGACGCAAACTACATCAATATTAGCTCTCCTAACACTCACTCAAGTATCAAACTGAATTCTCTGTTTACTGCTGCTCTGTACATCAGACTGCGTGGCGTTTCATACCAGGATATAGATACGTCTGATTTTCTGCAGCTCTTACTAAAAGTTCAATCTTTGTGACTTTGTCTAGCATAGTCTCTTACCCCTCCTTCTGTGTTGATGTATGAGGGGATTACAGGTGTATTCACAGTCTCTTACCTCTCCTCCCTCCGTGTTGATGTATGAGGGGATTGCAGATGTAATCCCAATCCTAAATGCAGGTTTCAGTGGTTGCAGGCCATTCCATAACCTTGTCTGTGGGAGGAGCTTTGACACAGAGCTCCTCCCCTCACTGACCTGCAGGTTGTTGTAAGGTCATCAGCCCATCAGTCCAGGCCATTCTGAGATTGTTTTCTCATCACATATTGTACTTCATGACAGTGGTAAATTTGAGTTATAATATTTCATTTTTGGATCATTTTGTAAATGATTTTTTCTTTTATTGGGACGTTAGAAGGCTTAGATGTTTAGGAGCAAATGTTGAAATTTTTACGAAAATTTCCAAAACCCAATTTTTATGGACCAGTTCAGGTCTGAATATTTATTAACCTGATTCTGTAGTTTACAGAAACACCCCTTTTGTGATTGTAAACTGCTGTACGGGTACACGGCAGGCTGCAGAAGGAAAGGAGCGCCATGTGGTTTTTGGAAGGCAGATTTCACTGGGATAATTTGAAGACTGATGTACCCCTAGAGTAGAAACTCCAAAAAAGTGACCCCATTTTGGAAACTACGGGATAAGTTGGCAGTTTTGTTGGGACTATTTTTAGGGTACGTATGATTTTTGGTTACTCTATATTACATTTTTGTGAGGCAAGGTTACAAAAAATAGAAATTCTGAAATTTCATCTCCATTTGCCATAAACTCTTGAGGAACACCTAAAGGGTTAACAAAGTAATTTTTTGGGTGAATGTTTTATGCAGGGGCTCATTTTTTTCAGTATGAGATGATGGTTTGATTGGTACTATTTTGGGGTGCATATGACATTTTGATCGCTTGGTATTACACTTTTTGTGATGTAAGGTGACAAAAAATTGCTTTTTTGACAAACTTTTTTTTTTTTTACGGTGTTCATCTGAGGGGTAAGGTCATGTGATATTTTAATAGACCTGGTTGTTACGGACACGGCGATACATAATATGTCAACTTTTTTTTTTTCACTTTTAACACATTAAAAGCACTGTTTTTTATTTTTTTTACTATTTTATGTGTTTTATTATGGGAAAGGGGCACTTTTTTTTTACTTGACACTTTACTTTCTTTTATTACGAAAAACACTTTTTTTTTTGTCCCACTTTGGGACTTCAACTTCTGGGGTATGATCCCCTCTGCAATGAATTACAATACAACCTGTATTGTAATGCATTGGCTGTCAGCTTTTATGCCGACAGCCTGCCTGTGAGACCCAGCCTAAGGGATCTTTCACACAAGCGGATCCAGTGCGTGGAATCCACTGCGTGAAATAGCTAAGCCCCATTCCGGACAGCAGAGACACGGAGCATTAACATGATTGAAAATGCTCTGTGCCTCTCTGTGACCTTTTTACTACAAAATCATAGTGACAACTTTATCTCACCGTGATTTTTATAGTAAAAAGATCACAGAGAGGCATGGAGCCTTATTAAACATGTTAATGCTCCGTGTCTCTGCTGTCTGGAACTAATGCAGATCACCCGCACGGCATCCGTGAAAGAGCCCTAAGGGCTGGATCTCACCGGCTTCCATAGAAGGCAAGCCCCGATGCCTATGGAAGGCATTGGGCTGCCTTTTCTGCCATCGGGTCCCCGCCACTACCGCGCAGGCACCCAATGGAGATGCGGAGGGCTCGCATACCCTCTGCAAACCCGCTGCATGCTGCAGTCAGCATTGACTGTGGCATACAAGAAGTTAATACACCGGCATCAGTGTTTTCACTGATGCCGGTGTATGCAGCAAGGGCCCGGCTGTCAGTGACTGCCAGGTCCTGGCCGCTGATCAGGCGGGTGCAGCTCCTGCACCCGCCCGATCAGCCCGCCGTATATGTACGGCGTGAGTCCTTAAGGGGTTAAACATATAATTCAATAGAACACCAATAACACTAGCATAGCACAGGTAGTAAATATTATACTTTATTAATCAATTAAATTAATCACATAAAAAACAGCAGATAAAACACAAAGGAACAAACAGAACCTGATGTCTGGATTACATATATATCAACACTTCACAGTAGATGATAGTAAAATATACCGACCAGACAAGTTCACAGCTACCCCAACGCGCGTTTCGCGTGTCACTTCCTCAGGGGACCCCTGAGGAAGCAAAACGCGCGTTGGGGTAGCTGTGAACTTGTCTGGTCGGTATATTTTACTATCATCTACACGCTTTTTGTATTCAGCATTTGTATGGCACTTTTCACTTTACTTATTGATATTAATAGGTAGGGATTGGTTACCATATATACTTTTCTTGATAATTTACTGCCTGATATATATAGATATATATATACTTGTATGTTTATACTGTGTAGTGTTGATATACAGTATATGTAATCCAGACATCAGGTCCTGTTTGTTCCTGTGTGTTTTATCCGCTGTTTTTTATGTGATTAATTTAATTGATTAATAAAGTATAATATTTACTATTTGTGCTATGCTAGTGTTATTGGTGTTGTGATCTATAGTTATATATATATCTTTGAGCCGTTTTTCTTGGGTGTTTATATAATTGAACAGACATAGAAACAGTAAATCATAAAGGGCCGATGTCACACACACATCCCTTGGAGCTCCAATAAATCAAAACACCAATGCGAATTCCATAAGAGAGTTGAGAAAAAGACCTTATCTTAATCCTAACTTCTACAAACCTATGAATACAGAATCAACCCCTTCAGTGCCAAGTTTAAAGAAGTTAAGTGAATAGAATAGAAACAATATTTTTTCTCCTTCCTAAGTACAAGAGAAAAGTTGTCCAAATATGAATGATTAACCTATTAAACTGGGGATAAAAAACTAACATAAAAAGTTGTTATTCTAAAAATCTTCATCTACTTGCATATTATAAGTTATACTAGCAAGAATGAGTCTTTATATAGAAAACTATGATTTAAATCAAGCCTTACTGACTAGTGATTTAAATCAAATCACCCTGGGGCTGATATAACGCTATTGGGGGCTGGTGAGAGGCAATAAGGGCTGATATGAGGCATATGGGGGCTGATAAGAGGCATGGAGCTCTTATCTGAGGTCTGATTGGGGGTCATTCACATTGGAGTCTGAGCTGAGATCTAATCTGAGGTGTTATTAACATTGGGGGTCTTATTGGGGCTGTCAGCTGAGGTCTGATTAACATTGGGGGTCTGATTGTTGGTCTGACCAGAGGTCTAATGAAAAAAAACCTAGGTGCATCTTATGAGCCGGTGCGTCTTACAAGGTGAAAAATACGGTAAGTGGTTTATCTACACACACTCAGTACCTCAATTTATACATTCACCTTTTCCTTCCTGTTTAAATACCGTATTGTTAGTATAATACCCCAGAGTATGGGCATTACTATTGTTGCACTAATTTATTGTATTTTACATAATTTGGATGCAATGTTAAGGTATGATATGCTATGTATCTGTGGAGTATGACTGGCAGTGCTCTGCACCAGGAGTGGAACTTACCATTCCAATCCCCCCCCCCCTTTTGGCAAAAGTGGGTTAGTCCAACTTCATGCCAAGGGTGAGGACTGAGAGTGTTAGTCGGTGCAGAGGAGAGTGATGCTGAGAGGGGAGGTCTATGACCCCTCTTCAGCCAGAAGAAGTGTGGAAGCAGCTCATAGAGCACCCACTCCTTAGATATTAAGTGAGGAAAAACGTGGCAAGCACACTCTCCTCAAGCCACTATTGGATCAGGGTTTGCTAAGTGCAGAGATCATCACTAAGTCAGCCTGCCATCATACCTCCTCCACTAGTTCCAGGAGTTTGCACTAAAGCCTGTAACAGTTTGTATTCTCAAGTTCAAGTTGCACTTAGTAAAAGACTACATCAGGGCCACTACCCGTCTCATCCGCTACACTGGCTCCCACAGGGGCTCGTTGCATTAGTATACACGCACACTGTCAACAACAAATTTACACATAGCTATTCATAGCTTTCAGAAATGAACTAAGAGAGAGAAACATCTTATAAACTCAATTGTTCATTTCTGGCTAATAACGCACATTCTTCTTATATTCTCTCCTACAAACAGAAAATTATACAGATAGATGAAAATCTAATTATTCAAGACAAAACACTAAAATGTGCATATAACAGAATAACAAAATGAATACAATGAAATGTGGGCTTAATCATTATATTGATGTATGATGCTATGTAACCCTTAGGCCCCTTTCACATGGGCGTGATTTCCGCGCGGGTGCAATGCATGAGGTGAACGCATTGCACCCACACGGAATCAGAACCCATTCATTTTTATGGGGCTGTGCACATGAGCGGTGATTTTCACGCATCACTTCTGCGTTGCGTGAAAATCGCAGCATGCTCTATATTGTGCGTTTTTCACGCAACGCAGGCCCCATAGAAGTGAATGCGGCTGCGGGAAAATCGCAAGCATCCGCAAGCAAGTGCGGATGCAGTGCGATTTTTCCGCATGGTTGCTAAGAGACAGGAAACGATCTTTATTATTTTGTTATAAGGGAAAATAATAAAATCTACAGAATACTCAACCCAAACCCGAACTTCAGGGATGAAACATGCCGATTTTTCCCACGCGCGTGCAAATCGCATTAAAACGCTTTGCACTCGCACAGGAAAATCACGCATTTTCCCGCAACGCACCCGCCTCTTATACAGGCCTCAAACGTGACGGCCGTGTGAAAGAGGCCTTAGAGGTCTGGAATGTATTGGATAACACTGACACAATGCTATCAGTGTTATCCAATACATTCCAGAACTGTAAGGGTTACATAGCATCATAAATCAATATAATGCTATGCAACCCCGGCAGTGCTGAAAGTTCAGGACGGGAGCTGTCTTTTACTCATGCTCCGAGTCTGGAGTGTACAACTCGCTTGTCTGAAAGAGGCCTAAGGGGGAGATTTATCAAGGCGCTTTCTGCACCTGTCTTGATATCCCCTGTGCTGCCGGAGGTTGCGCCTAATATATGACGAGGTGATGGATTGATATATATATACTGTGTATATATATACTAGACATTATGCCCGTTACAATAACAGGCACTAGAACATTAGTGCTGGCACTGTATTGGGGGGATGAATCTGTGGATGCCACTGTTATGGGGTATCTGTGGATGACACTGTTATATATGTGTCATCCACAGACCCCCCACCCCATAACAGTGCCATCCACAGATCCCCCTCAGTGTCACCCACACATTTCCCCCCCCTCAGTGTCACCCACACATTCCCCCCCCCTCAGTGTCACCCACACTTCCGCCCCCCCCCCCCCAGTGTCACCCACACATCTCCTCCCCACCCGGCACTGCCTCCTAGCTAATTTATTCACTGCACTTGCCTCTGAAATTGAAGAGAAGCGCTAGGAGCTAGGAGGCGGCGCTTGGCGGTGAGGAGCGGCGCCGGCGGCCCCCAGTGGCGTAGGGCCTCATAGCCATTGATATGGCAATCCCTACGCCACTGAATAGGATGCCGCTCATGTAGTGCCCTTGGAGTGTATGCCAATTGGTCTGTGCGCCGCGCATGCGCACTTGACAAATCGGCACACATGCACAGACACCACGTACATAGGGATTTTATTAGTATAGATTAGTGCCATGTATAGTGTTAGTATACTTAATACATATTGATGGTTATTATGTGTATTGAGGTATACAAAATATTCACATTATATTATTAGTATTACTATTAATACTAATTATTAATATTCAGTATTGATAATGAATATTAGCCCTTTAACAGTTTGCATGTTGGGAGTTGTAGTTTCACAGCAGCTCGAGTGCTGAAGGTTGCTGATCCCTGATCTAAATTGATACAATATACTGCGATAATCAGCTGGGTTTTTAACGTAAACACATCTTTAATAAAATATTGGTTTTATAATACGCAACTTAGATGATAACTGGAGATGGGGTACAGCCACATGGCTGTGTATATCTAAGAGTCTGGACACACAGTCACACGGAGTTCAACCGGCACGGTGAAGATCTGCGATACTCGACCATAACAGATAGGGCACGTTGTGGTTTGGGAATCTGCAGCATACCTAGAGTTAAAACCTCACTAACATTATACTGTTCTTTGCTGTGGAAATTCGGTGCCAAAACATGTAGTTTTTACCCTTATATAAAATCAGATACAAAGTCCCCCAACTATCATGCAATATTCATAGTTCTGCTCTACTATAGAACTGGGCAGTGTCAGACTGGGGTACCTAGGGCCCATCAGTAAAATTTATTTTGGGGGCCCACTGTATGGATACATTCAAGTATAATAAATAATCTAACAAGTTTTTTACATGAACATAGGCTGGTTAAGGTGCTGTACATTGAATATATGTATGTAGTGCAGTAAATCTAATGTGGTATGTGCCACTTGTGCAGGGGGTGGGAGACTAGGGGTCCACCTTGCTCAGGGGCCCACCGGGGGATTCCCCTGTACCCCTGTGGGCCAGTCCGAGGCTGGAACTGGGAGACTTTTTAGGCCCAATAGGTATATCCATGATAGAGCAGTACAGTAATTTCAATCAGCTCACAAATAGAAGGGAGCACAGAATGTTTTCCACCATCTATGGAAGAAATCACAGCAATTTGCAAGAAAAGATTAAAACAGAAGGTGATATGATTATCTGTGCCTAGATTAGTCCATACCTGGGAACTGAAAATTAGATATGTTTCAACACTGCTCTAACAAATAAGGCAGTCATCCAGATGTAACGATATTTAAAGGTAATGATCATAAAATATATAGTAAGGACAGGATTGGCAAGGGGACAGGCATATATTACCTTCTCACTGGGCTCCCACAATGCAGGTAGCTAATTCTCTTTGTCAACCTGACCTCTTATTATGATTGACTTTACTGAAACAAAGCATGCCTTGGTTACACACAGGCTCACCCATTGTAAGATTACAAATATATTTCGTTAAATTTATACTAGGCAAGACAGATCTTACTGAAGGAAGTCCACAGCCACCCCAGATATGTGGCTTACTAGGCTCTGTTAAAAAAGCTGGACAAAATAGAGAAGCATGCTGCCCTAAAATGCCAGTCTCCTCGACGGACTCCGTTATAGTCAATGAGGTCTGTCAATCGACATTCATGTCCGTTATAGAAGACCAACACTTCTGTAATCAGTCTGCTCCTAAAAGGGAGCCAAACAATGGAAATATTAGCTCATATGTAGACATATCCCTGAGTTAGGACCATATGCAACGAATACAATCATATTTCCAATACTGATAATATGGAAGACATAGCATATCCCCCCAAACAGTGCAAATTTGGATAGTATACTACATATTTTATTTGCTGCGTACCAGTTAAAATATGCAGTGCCACGTTCTTCATTTACGCAAATCTGTGAATGAAGAGATGACTGTTGAACACTTGTAGCTTTCTAGGTTTGCAGATATTATGATGACTGCCATATTTTACTAAACGTTTCCATAAAATATCTGCAAATGTTTAATCTCTTCAAGGCACAGCCAGTTTACACCTTCCTGACAGCCTAATTTTGCAGATCTAATGTGTCACTTTAAGTAGTAATAACCTTGAAATGCTTTCACTTATCCAAGCCATTCTGAGATCATACGGCACAGGTCATTAAGGGGTTAAAAAGTCAGATTTTCTTGATTCATCATGTTAAACCTTCTGGCACCCCCTTAAGTAAAAGTACACCATCGCAGAGCGAGAGGTGTATGGAGCCGGATCAGAAGCCGACATGGCAGGAATACAGCTGGCACCCAATCAGCAGGCATTGCCGGTCCCCATCATTTAACCCCATAGAGAAGGCAGGGAAGGTCTTTCACTGTCCTTGCCCTCCCCAAGGTGCTATACACAGTGCTCAATAAGCGCTGTTTATAGAGATGAGTAGGCTGCAATGTCGCTTCCTGCTCAGGTCCCAGCAGTCACGTGGAGGTTGGGAGTTTGCGCTATCTGCTAGGTGTTAGCAGACCCAGGTCAGCTCTGCAGTGAGGTTCTACAGACCTGTATAACCTATTTGAGGGCTGTATTCACCCTGTAACTGGGGCTGTCAGCTTCAGTTACATTTGGAAAAAAAAAAAAAAAGTTATCTTAAATGTTCACCAAAGGTCTTGTATGACACTGGGGCACAAAGCATAAAATAAAAAAAATTTACTAAATGAAAAAAAAAGCCACTACATAATTTTAAACAATTGAAAAACAGACAATTTTTATATTTTCCTTTTTATAAAGAGTAAGCAAAAAAAACAAAATTACAAATGACATAGAAATAAAGCCTCATGTATCAACGAAAAAAAAAACGCAAAAATGTTATTTATATACCTGAACAGTAAAAAATAAATAGTTAAGGCTTTCAAATACATATGTAGCAAAAAAACTGATAAACTGGTTAAAGACTACAGGAATTTTGACCATGCTAAACTGCTAACAGCACTATGTAGGCTCTGGGAAGTAGTACAAACATACCTAGATATTTTCATCAGGAGTAATGGGAATATGAAGTTTTATTCTACAAAATTCTGCTCTCTTTAAGTGCACTTAAAGAGGGGGGGCTTCACCATGAAGTGCTTTCTGCACTGATCTTCTTCACAGCTCTTTCAGTCTGCCCTAAGTGACAGCTGTAGTGGTCTCCTATAGTTTGTAATTCTACAGCTGTCACTCCGAGCAGAAGGGAGGGCTGGAAAGCAGCTCAATGCAGAGAGCACTTCACAGTGAAGCTCAGCTCTGGACATTTGAGAGAGCAGATTTTGGCAGAATAAAACTTCATATGCTTGGATATGGCCACCTCACTCATGACCATCAAAGCACTGACCTACCCCTCTCTCCAGAGGTTCGTGCCCATCAGCGTCCTGCCTCTTCCTCCCGGTCGGCAGCCGCCAGGACTGTGTTCTTCTGATCCCTCCTTGCAGTCTATGCCAATAACGCATGCATGCTTACATCAGCTCTTGAAGTACCATCGTGAGCCCTGATCTTGACCCAGCCGATGGCTGGTTAAAGTATAGTGTTTAGGACACCTTTCTCTGTGGGAAGATGCCCGAGTTAAAGGTTCTAGTGATCTAGTTACATGCTAAGGTGCACTACTTGTCCCTTTTCACTCTTCTGTCGCTTCATCTGCCCTTCACTGCCTGAACTGACCTCTGCATGATCTTCATAATGACCCTGAGCTGACTGCCCTGGCCCTTGGACTGACTCTGGTCAGCAGTCTACTGAACAGTGTCTACTACAAGAGGCAGAGGCCTAGTTTTTACCCTCCAGCGGACTCCAGATGCCTGTATACAGGTTAAATGATGAAGACCTGGGGGCCACTTAGATAATGCCTGATAAGAAAAGCTCCATATTGCATCATTACTTATTGCCTGTAAGCTAAAGATTAACATATGTTATTACTAATGATCTAATATACATATGAAAACAAGGCTGATAAAATAAAACTTTGTATCTGACTTCCTATGACATAATTCCTGAAGTTTGTATCATAGTGCCATCTAGAGGCTGTAAAAAAAAACACAATACTCTTTATGATTAACAGAGAGTGGCACCCGATATTAATAGGCCATTAATATTAAAATCCGGGTTATTTAAGTTATTAGTGTTTAATCACTCTTGATATGAGATATAAGCAGAATTTGTAAATATACTATATAGGTCAATCTATTATTGTGAAAAAATTTACAGTAGGACTGCTAGGATGGGCGAGCCAGAGTAACACATGGAGCAAGGTACAAGAAGAGAGCAGGAAAAGAAGCTGGTGCCTACAAAGACGTATTCTCGCTGAGCCCTCCAGACCAACAGGAGAGAGCAGTAGAGATAAGTGGCATGGCAACCATAACTGCATTTCTACTCCAACACCAAGACCCCATTGCGTCAAGCAGCAACAGCTCAAAGAAGGACAACCAACAAGTAAAAGAGTTTCAACCATGTTCTTCAACACATCATAAACACTTTTCATTTTTTACTCCCTGCCTTTCAAATGTCATTACTCTATTTTCCGTTCACATGGCACTGTGTATTTTTTTTTTTAACGATGTTCACTGTGTGGCATAATTGATATTTTATAAGTGGACTTTTTTGGGTGAGAGGTTTATTTATTTATTGTTTGCACTCAAAAAAAGAAGTGCGTTTTGAGCTTTTAATATTTTGGGTGGGTGGGGGTTTATACGTTTTGAAATTTTATTAAACTTTAAGGTTTAATAAACTGCAACTGTTTTTTGTAATACACGGCAATACTTCTGCCTAGGTGATAGTGACATGGTGGTATGTGCAATCCGCATGCGGATTGCACATACCACCATGCTACCAACAATAGCCTGATGAAGGGCATAAGTGTTGCCCGAAACGTTGCTACTGCTACTAAAAAATGCGATCCGGCTAAATAAAATCACACAATTGCAAAGAATCTTTTGGTGTGCTGTCAATTTATATAAGAAGATTTACGTAATTCCTGGATTGGAGACAGGGATATCAATCTTGACAGGCACCCTCTATATACAGACTAATATCTGGTCGAGAGCTGTGGTCCTTCCATTTTGAACCATAGGTGATAGTGACAAAGAGAGCCCCCCTCCCTCTGTCTAGCTGCCTAAATGCCTCGGTCATTATTGACCACGCCGTATAAAGAGTTAAACAGCAGGGATCACAGTTATATCCAATCCTGGCCGATACAGGCAGGTGTCAGCTGCATAAGGCCGCTTCATGCATAAATTTTGTGTGGAAGCTTTTGTGGGCTTATATAAAACACAAGGTAAAATACACTACTAAATAATAAAAAAATACTGTTTGTACTATTACCAAAGACTGAGGGCCCATTCACATGACCATATTTTTCTGTCCGCATCCGTTATGCAATTTTGCAGATCGGATGTGGGCCCATTAATTTCAATGGTGCCGCAAAAGATGTGGCCAGCTCACGGGCCACACTTCCGTTTCGTAGCCTCACTTCAAATAGAACATGTACTATTCTTGTCCGGATTTGTGGACAAGAATAGGCATTTCTGTCATGGAGAAGGATGTTTCAACCTGCAAAATGCGGAACGCATATAACCTGTATCCGTGTTTGTGAATCCACAAAAAACTGATACGGTTATGTGAATGAGCCCTTAGTGATAACATCTGAAGGTGTTTTGTTTTTTTTTCAAATTAAAAACATACAAAAAATGCATGTGAAGAAAAGTGGCCAAATTCACAACAGTTGCCAAAAACAGAAGAACAAAAATCCACCCTAACACAACCGCGACCTATGGAGCGTTCCATGCAGTCCCCTGTGACTTCCACAGTACATATACTTCAAGGGTTAAAAAAGGCTTAAAGGGGTTGTCTCACTTCAGCAAATAGCATGTATAAGCTAACGCAAGGCACTTACTAATGTTCTGTGGATTGCAAGGTGGTTGTAACCCCAGGAAACAAGCAGTGTATAATGTGATGGAAAAATGAATCAAACGAGCAAAGGAGGCAATATGGATAATAACAATACATTAGTAAGTGCCTTGTATTAACTTCTTCTACATGATAAATGTCATTTGCTGAAGTAAGACAACTGCTTTCATATAACATTTCTAAAATATGGAACCACTGTAGATCTTAAAGGATCTTAAAGGGGTTGTCAGAGTCATGAAAAAAAATAAATAAAGCACAGTAAGGGCTCAATCACACGGCCGTATTTTTTGTCCTCAAAAAAACTATGTATGGTTCAGTTGTTCTGTATGCATTCCGTTTTTTGTGGATCCATAGACTTGAATTGAGGCACAGAGATGAGTTTTACTGACAAACATAGGACATGCTCTATCATTTTTGCGGCACCGCGGAACGAAACAACGGATGCGGACAGCACAGGGTGAGCTGTCCGCATCTTTTTCGGTCCCATTGAAATGAATGGGTCTGGAACTGTTCCGCATTTTTGCGGAACAAAACATACAGCCATCTGAATGAGCCCTAAATCTGATCTGGCAGTCAGCAATATATACATAAGCTAAGCAAGTTTTATGCAAAATAAAATAGATATATATATTTACTCATTTCCCTAGTTCTGTTCTGGCCCCTTGTTGTCATGCAGTTGCAGAGCTGTGGAGGTATGTAACAACAATCTCTGAGGTTTTCCTCATGAATAATTGTGGTTGTCAATAAGGACAGATTTTCCACTCCCCCTATGCTGCCCTGTCTGCTAGGATACCTATGTTGTATGTGTGGGACTACAAGTCCCAGCTGTACAGTACAATGCCACTGATAATACACACAGGATCTTCCCCCTACCCGTTCTTGTGCAATGCTCTGCAGACAAAGCCAGGAGAAGGAGTACAGAGGAGAGAACTCCACTGATCTTTGTCAGTTCTGTATTTGCAGGGTGAGGAGGGAGAGAAAATTCTGCGCACAGCATGTATGTCTTCAGTGCCTGGAGAAGAGGAAACCCTGCTCATTACCTGAAGCAGAGACTCTAACCCTAAGGCCCCTTTCACACGGGCGAGTTTTCCGCGCGGGTGCAATGCGTGAGGAGGACGCATTGCACCCGCACTGAATCCGGACCCATTCACTTCTATGGGGCTGTGCACATGACAGTTGATTTTCACGCATCACTTTTGCGATGCGTGAAAATCGCAGCATGCTCTATCTTCTGCGTTTTTAACGGAACGCAGGCCCCATAGAAGTGAATGGGGATGCGGGAAAATCGCAATCATCCGCAATCATGTGCGGATGCGTTGCGATTCTCCCGCATGGTTGCTATGCAACCATCGGGATGTGTAACCGGTTCAGTATTATTTCAAATTATAACATAGTTATAATGTAAAATAATACCCTTGGCCATCTTCCTAATGTTGAACCCGGTGCTGAATGGGTTAAAAATAATAAACTAATCATAACTTACCTGGTCCATTTGATCGCGAAGCCCGGCATCCTCTCCGTTAGCTAGCTACTAGGTAAAGGACCTGTGATGATGTCACATGTTCACATGGCCAAATCACATGCTCCATCACTATGGTGATGGAGCATGTGATTGGGCCATGTGATGCTGTGACATCATCACAGGTCCTTTTCCTAGTAGCAAGCTAACGGAGAGGATGCCGGGCTTCGCGATCAAATGGACCAGGTAAGTTATGATTAGTTTATTATTTTTAACCCATTCAGCACCGGGTTCAACATTAGGAAAGATGGCCAAGGTATTATTTTACATTATAACTATGTTATAATGTGAAATAATACCAGCGGGACAATTCGGACCCGAACATGCACTTCTGTGAAGAAGTGCAGGTTCGGGTCTGGGTACCAAAAGTGCCGATTTTTCTCCCGCGCGTGCAAAACGCATGACAGCGCATTGCACTCGCAGGGAAAAATCGCGGCGATTCCCGCAACGCACCCGCACTGTTTGACGGAGTGCACCCGCAGCGCCCGTGTGAAAGAGGCCTAAGAGTCTGTGCTGCTGATAGAAAAACGGGCTAAACTTTCCTGAAGAATCCAGTGGGAGGGAGACACAGGGCAGACAGCTAGTCCAGCAGACCAGTGCAGGGGGTGTTTCTTGTTGCTCCAACCAGCACAGCCTTCACAGTGCAGTGGACAGATCTAGACTTACTCCCGCAGGCTTGTGCACGGATCATCATTAGAGCAGGGAAAGAAGCTGAGATCAGAGGTCATGTGACACTAACTAGGAGAACTAGGGCCCTTGTAGAGGAGGGAAGTGAATTGAAAAGCCCTTACATTTGCTTAGTTAGGTGGACAACCCCTTTAAGAGTATAAGTTTGGCAGCTGTGCTAAAAAAAAAAAAAAAAAAAAATATCCACAAGTGTTGTACTGTGAATTTGTACTGTGAATACAGATCTGCAGTGTGAAATTCATTGCCACATCTGCCATGCCAGTTTCACGTCTGTTTTGTTTATAAGATATTTGTAAAGATACATTTTCACTAAATTCCATCTAAAATAGTATTATTTAATGGGTAATGTGTTATGAAAATCCAAAACAGTCTATGAACAGCACACTGGCCATATACGTCCTCCTTATTTACAATTCAGACATGATACAGACAATATAGCATGACAGCCAGAATTCTTTGTACCATCTCCGAAAGCAGAGTGTGTTCATTCAAACATCATTATTTAAGTTAATTTGTCCAGCCATCCTTCTTTTAGAAAATCCTGCACTACTTCTAGCACTAAATGTTCCTGTAACACAACTTATGTTTGCACATTGAGCCCAAGTCTGTGTCACCAACAGCAATGTTCCTCTCAATCCCTTATGATAACTTGAGTCCTTGAAGGTTCTGTCTCAAATTCAGTTGTTCCTTCTCCTGTCTACTCTTTTCCATTTTAAAGGCCTGTTTATTGGACTTCTTCTCCATTCTTCTTTCCTGGAATAGATCACAAGAACACTTTAACATGCTTTCTTTCATACTAAAACTAGTCAACAAAAAGGGATACAAGTACTAGGGAGATATCACTCCTAAAATTAAGCAGAACACTAAGATACGAACGATTTGTTAGCAACAGTTTACTAACACTCAGAGAATAACAGAAAATGGCTATTTCCAATAAAATAATAACAGGTATTCACAGATTTAACCACTTGAAGACCACAGGTTTATACCCCCCTAGTGACCAGGCCCTTTTTTACAATTCCGCACTACACTACTTTCACCGTTTATTGCTTCATCATACAACTTACCACCCAAATGAATTTTACCTCCTTTCTTCTCACTAATAGAGCTTTCATTTGGTGGTATTTCATTCTTGCTGACATTTTTACTTTTTTTGCTATTAATAAAAATGTAACGACATTTTTGCAAAAAAATGACATTTTTCACTTTCTGTTGTAAATTTTTTTTTTAAAAACTACATTTCTATATAAATTTTTCACAAAATTTATTGTTCTACATGTCTTTGATTAAAAAAAATCCAATAAGTGTATATTCATTGGTTTGGGTAAAAGTTATAGCGTTTACAAACTATGGTGCAAAAAAGTGAATTTCGGCATTTTGAAGCAGCTCTGACTTTCTGAGCACCTGTCATGTTTCTTCAGGTGCTAGAATGCCAGGATAGTATAAATACCCCCCAAATGACACCATTTTAGATAGAAGACACCCCAAAGTATTCACAGAGGGGCATGGTGAGTTCATGTATCATTTCATTTTTTTTCACAAGTTAGCGGAAAATGACACTTTGAGGAAAAAAAAATTATAATAAAGTTTCCATTTCTGCTAACTTCTGGCAAAAAAATATAAAATCGCAGACGGACTCACTATGCCCCTCAGTGAATACCTTGGGGTGTCTACTTTCCGAAATGGGGTCATTTGTGGGGTGTGTTTACTGTTCTGGCATTTTGGGCGGGGCTAAATTGTGAGCAGCCCTGTAAAACCCAAAGGTACTCGTTGGAATTTGGGCCCCTTTGCGCACCCAGGCAGCAAAAAAGTGTCACACACGTGGTATTGCCGTACTCAGGAGAAGACAGCAGGCTTTAAAAAACAGCGTCTGATATGCGATTTAAATGCGTTTTTTTCCGTATCTACAGCCTGCCAGCGCATGATCAGCGCTGGCAGGCTGTAGTTTCAGTTGTCCCGGCTCCGATCACATGAACGCGCGCGCCTGTTCATGTGAAATCTCAGGTCTCATGAGATGACGCCGATAGGCGTGACTGAGACCTGAGAGAGCCGCCGCGCTGACGCCCATCGGCGTTAGCGTGGCGGCAAGAGGTTAAGACTCCTTGCACTTGGCCGTATCAGTTTTGCAGTTTGCAAAATACGGATGTGGTCCGTTTGCATCCCGCACTTTTTGGGGGTCTCACTGTAGAAATGCCTATTCTTGTCTGCAAAATGCACAAAAATAGGATATTTTCTATAATTTGCAGCATGGCCACATGGATACGGACAATAAACAGATGACATCCAATGTGATGTCCGCATTTTTTGTGGCCCCCATAGCAATAAATGGGTCCGTGTGCAGAAAGGATGCGTATCGAAAATACAGTCGTGTGCATGAGGCCTCATATGGTGCCAATGGTTGGAAGAAAAGTTAGTTTGTTCTGGCATATTCTGTAAACATAAGGGATGAGATCCCACCTTGCGTTCTTCTTTTATTGCCTGTTTCCTGGCTTTTCGCTCATCGGTGGTTTCCTGTTTGGAGCGTGACTGAGTCGACACCTTGGGCAAGTCTCCACCATTAATCATTTCCATACGCTCAACTTGCTTTGCTGTAAGCCCCTTTTCAGGAAGCACTCCCAGTGGGATACCAGTTTTTGTAGATACCTTGATTGGCCTGGCCTAAAGAACAGATATTTTTTTTGCATTTTATTAATAAAAAACTATTATTTTTCCGTAGCATCATATAAACATACAAATGTAGATGACAACAACATGTGACATGGCTAGCACAATGGTACAATAAGGACATAAAAATAGTATGAGAATGTAGATTTACCTTAGGTGGATCCTTGATCATTTGCGGGTGATTATACAAATTGGAATATGTGCCTGTCAAAAATGGGAAAAAAAAATTAAAGCAAGAACACATGTAACCAACCATTCCAGTAAGCCATGGAAAATCTGGCAATGTATATTTATACTAAGCAGCTATACACATCTGAGGTGGGTGCATATCTAAAAATGTACTGTAACGTGTTACAAGTCTGTTACTTTTCGCTAAGCTAATAAAATGAAAAAATAAAAGAGGGGACAACATAGACCAAACAAGCCATTGATGTTAACCAAATCTATGGAAGAAAAGTTGCTACAATGTTGGAATAACTGAAAACTAGAACGGTATACATACTCAGGATAGATTCACAGTCCCACTTCTCCCCAGGTTGTTCTATAACTAGTGTCTGCATTTCTTCCTTTTCCTCTTCATCTTCTTCAATTAAATCCAGTTCAGTTCTGTGCTGCAGGTCTTTCAGTTTCACGCATCTTCAACAACAGCAAAACATATCAGCAATTATAATGACTATGATCAATAAAATAACTCTGCAAACTATGACCATGTATTAAACACACTGACAAACAGACAGGGACAGATTCCTGGAGCAAAATGGTGGGTCACTTATTTTAATTGATCCAACCATTTTGATAAAAATCTACATTTAACAGCTTCAGTTTTAATGAATCAGAGCATGCTTTAATAGCAATGCCCCAGTGATGTGTCATTAACCCTGGGAGCACACCTGAGCGTTTTTCAGCGCGTTCATACGCGCTGAAAAACGCTCAACATGTGAAAAACCATGCATCCCTATGTGCATGGTTCACATGTCGGCGTTTTACAGCGCGGACGACTGCGCTGTAAAACGCCCTACGCGATTGCGTCGGCTGCCATGACTATCGCGCGGCAGCACGCACGATCCAACCCATATTCTATTATGGGAGCGCGCATATGACGCGCGCTTCCATAAAACAGCAACTTCGCGGCAGAAGCGCGCGTCATAGGCGTGACCTGGGAACACGCGAAGTGTGTTACCAGGGTTAACACTTATCAGCTTGCTGATGCTTAGAAATCTCATGCATAACGTAGCAGTTTGCCACTTATATAACCTGTGTCTAATGTGATAATCTGCATCAATTTTCCCCATCATAAAATTAATTTACTGATCCTAGTCAAAACACTTTGAAACAAATCTCTGTAATGGTTACTTGATAAAATGCACACAATCGGACATAAAAATAACATAGGTGTAGCTTACTCTTTTGCCCTCTCCTTGAAGTAGTCCTCTACAACATCCTGAAGGCGGTTGCTATCTGCATGGATGAATCCTTCCAGCTCTGCATTATCTAAGGCACCAATTTCATCATCGTCAAATTGTTCATAAAACTAAAAAAATAAAAAGATTTTCTTTAGGGCTGGTCAATAAAGCAAGGAATGCATACATTCACTGTCCAAAAAGAGTTCAGCAAGAAGAGCAAAAAGAGGTTTGGTAACTGGTACCAATGCCAGACGGGCTGCTTTCACATGGTCATGTGTGGTTGTTTTCCAGGACTGAGCAAAACTCACTGCTACATAGTGATCTATGATACTGAGTTACAGCCCGACCACAGCTCTACCGCCCTGTACTCATGCTTCCGTAAGCAGGTTTTTCCCAGACCACACGTGGTCAAGTAAAAGCAGCATAAACTGTGGAAACACTAGTATGACATTTTGTGGTCACCAGCTTACTGGACGAGGCACAATGCATACAATATGTAGGCCCTATGTAAAGATAGCTTGTGTAATTCTCAAATGTAGAATATCTTGTACCTTTTCAAAGCGTTCATCCAGTAGTGTGAGCTGCTCATTGCGTCTCATGACAGAGGAAGATATAGAATACTGTGAAAAGCGGCTCTTTGTCTCTTCCTGCATAAACATAAACTCTTTCGTGGAGTCATCTCCTCCTTCACCCTCTGAATCCGAAAAAGGACCATTTGAGTCAAAGTCACCCTCTTCGCTCCCATCATCCTCTTCCTCACTGTCAACATCTTCCCATTCATTATCATCTGCGCCATACTTGTTTCTGTAGGTGAATATTTACCCGACAATGCATTTATAGTCCATGTAACATAGACCAAATAGAACATTTTCTAAAACATTTCATGGGTAGCATTAAAAAATCACACAGTGCACTATACCCGTCAATGGTGGCAGGATCATTGGCTTGTAATATGAAGTCATCATCTAGACGGTTTTCAGGGTTATCAAAATCAAAATCGTCATCTAGAGCTGCCACAATATCAGGGTCCAGGTCTAGGCACAGACCTAAAAAGAAAAAAAGAAAATCCCCCAAGGTTACGAATATTAACCACTGGCAAGTACATGGAATTTAGGCCTCTGTCATAACTGGGACCAACCCAGATGCAAGTTGTACAGTTAAGAGGGTCAACAGATCTTCCTTAGCAATGTTCTTACTGTTCGTATTCCACATTAGAAACTCCTGGAAGGATAGAGCAGAACTTGGCACAACTCAACGTGTTATTGTCAGATTTTATGTATTTATTTATTAAGGCAAGTAAACATAATGAATTTCTTTAACCCCTTCTACCCTGGGCCAGTTTTCACTTTCCTGCCAAGGCAATTTTTTGCAAATCCGACATGTCACTTTATGTGGTAATAACTTTGGAACACTTTTACATATCCAGGCCATTTTTTACATATCCAGGCCATTCTGAGATTGTTTTCTCGTGACGCGAGAGTGCTAAATTTGAGCCAATATATTTTTCATAAATCCCAAATTTACCCAAAATTTGGAAAAATTGCACAAAGAGGGCAGCATAAAATAGTGACAGAAATGCTGATTTCAGGGGTGTGTCACTCATGAGTTAAAAGTAAGTGGTTGCTGAGAACCGCCATTGCATCATTGCAGCACAGGCCTTGAAACGAGTCACATCTACTTGAGAAGAGTCATGGTTATTCATAATCTCCTGCTCTCTCACCCGTCTGCTGATGATTGGCAGTTCTCTCCTAGAGAGAAAGGGAGAAAACTATGTAGAAGACTGTCAGTCATCAGCAGGTGGGCAGGGAGAGCAGGAATTCATGAATTACCAGGACTTTTCTCAGGTGGCCGGGACTCTTTTCCAGGCCCAGTCTGCAGTGATTGTGATAAATGTCAGACCGCTGAAATCAACTCACCAGTCTCTACTTTATGCTGTCATTAAAACACACCAATAGCTGATCTCAGGGAGACCAGCTACAAAAAACACAGCGGAGCCTCACTTAAGAGTCTCAACACAGCAATCCGAAGTGCAAAGCTCCCTGGGAAACAGGAATATGCAAAATAAATGTGGAGCCCCAGTTATGGGTCTACAACACAATGAAAGCCAGATATCCCTCAAAGGAAGGAAAACCGAGCAAAGGGGTGTCTCCATTATAGAGATCACCAAATCCACCATATTAAGTGGCCCCTATGTCAAGATCCCGCTTTTTTATAATGCTGTCATTAGTATGGGCAGCACAAAGCTGATGACAGATTCCCTTAAAGGCCTCTTTCACACTTGCGTTGTGAAGATCCGGCGTGCACTTCCGTCGCCGGAATGCACGCCGGATCCGGCACAACGCAAGTAAACTGAAAGCATTTGAAGACTGATCAGTCTTCAAAATGCTTTCAGTGTTACTATGGCAGCCAGGACGCTACTAGCGTCCTGGTTGCCATAGTAGCAGTGGGGAGCGGGGGAGCGGCATACTTACATTCCGTGCGGCTCCCGGGGCGTTCCTGAATGACGTCAGATCACGTGATCTATGCACTGGGGCGCCCTGACGTCATCCTGAAGCGTCCCTGGAGCCGCACGGAATGTAAGTATGCCGCTCCCCTACTCTTTACTATGGCAACCAGGACTTTAGCGTAACTATTGACAAAAAGCTAAACGTCGATGCGCTAAAACGACATTTAGCTTAAGGCCGGATCCGGATTAATGCACTTCAATGGGCATTAATTCCGGATCCGGCGTTACGGCATGTCTTCCGGATTTTTGGACGGAGACAAATCCGCAGCATGCTGCGCTTTTGTCAACATCCAAAAAACGTTGACATACTGAACGGAAGACATTCTGATGCATCCTGAACGGATTTCTCTTCATTCAGGATGCATTAGTATAATCCTGATCAGTATCTTTCTGTCCTAGAGCCCCGAGGACGAAACTCTAGGACGGAAAGCTAAAACGCTAGTGTGAAAGAGGCCTAAGACAGATAGTAATGCCTCATAAAATAGCTATCAGTCATCATTCCCCATATGTCTGCCTTATGTTGGCATCATTTTGTAAATGTCATTTTAGTTTTTTAGGACATTAGATGGCTTAGAAGTTTAGAAGCCATTTTCCAAATTTTCAACAAATTTTCCAAAACCATTTTTTTAAACACCAATTCAGTTATAAAGTAATTTTGAGGGGCTTACATAATGGAAGCACCCATAAATGACCCCATTTTAGAAACTACACCCCTAAAATTAGTCAAAACTGATGTTACAAACTTTGTTAACCCTTTAGGTGTCCCACAAGAATTAAAGGAAAATGAAGGCGAAATTTCAAAATGTTATTTTTTATGCAGATTTTTCATGTTAATCATTTTTTTCTTGCAACACAGCAAGGGTCAACAGCAAACTAAACCTCAATACGCATTACTCTGATTCTGCAGTTTACAGAAATTCCCCATATGTAGTGGCAAACTGCTCAATGGGCACATGGCAGTGGTCAGAAGGAAAGGAGCGCCATATGGATTTTGGAGGCAGATTTTGCTAGAATGGTTTTTGGGCACCATTTTGTATTTGAAGAGACCCTGACATACCCCTAAAGTGGAAACCCTCAAAAAGTGATCCCATTTCGGAGACTACACCCTTCAAAGAATATATTAAGGGGGGTACTGACCACTTTGACCCTCTAAGTGGTTTATGGAAATTGAAAATACTTAGCTGTAAAAATGAAAAGTTTAATTTCTTCCAATAAAATGTTGCTTTAGCCCCACATTTTTCATTTTCACAAGGGGTAACAGGAGAAAAAGCACCCCATGATTTCTTAACCATTTTCTCCTGAATACGGCAACATCCCATATGTGGTGGTAAACTTCTATGGGGTCACATGGCAGGACTCAGAACAGAAGGAGCGCCATATGGCTTTTGCAGCGCAGATTTTGATTGATTGGTTTATGGGTGCCATTGGTTTTTATTTTTTGAGTGAATGTCTTATGTGGAGGCTCATTTTTTGCGGGATGAGGTGACGATTTGATTGGTACCATTTTGGGGTACATAAGACTTTTTGATCGCTTGGTATTAAACTTTTTGCGAGTTATTTTTTTTACGGCTTTCACCTGACGGGGTGGGCCATGTGATATTTTTATAGAGCCGGTCGATACGGACGCGGCGATATCTAATATGTCTACTTTTCTTTTTTTTCCTTTTTTTTTTTTATTACTTTATTCTTTTTTTTTTACTTAAAACTTTACTTTATTTTTTTTTCCACAACTTTTGGGGGTCTGATCCCCTTAACAATGCATTACAATACTTCTGTATTGTAATGCATTGGCTGTAAGTGTATTACCAGTGTAATACACTTACAGCCGTCCTGCCTGTGAGATCCCGGGGGGCTGGATCTCACAGGCTTACATGGAAGGCAGCCATGATGCCTAAGGAAGGCATCGGGCTGCCTTCCCTGCCATTGTCACAGCAGTGCGGGGACCCAATGGGAGAAGAGGAGGGAGCTCCCTCCCTCCACACACCCTGCAGTCAGCGCTGACCATGGCATAGTGAGGGTTAAAGCGCCGGCATTGGTGTTTTCACAGATCCCAGCGCATACAGCAGGGGTCCGGCTAACGGGAACAGCTGGTCCCCTGCAGCTGATTGGGCGGGCGCAGCTCCTGCAACTGCCTGATCAGCATGCAGTAAAACTACGGCACTGGTCGGGAAGTAATGTCCCGCAACAATGTACTAATACAGCGCTGGTTGGGAAGGGATTAACTGTGCAAGAAATTTATCATAACTGATGCAGAGGGAAGGTTGCCCATTTAACCCAGTTTGCTCCTTTCAAGATACGTGAAAGCCTATTGGCTCCACTTTTTGATAAATTTCCTGTATAGATCATCCCCCAGTGAGTGCTCTAAGTGCTCAAACATTAGACAAAGCATTCATGGTGTGGCCTGTCACCTCTGAGCATGCTTATCATTCTCCCAGGCAAACATACTGTATATATAACACAATAGAATATGAATGCCCCAGGAAATCTTCATTTTATTTAGCGACTGAAGAATCAGATTATTTGCGTACTCTCGATATGCTAAAGAAGGTAAAAAGCTGGAAAACCAATCATCTTAAGGTAAGATTGGAAATTGACATACCTCGTGGGGCTGCTTTGTTTAAGAGGCCAACATCCTCCTCAAATTCTGATGCGAAGACTGAAGATGGCAATTTTATTGAAGGACCCTAAACAGAAAAATATACAGGTAATCCGGAACATACAAGGCTCTTACAATGACAAGTAATCAGTGGGGGTCTGACCACTGGGACCCCCACCGATTACTTGTCTACCATCTGAATAAAGCGAAGGTTGTGAATGTGCACTGTGGCACCAAAGTCTATGGGACTGCCAGAGACAACCAAGAACAGAGCTTGACTAGCTGTAGTAGTCCCATAGAGTTTCAATGGAGCAGTAGTGTGCATCGCCTGACCGACACTCCATTTAAATGGAGGACACAGGACCCTCGTTATTGCAATTGGTGGGGGTAAGACTTCCACCGATCAGACACTTGTACTATGAATAGGTGACAAGTTGTCATTCTGGAACAACCACCTTAAAACATAAAACATGTCTCTACCCTGTGAGCACCACCAATGATTAACTTTTATGAGTGATGTCCAACTTTGTCTTTACTGCAATGGGACTGTGTGTGAATATTACGGGTGTCCTGCAACCAACAAACTTCAATTTCAGGGGGGGGGGGACTGGATAATGTGCTACCCTCTTCAAAAACCCAGAATGTATATAGAAGAGATGCTGTTCCAAAAGCTTTTATTAATCATAAAATGGTATTGCATGTCAAGGTTATGTACATTCTGGATCTGATGAAGGTCTTCTTACCCAGAAATGTGTTTGAAAGGACACATTTCATTCTGGGTGCTGTTTATACTCTGGATTTCTAAAGAGGGTAGCGCATTTTCTTGTTTTTTTCTCCCTAAGGTTCAAGTTCCTTGCACCCAGCCCAGACGACTGTCCTGAGCAGTTTCTCCAGTGAATGTAGCACTCATGGCTTATTGCCCCCTACATGCCTAACAGAACCAAATAGGGTGAGCACCACTCACTGGCACCTATAGTGGGTGCTCCCTGTTTGGAGATACAATCCAAGGAGGCACTTTGTCTCCCTTTTAAGTACATTCATTGATCCTGTGACCAATAATGTGTTCAGAGATGCCTCAGTGGCAAGTTTAATAGGGAACCTTTCCTTAGGTACTAGGCCACCATAACGGACTAAGAGAGTAACTCTCTCTATTTTTACAAAGCAGCAAATGACAGATGTAAGGTATAAAAAGGAGTCTTCATACCTGGATAAATTCAGCTTCCTCCTCTACTTTCCCATCCTCAGTCACTATAATCCGACTTGGTGCTCGCTGTTTTTCAGAAGGCACAAGTTCAGCAGGTCCTGTTTCTTTAAGGTGTTGCAAATAGTTGTAGTCATCATCAAAGAAGACCCCAAACTTTCTCTGCTCATCTTTCCTCTTTTCTGTCTCTACCTGTTAGTAATATGGACAAAACTGCATTACCACATAGTAGTGTGATGAATGGATGATTGTTCATTTTCCCAAACTTAACAAAATAATTTTGAACTAAACAGGATTCCTCAGATGATCGTTATTAAAAATGTTGAGCCTTTTTCTTTATACAGCATTGGCATTATCTAGTAGCCTGCTGTCTGTTTTCACTCTGTTCAGGTAGCTCAGCTTATGGCTCCTGATCTTTGACTTCCTAAACACTCATTATAGCTCAATTATTATCTACTATTAAGAATGTGGCTTAAATAAGTGTTTATGACCTTTTAGTAAGGGTTATTAAATGATACACACAAAGTGAAAGTAGGATTCACACAGCTAGACAAACCGTTGACCCCATGAAACAGAACGGCTGAATATTTTTAATAAAGACCGATTGAAAAAAAGATTTTTAGCCCAAAATAAGTAAAATGAAATCATAAGAAAAATTGCCCAGAAGGTGTACATAGCCTTTAATTTTGATACCACTAAAATTATACATATGGAGGGCTTAAAGGGATTGGCTGGTTTCCTAAACTGATGACCTATCCTCAGGATGGGTTCAAAATAGTAAAACTGCAGCACTCCTCCAGTTTAAGGCATGGTGATTATTTATTCAGAAGGCATCAATACAAAGCAACATTTCGACTCTCCTAAATCTTTTTCATTGCTTTAATAAGACTCAGGAGAGTGGAAACATTGCTTTGTATTGATGCCTTCTGAATAAAGATTCACAATGCTTTGAATTGGAGGAGTGCTGCAGTTTTAGTATTTTGAACCTTACCGTCTGGGACCACAGGCCAGGGTCCGATACTTCTTGCACCCATCCCTCCCCGGGGGATTACTATTTTGAACAATGTCTACAGAGGTAAACGTAGTGCTGCTCCCATCTGCACTATCCTCAAGATAAGTCATCAATATCAGATCAGAGGGGCCTGACTGCTGTCCCCCACCACCCCCGATCATCTGTTTGAAGAGAACACAGCACTCATACAAGTCCTGCCTTCTTTTCACTGTTTACCTGCTCGCTGTCGACATTGCAGCGGTGAGCAGGTGTAATTACAGCTCTGCCATCCCACACACTACAATGGGAATGAGCAGTTACACTCCGTAAACAGTAAAGAGAACACAGCGCTCACACGAGCTAAGCATTCTCTTCAAACAGCTGATCAGCGGGCATGCCGGGTGTTGGACGCCCCACCAATCTGATATTGATGACCTATGCAGAGGATAGGTCATCAATATAGCAAACCGGCCAATCCTTTTATCCACTAGTAGGAATAGGGATACTGACATCTTGAACTGGACCACATTAGGGATATAATAACTGAAGTGGGCACCTCATGTGAATGTCATCTAAAAGAATTTAACCATTATTTGACATCTGATTGGTTGCTATGGACAAGTAGGCCAGTTCTACTTTACACCAGTTTGATAAATATGTGTTTTCGACTTTATAAAAAAATTGTCACATCCTCCAGTTTTTACGCCACCATCGCCACTTCCCCCAAAAGTGGTGTGGAAAGGATGGGAAGTGGGCGTGACAAACAAATGTATTATTCATTTAGGCCCCTTTCACATCAGGGTTTTTGCTTTCTGTCCTAGAGTTCCGTCCTCGGGGCTCTAGGACGGAAAGATACTGATCAGGATTATCCTAATGCATCCTGAATGGAGAGCAATCCGTTCAGGATGCATCAGGATGTCTTCCGTTCAGTATGTGAACGTTTTTTGGACGTTGACAAAAGCGCAGCATGCTGCGGATTTGTCTCCGTCCAAAAATCCGAAAGACATGCCGTAACGCCGGATCCGGAATTAATGCCCATTGAAGTGCATTAATCCGGATCCGGCCTTAAGCTAAACGTCGTTTCGGCGCATCGCCGGATCCGACGCTTAGCTTTCTCAATGGTTACCATGGCAGCCAGGACGCTAAAGTCCTGGTTGCCATGGTAAAATGTAGTGGGGAGCGGGGGAGCAGTATACTTACCATCCGTGCGGCTCCCGGGGAGCTCCAGAGTGACGTCAGGGCGCACCACACGCATGGATCACGTGATTGCATGGACCACGTGATCCATGCGCATGGGGCGCTCTGACGTCATTCTGGAGCGCCCCGGGAGCCACGCGGACTGTAAGTATACCGCTCCCCACTACTACTATGGCAACCAGGACTTTAATAGCGTCCTGGCTGCCATAGTAACCTGAAAGCATTTCGAAGACTGATCAGGATCCTGATCAGTCTTCTAATACT